>JBBHKE010001902.1:250516-346718 GCA_037447655.1 Zygnema cylindricum | reverse complement strand
AAAAAAAAAGGCCAAAGTGGCGTGAGGAAACAAAAGATTAAGATAAAAACGGGAATAAACAAAAAAAAAAATAAAAAGAGGGGGAATAAGCAAAAGTTTGAGATAGAAAGCGGGAAAAACAAAATTTGAAAAAAAGAAAGTGGGAATAAGCAAGAGGTTAAAACAGGAAGTGAGAATCACCGAGCCGCAGTCTTTGAAAGCAGTAATTGCGTTGTCCAGATAGTAGACTCCATTTCAGAGGCAAGAGAAAAATTCTCTCCCTCTTTCGCAATAACAATGTAAGCTCTCAGCAACGCAATCTGATCACTCAGTTGTCTTGCAAGAGACCACGGATTTAGCATCTCCTTTGAGTATCCAAGAGTTTCCGGTAAGGTTTTCCTATGCAGGAGTTGCTCAAAAATTGAGGATACCTGCACAAGATTATCTAATAATAAAAAAACTCGCAAATAAACTTGCAACAGTCTAATAACAAAAGGCTCAAGCTCGAGCTGCTACTATATCCACAGCAATTTAATTCCATTGCAGAAATTTTGAGTGCGCACAAATATTGAATAGATAAAACAAAATCGCAACAGTTTAATATAAAGCTGATAATGAACAACAGTAGCGGTTAATACCAAAAGCGCAATTTACTTCAATTGCAAAAAAATTGATTGTAGGAAATCCAATGAGTGCATAAAGAAAATTTTATATGTATATAAAATATATATATAAAGAAAAAAATGAGAAAAACAAAAAAAAAAAAAGAGTTTGGCTTTTACCTCTCCTTGGAACCCCCAGCCAAACTTTCTGTTACTGATGGTGAAACCTTCCTTTGAAGTAGTCGCAAAAGTTGACCGGCCCTGTCAGAAAATAGACACTTTTCTCCCGTCAATGGCCACTGACTGGATCGATGGAGTTAATACACTATCGAAATTTTATCCTCGTTTGGAGGGTAAATCATACAATTCGTTCAGTTTTTTGAGTGATATTACGTCCCATTCTCATAAAGCTGTATGATCCACTGTCAAGACGAGGACACATTTCTCTTCTTCAAATTTCTAAATTTGGATATCCAAAAAGCTAAAAACTCAGCCATTAGGGATGTGATAAAGTAAAAAGAAATAAAAACACTCGCACCGAGAAATGTTTCATGCGTATAAATACATACAGAGTATTCAAATTACTATCAAGCAGTGAAGAAACTTAAAAAAACTGCATTGATAATCACACATAGAGCCATCCTTATCCTCACATCCATAACAAAGACGCCATGCTGACTTCCAGCAAGTAAGAAAGCCGTGCAGAGAAGCAGTAGTAGGCCGAAAACAGAACAGAGAAGGAAGGAAGCTCCAAGAAGCTTGAAGCGGGGACGTGACCGGTGGAGTCCTCTAGCAGAGGATTCACGAAGTCGCACCATAGAGACGAGAGCATGGCTGAGAAAAGGCTACTGTACAGTATTCTAACGGTAACGTAGAACACAGTCTTCTTCAGGTTACCACGCCTCAGTCAAATTCAGCGGCAACGTTTTTGGCGGGAGACAAGTAACTGCAGTTGCTTCTTGCTACTGTACTGTGAAGACGTAAAGTACACCGTGAATCGCTATTAGTGCTGAAGTTTGTTTCATCACTTACAGCATCTTTTTCTCCGTGCACACATGTACGATTGTAAATCCCACGGTTGCGATTGAAAATTCAAAACATCTTTTCTCCGTGCACATATGTACGACTGTCGAATCCCACGGTTGCGATTGAAATGGCAAAACTGTTACTGTACCTTCCGATTGACGGCCTCCAACCGCAAGTTGGACATTTCAGTGAGAAAAGATGTGTTAAAGGGCGAAAGAAAATATTCGCACAAACAGTGCGATACACAGTGTGGCATACACTATACCATCGGCTCGGTTATTCGTAAGTTAGAAAGTACAGAAAAGGACACCGTGAATCGTGAAACGCTAAGTACCATAGTTCAAAAGTAGGTGAAAGTACACCCATACAATATGCCTATTGTACGAAAAAAATATACCCTTAAGACTCATATTGTATTGGCCGCAAAATGATATAAAATAGTAACAGGATTGAGTTGCACATGGATCGATAGAGAATTAAACGTCATGTCTAAATTTGAAAAAAAAAACGGACAAAAAAATCTTTTTCTGTGAGTTTTGAGCCACTTTTTATTTAAACCGTCAGATTTGGACGATCGGACGGTCTCTGATCAAAGTAGCGATCTAAGAATATCACATGAAAAGCCTATAACACAACTTACGATAGGACTATCGTCAGATTTGGACGATCGGACGGTCGCTGATCAAAGTGGTGACTTAAGACGATCACATGAAAGCCCATAATACAACTTACGATGAAGGCGCCGACAAAAGACCTATAATAGAAGCGCCTACTTTTGAACTATGCTAAATACGATAAATGGTCCCGGTTTTTTGGCCCCTCTGATCATAAATTAGAACTGGTACTTTTAACATTTTATTTTTGGGAGCGATAAAAACCTTTGCAGTACAGTACAAAAAACACTTTTGTACTGTACTGTGGTGGTTGCTAGCAGGAAGTGTTCAAGGCAGCAAGACTTCTTTGGACGCTTGCCGTTTCACGCCCCCGGTAAAATTTACTTGGATTCTGTCTGGTTTCAAACGTGAAAATACACTGATTATCGTTATTAGAATTGACAGCACTAATTCGGTCTCATGCTTTTTTGGCAGAAAATCATAAAATAGTCTTAAGAACAGCTTTTCAGGGAGTGGACTAGAACTTGCCGCGTCTCCTTGCACTGAAACTAGTACTATATATTCTAATTCGCATAAACACCACAGTACAGTACTGTACTGTAATGTACTATAATGTACTTTACTGTACTGTATTGTACTGTACTAAATCCCTAACCCAAAAAGCAATGGGCAGTGTACTGTACTGTACACCGCCAATCGTTATTAGCGTTGTGTACGCTAATTCCGTCCCGCTTTCTCTTTTTTTTATTCTCAAATAGAACTATCTACACTATTTAAAAAAACCCTAATTCCTAAATAGAAAAGACGATTTCTTCGAAAATTTTCAAATTCCCAATTAGCGTAAACCACGCTAATTATTCGTATACGCTGAAAAAACTTACACGCTAATAACGATTGGCGGTGTACTGTAATTCCAACTTAGAAAAAAAAATTGTGACCCTTTAGCCCTTTACCCTAAGATGCTGTGATTGCTGCTGTGTCAGGAAGGGGACGGGGCAGTCATGGCTGCTAGATGCTCTTCTCGCTTACAGCCGAGCATCTATCAGATATTGTCTTCGTCCATACGCCATTCTCCTAGCAGTGGTGATTTTTTTACCCGAGTTGCTGCATCATATACTAAACCTGCTTTAACATCCAATTCTGTTTATGACATACCATTTTTGACTGCTTCTCAACGGGTTTCCTCTGTGAATTTGGCACCTTCAAAATCCAATTTATCTCACCCTCTCAGAATAAAAAAATTGTTCCGCTATATTGCTTTTGACTTGTGCAGTCCTAATATGTGTATGTTTTAAATTGACATCATCTGTGTTTGTGTTCTTGTTCTTTGTTTTTTATTTTCCTAAAATTTCTTTGAACATGCATGTACGTGAAGCTTCTGTTTTGAAGTTTACTGCCGTTACTGAAATAAAATCAAATTTTACTGAATTCAAATCATTTTTTCATTTGATTTACTGACAATAGTTGCTGGCAGGGTGCAGCTGGTTGCTGTCGTCGACGTCACATTTGACCTATTCAACTGCTGCCCATTCTGTTCAGGAAGGTAATTTCCGAGCTCTTCTTAACGACATCTCATAGGGTAGCTATACGTACGTGATTACTGGCGATACTGGTTGGTTATCACGGGAATTGTACAAAAAGTGTACTTTTATACAAAATCGTACACTTTCTGTACATTTGCTGTGATTGACTCCAGTTTCAGGGTCGTTAACTCCCCGTTTAAAGTGTCTTGTTTTCAACTTATGGGTTTGTTTGGGAATGTAAATCTAGTTAAGGTTGCAAGAATTACTAATTATGATTTTCCTTTCAAAGAGTGGTTGATGACAAGATCATCTTATACATATATGTGAAGAATTTTATAATGTGAACCTTTACTAATTTAGGTTTTTGGAGACGTAGTTGGGTTTGTGTTCTCACCTGACTTTGAAACGATTCAATAATAAAAAAGGATCAGCATCCAAACTTTTACAAAAAGCGGACGTTGACAGGGGATTATACTTTTGATTTTTAGTGCTTCAAGTTCATAGTCAAATCGAAATGCAATGGTTATAAATTGATTATGAAATAAATGTACTGATCATATGCTTCAATTTGACTCGATCAGCAATTGAGTCTAGCTAGGATGTGGACCGTTTGAATGCATTGATAAGCATTAAGACACTGTTCATTGACGTTAGAATTAAATGCCACTATTCAATTGTGCATTTTTTTTGACACCAAAGAACAAAATTTTGTTATAATACTAATTTAGAGAAGTGGAGAACATTACGCCATATCATCAAACTTCAAGTTGGTTTTATTGATTATAATTTGTAGCCAACAAGTTTGATTTTTAGCTATTATTGTAAGTTTACTTCTACTTTATTTACATCCTCTGATTAGGTTTTGTGTACCTATAGTGTTTGTTAACTAACTGATGCAAACAGATTCTTGTCTGAACATGCTTTTCAAATCAAAAAAAGTTGGTTTGTTGTGCTGATCACGTATGCCTTTCAGATCCATTTCCTAGCTTCGTTCTTCAAAAGGATTTTGTAGATTTTCGTTGTTAGACCTTTGTTTATGATGGGCGTCTGGTGTGCCACTATGAGTTGTTGATGAGTGCCATGATGTTTTTTGTTGACATCACCATTCTCAAGGTATCTACGCTAACTTAAATTTACCCTGGTTTTGTGAGTAATTGTACCTGTACGTATGACTACTCAAACAAATGTAATAATTGTGGGTATGCACGCATTACCCTCAACATGAAGGTCAAACTTTAATAACCCTATCAGTCTTGGGAGAGCATTATGTATAACCTTGCCAAGGGCAGGTCTGAAATCATTCTTAGTCTGTGATTGATTATGCAAAGAGCAATCTTGTCAGCCACAAGTAACTGGTTGGAAACACTCTCTGCCCTGGTTGAAACCACACCCTTTCCAGACAAAACATGGTCAAGAATCTCATTTATACGATGGGCAATTGTAAGCCCACTCTTTTATGACTAATTCCTATGGTCTTATTAACTAGGTCCCGAACTGCCGATAATCTCAGCTGTGATTTTCTATAGCCGTAATGTCACTTTTAGGAAACAAATTTGAAGGTATCAACAAGTAAGTGAGTCAGCTTTTGTGTGTTGTGGAGCTGCTTCTTATGGAAGCCGCATGGTAAGGGAATGCAGAAGTCGGGGCTGAGGGAGATGGTTCTTTGACAATCACTCAGAAAAAATTGAGGGATTCCTTGGATCTTGGAATCGCTCCTGAACGTGGGCTTTTATCCCAGCTGCTACAAAAATCCTATACACCAGAGCATGTAGATTTGGCCTTCAAAGCCCTTTCTGACCTTCGAACAGAGGTATGACTGTGTTCCCTCCCGTCTAGTAGTCCTACTTCATCCTATCTGTTCCTTCAACAAAAAGTTACTGTATTATGCACCAGACACTGCTCCTTTTCTATTTAAATATCGTGACACAGTACACTGATATGCCGTACCGTACATCGTAGAAAAATGAGGTGGACCCTGATACTTTTTTTGGTTCTGAAATTGTACGCGATGTACCGCGTGCTCATATGATAGCATACTCATCCTTACGCGAAAATGGTATGCATTGGACGGGACATAGGCTGAAGAATGTCCTTGCATCTAGACCTTAGTTCATATGTGCGAAAACTATTGGCAGTACTGTATGTGATAACCCCATACTATGCACATATTATATACAAGAAGACTGTACAATATGCGTCGAGTACTGGGCCACCATCTTGGCATATTTGAATTCTGATCTAGGCATGAATGGACTGAGGTAAGCAGGGACTTCATGGTTTTTTGTGCAGAATGCAGTGCGGCGAAAACAATTTGCAAATTACAGTAATGAGGTGGCACTTGATTTAGTGCGTGCATGTATCCGTGCTGGTGAGGGTGCCAAAGGTATGGCCATCTAGTACTTTCTTCCAGCTGCCTTGGTGGGCATGTTTAGTGGATATTAATGGTTCTAGAGAAAAATCATGAGGCCCTTGGCAATTTTCTCCGGAGTTGCAAATAACAGGTATTACAAGCAGTTAAGTGTGGCCATTAGTGTTGTATGTTGACAGCCTTTTTTCTACAACCGATTATTATCTTTTTGGATTCGCTGATTACTGAGTACAAGACGTTGTTTCCAGACACATTTGCCATAGATTGTGATAACATTTGCATAACCGATAACTGTAAAGGTTATTGGTGAAATTGCGAAGATGTTGATGTGGTTTGTGATTTTGGCAATGGATGCCGATTTTTTTTCAAGCACTGTATCACATGCTTATCAGCAAGACATATGAAAATGTGGACTTCTTGCTTCACTTACATCTATCTGTAACCCCATGGTCGGTAATCCTTATTGATTATTGGACATATTAACTCAGTAAGACCACCAATGCACGACACTCTAAGTTATATATATTTATGTTTGTATATGTGCTATTACTGGTGATTGACTTTATTGAGAGTGATCATTGGAACAGCTGTGAAGGCTTTACAGAGGACAAATTCATATGGCCTCTCTCCCAGTCTTGCTACAGCGAATGCAATCTTGGTAAGTTACACTGCCCATCGCTGTTAGAGTCAATCAATGAGTTAGTGTTAATCACACTACTTTTAGGTGGCCAAAAATGAGCCCCATGGCAAAACATAATTAATTAATTTAAATAAAACGTTAATGCTATTAATTCACTACCACTAATAGCGATAGGTGGTGTAGCTTCTCTCTCTGTTACTTATATGCATGAAAGGTTTTGCCAAACATAGTTGACGGTGGTTCTTTAACTTTTAGTTGATGAGTGTGGCTTTGACCGAATAGCCTCATGACTAGTTGTCACCCTCTTTACCGTCTTTCTTTTTCATTATTGGATCATCTTTGAGAATTTGTGGTTCTTATGTAACGTGCTGTTGTCATTTGTTTGGACTACCGTAACAGCCACCCTCTTCAACTATATTTATTATTTTGTGTTCTCATTGTTGAACTTTTAGCGACTAGTTTTTAAGAGATTTGGAGTTTGTATAAATATTGTTTACAAAACAGTACAGGTCCGAAGCTTTCTATTGGTGGAGAGCATATTGTCGTCATATGTTAAATTGACTTGTATTTTTCGAAGTTTTGAACTTTTGTCACATGAGTCTAAAAGAATTTCAGCTAGACTACACCTTATTTATTTAAATTTCTTATGGGTGGCTGTTACGGTATCTCCAAGCAGGAATACGGTTTAGAGACGGGAGATCTAAATCTGGTTATGATTGCATTTAGATCTGCTATTGATAGTGGACTCAAGCCGTCAACACGTATGGCGGAAACTGTTTTAAGGTGAGAGACGGCAAGGGCCAGTAAATAGTAGACACTTCTGGGGATAAAATTATGAATTTGGAGTAATTTTTTGGTTCTATTAGAAGTCGTCACATTGTTTCTGTGTGATCATTCACATTGGTTTTCATAGTTGCTATTCTAGGCTTCTTACAACTTATAGTAAGAGTACCTTATTATGCTCTCAAGAACATGCTTATCTTAATGTGAATTGGTGGTCAACAGGGTTTCACAAAAAGAGCATCAAGGTTGAATTAGCACATGGGCAAAGAACTTTTTAAGAACTATGATATAAGGTGCCTCATGTTAGTCAAGATTGATGGTATCTGCTATTGCCCTTGTTTTGTTTTCTTTCTGCTCAAGCATTTATAAGTCTCCTCAATGCAACTTTTGGCTTCCTTAATCGGGTTTAGCAAATTGTTCTCAGAGCTATGTATGGGAGTTGGAAACGCTTAAGTGTGCGTAGAGCAGTTGAATTTTTCTGACAAATGCGAGCGTGCCAATTGAAATTAATGTCTATTTTAATTCTAATGTTGTTAAATTTGTTGTTGCAAAAAGGGCTTGTGAGAAAAATGGAGATGCTAGGCGGTTTATTCGAATCGGAAAAGAGTTTGGAGTCAATAATGTGACAATTTCTTCTGAGATCACGACAAGTTATTGGAAGCAGCAGCATCATTAGGTACGGAGAGGGAGAGAGGAGGAGAGAGAGGGAGAGGGGCTTACCATCCTGTTCCTTTTTTTAGAACCATACTGTATTGGTTTTTCATACCTTGGGCCACAACTCTGCAATGTGGGGAAGTTAAGAGCTTCTTGTTTATAAATATATCATCGTGAGGGTGGTGGAAAAATTCAGGGTGGAGTAAAACTGGTCTTCTTCAGGCTGGATGGCGTTCTCAGCAAGGGTATCCTTCAACTATAGTCTCTGCAGTCTCTTCAGCAAAGGTATTCTCAAGGGCAGTTATTTAATGCTATGATGTCTTGGAAAAAGTGACGAGTGTATTATATACAATTCTGCGATATGATCCGTCTTGTTGAAGCATGATCATTTTCACTTCTTTATTGTTTTTGTGTTCTTTCCAAAAAAAAAATGCAGTTAGGTAAGCTCTTATTACTAGGAAGAATAACACATTGCCGTGGGTTTTGTGGCATTGGGAAAAAAGTTGCATCTTTTGGAAGGAGAAGTTGATGCGGCTGTTAATGATATCACTTCAATTTCAAAGGTTTGTACAATATACATTCATATATTACTGTAAATTACTCACGCAACCCTTTAAAGTATCTCGAGCCTGAAAGTCAAGTCTTGCGGAATCGTGCCTTTTGTGTATAATAGGTTTTTTTTTTCAAACCCACTGTAAATGTAACATGAACACATCATGAATCGTTATTAGAGAAGAAAATATTGGTGTGGTTTTATTTTTAGTCTCATTAACTCTAGTGCAGTTGCAAATGATGTGGCCGTTTTTTAACCGAAAATTTAGCTTTAAGAAAAAAACGTTTTAGTATTACTAACATTATTTTGTGGTCAAAGGGCAAAAAGAACCAGCACCAATACAGTGTTATTAACGCTGATAATGATTCACGGTCTAGTGCACTGTACATCGTTATTTGAGTTAACATTTTCCAAGCAGTCAAAAGTACTTGTTTCTCATCACATAGTTTTTCGATTTTCAGTCGTGACATCACGATCGAACAGTAGGACCAAAATCTTTAGATTGATTCCTTCAGAACAAAAATTCTTCAGTTGATCACAGAGTTAAACACCTTTGACTTCCCGAAAAATAGTCCACTAACAAAGATGGGGTGGTATAGTTGTGGGCATTACAACTGAATGGTCATGGCCGATTGAGGAAGCTTTAATGGGCAATTTGAGAGTGTAAAGTTAAGGATTGTGGGAACATTTATGTTTTTTTTTAGGAGGACGAGCAGAAAAATGAGTGGTCGGAAGCTCTGACATCCATGGTTTGCGAGTGGCCTGAAAAACTGCCCAAATCTTCTAATGGTGAATGCATAGTTGTGAGTTTTCCCTCCTCTCCCCTCCGTCCCCTTCTCTTTTTTCTTTCTTTGGACATTTCCAAGTTATCGATTCTTTTGGCAAGCTCCTCAAATTGAGAAGAAGCGTCGCATACTGTTAAACGACAAAGAGCCATAAAGTATTGTTGAGTGACAAACAACCATGAAGTATTCTAAGTGACAAAGAACCAGGAAGTATCGTTAAGCGACATAAAGTGACAAAGAACTAGGATTATGTGAAACAAAGCAATTGATTTTCTTTTGAATTGTACGTCTTACAATAGTCGTTAAGCTCGTAATCCATTGTGCGAAAACAATTGGAAATGCTATATGTGGTTCTCCCATACTATACGCAAAAAGCTTACATAACGTGTAGTACACCGTGTATCGCTATTAGTGTTACGTTCCTTTTTGCCTCTTAAAACATTTTTTTTCTGTACACACCTGTCGGATTATGTATCTGACGGTTGTGATTGAAAGCCAAGATTCTCACCTTCCCATTGGCGGTCTCCATGTGAATTTCGGACAAGCGTGTACGCATAAAAGATGATTTTAAGTGGCGAAAAAATTATTAAACACTAATAGCGATTGACCTTTTTACCAAATATAGTGTTTTCAAATGTTTCTGCACGTTTGAATTTTGGTGTATTCTAGCGAGTTGCCTGTTTTGATTATTGTTTGGGTTTCTGAGTTTTGCAGATTTCATTGGATGTTTTAAAAGAACGGATGTTGAAGTTGGAGGAGTTACTGCGATCTCAAGGCATAAATTTTCCGATTGAGGTAGATACTGGGTTCAGCTCTCCAAAATCTGCATCCGAAGAGTAGCTTTCTAGGGTTTCTGTTGAAGTCTATTTTGAATATTCTACCATTTTGTTGTGACCTAATTTTTACCAAATGGAAATCTTTTGTCGGTGCAAATTGCCCAATTGGTGGCTATAATATCGGCATAGAATGATGGGGCCTCATGTCTTGTCTCGAATATTCAAGTACGTAAAATAAAGGAATGATGTTTGGCTCATGATGACCAGTGGTTGTTGAAAGATACCTTTCTCTCTCTCCTTTTCCCTCTCCCTCATCCTCTCTCTCTCCAATCACATGACAACGACAGCATGCTTCCTATTTCGTGACGAGGTGATTGTTTGTTTTCCACATGAATTAAAAAAGTGTCACTCCTAACCACTTTAAGAATGCATGATGTTATATATGTGTCGTTCATCAAAGTATCATGCTGTGTCAACATATCCCATTGTGTCAACATTTCCCATTGTATCTGCATATCCCATTGTATCTACATATCCCATTGTCAACTTACATAGTAAAGCAGTGCACAGTTCCTTCCAAATGGAGTCAGAGCTAGATTTCGAAGTCGTGGCTCTTGAAGCTTGTAAATCGGTCGAGGAGACCAGAAAAAAACCAGCACTTACATGATAGAATTCATGGAACATGGTATAAAAAAGTTGAGATGTCATGAACACCATAATGGACTTATTTTAGTTCTTTACCGAGGCTGTCAAGCCCAATTACCATATGGCTCAGGAAGGGAGCTAACCGCCTAGATCACTCTAGAGGTCTAAGAGATGGTGTTTCAGGAACTTCCGAGTGTCATTTTGACAAACAGGAGCCTCCTTTAAGGATGGGAGGCACAGTGGTGGGAAGCGGGACACCTGGCAACCTTCCCAAGGCCGCCCTTCTCAGTAAATACAAGGGGCTACCTTGGGAACATCATCATCAGACATTCTATTTGTGATTTCTTGTACGATTTAAGTTTATATGTCAGAATAAGGATATCACTGCAGTGATATGGACCGTAGATCAGGCTGCGGTAGGAGGGATTTCCACGGATTCATCGGTAGATCCACTTACATTGGATCCTACGGGGGACTGCATGTAGTTTGTTGGTAGAAATTAGAGGAGCCTCTAGTTAGGAACATGTCGAACAAGGAGTCACTCGTGTCTGAAATATTCAGACATAGCTAAGGGTTGAACTATCGACGAGTGGTTACGTGCAAGGTTAGGACGTCACATTTTCTTTATCGATTTGAACGTGGGTATACACCACTCCAGCAACTCAACTTTCATTAGTAGCTTTCGAGTCGACTTACTATTGCAAGCGAACGGTAGTTGGTACTACCAATTGTCAAAAAAATTAGTCAAAGGCATAATGATTTCCATATTGTGATAACAGTAGATAAAAGAATTGATGAGCTAATTTGACCCAGAAGTCTACACTAACCACCAATACTAGAGTTACTAGAACTTGTCCTAACTTTTTTTGGCCAAAAATCACAAATTAGTGTTAACAACCCTGTTTAAGGGTGTGGACTCCAGTGCCACGTCCCCAATTTTGCATTAACACTTAATCCTTAACTGTCATAACCATTCGCGGTGAAGCACAAAAGCTAGCACGTAAAAGTTATTGGTTAGACACTTGAATTGGACAGTCTAGAATACAAAATAAGAAAATAACAATCACAGGTGCTGATCAAATTATCATACAGACTTTGAAAACTCACAGCATTTGTTCAAGGGACCTACCGTCTCCTGATGTCAATCATTTTCAGGAAAAATACAAACCAATTATCGACAAAACCTGTTTAGAACACAAAACTAAAGACCCTGCAGTGCTAAGCAAAAGCTGGGTTACCTAACACTTAATAACTACCCAACTGATAATTGTGCACTGCTATGACTTGAGATCATGACAAACTGATATTCCTCCAAAAAAAAGACAGGATACTACTGCACAATATGGTACCAAAGTGTGGAGCACCAATGTTTATTCATCAACACCACGTTTGGAGTTACTGTAATGTGTTCTTATAATATTCATTCTTTACACCACATCACACACACATACGGTACGAGATAAGCTACACCAGTGTTTCCAATTGTATTCACACATTTGAATAACCAATGATTCTACTTGCCGGCATAGCACTGAACATACATACACTACAAAGTAGTGTTGAGTGCAGATTTAAATTTCGAAAGTCGAAGAATCGGCTAACAATCTTGTGAAAAAACTAAAAAGCCCAAAAAAATCAATTCAGCAGACCAAAAGCCCCGAGAACCAGTAAAATCATGCGTACCCAGGAAAATACACGATAAAATAATAAAAGGTATAAGACAATCTCTAAGTTTTAACTCCTACAAAACATGTGACAAAAATGACCAGGCACACAAATTCCCAGCAAAGAAAAAGAGCACACGAAATCTACAACTTGAGAAAAGCCAAAGGTATGAACAAAGGGCTCAATCTATTGATGAGCAATGGATATTGTTGTTAGGTTCATTTTTCTTCCTAGAGAATTTCTACTTTGCTCCAAAGGTCCCCTTTGTTGCCTCCCTCCTTCCAGTGCAAAACCTTAAAACCCTTTCCATCTTTTTGTCAAAGAAGTGAGCATTTCTTTTCCGTAAACCATAAATGTCCTCCTTTCCAAGGCTCGTTTCACCAAACCATGATCGCATGGTGAAGTGCACAGTGCATACCACCGTTCCGGAGCAAAAAAACAAAACAAAAAACGAAAACTAAATCGACAGCGAGATTGGAATCGAAAACGAAAACAAAATCGAAAATGAAATCGAAAACGAAATCGAAAACCGAAATACACAACATATGGGAAAGAACATTGGCCATGATGGATAATTACCTGCAGGCAAACCATTTGCCTAGAGGCACACAAATTTTGAACCCTAAGATTTGAGAAGCTGAGAGATGTGCAGTAGTGCTTTTAAACCTGTGCATATACATACTATCAGAGCAGCAACTCTAGCGTCCCATCCTTAGAGTATTCCTTTTCCTCTGAATCGATCACAAAATGGTCAACTTTCCTTCAACTTCAACTTCACCTTTCTAAAACGAAAACACGGAGTCCTCTCAAGCAAAGGCAGTAATTAATCTGCTCTTTACACAATATTAAACAGCTATTTTCCTGCAGCTGCCCGAAATGGTATCACAACCTAAATGGAGTTTTTGTAACATAACCTGTCTCTGTTGGTCTCTGGGAGCTCCTTTGACAAATAATAAAGTCAATATTACTTGTCATGCGACCAGCTCCATAGGATATTGTCCAAATTTCTGCCACAGACCCACCCGCAGTTCATGACATAGGGACAAAACTGCAATCTTCTTGCAGTATATGCCATTGTGCAGAAGAAGAAGAATAAGAAGACTTTTTTGAAGACTTTTGACCGCTGATAAAGCACCAGCATTAAGGCATATGACTACTAGTTTATGATCCCCACATTGTTTGAGCTAGGGGAATGATTAGCCGCAGCCTCGAGGCGCCTCCATGTTGCTTCCCGATGCTCCTCAATTCCTTTTGCTTTCGCCTCGTCGTCTAAAAACCGGCGCTGACAATCCTCATATAAAGACTGGTCCATCTCCAGAAACATCTTACGAACATTGATAGTGAGCCCGTGAACAGCCTGCGTAAAAGTACACCGTAAATCGACGTCAGTGCTAAGAAATAAATGTATTAAGCAAGACAAAACAATTAGAATAAGGACTGATAGTGAGCCATGGATAACCTGGGTCAAATTACACTGTGAGTAAAGAAATAGGCGTTACGAGACATTTTAGTACAAGGATTGTTAGAACTGTTATAGTGCTAAATAATTATATTTGTAGTTCCAATAGCATGGGCAATTTTGAATCGCTAAAGGAAATAGCGTTAGGAATAAGACAATCGGCATTACTACCACTGTTTTGTGGTCAGAGAGTAAAAAAAACAGATCCGGATTAGTATTATTAATGGTGATAGCAATTCACCATGTAATTTAGGTCAGCAAACACAACAATCGTACCCGAGGTTCGGATACATTCAATCCCATTGCAATGTTCGGTTCTGTTCAGGCATCAACTAGCAGACTGTCATATTCAGAGTCACCAGAAACATCAATAGGAAAAAACAAAGAGTGACCCTATACATGCAATTATGTTTCCATGGATCTCTTGAAAACAAGCTCTCAGGGCTTCCAGGGTTTGAACCAGCGCATTACAGTCACAGGTGCTGCAATGCACGTTACCAATCAGTTTGTACTCATGACATCCATCATCTCCGTGACAAAAAAAGTTGCCTATTAAATCAACTGCTGAAGGTACACCGTGAATCGCTACTAGCGTTCATAACGCTATCTTGGCGCCCCCAAATTTTGACCAAAATTCTTAAATAGAATTATTAATTCTATTTTGGAAAACTTCAAATCCCCAATTAGAGCCAATGGTTTCCTTGAAAATCCCCAAATTCCCAATTGGCGTCAATGATGCTAATTGTTTTTTAACCCTAATTATTTCATAACGCTAATAGCGATTCACAGTGTAATCCTCCAAATGAAAAAATTGTTCCCTGATTGTCAAACTTCAACCCAATTCTTCCTTGGTTTCAACAGCCAGCGTCTTTACAGTCACACGAGCTGCAAATGCGCATCATCCCTCATTTCAACATCATGTACTTGTGTCCTCCAAAACCTCCATGCAAAGAAGTTGGATATCAAACCAAACGAAAATGCTCATCCAGAAAATACATACATCTATGCGCTGCAGAACATCAACATCAAATAGGCATCCAGACCTACAGATGAAACTAAACAAACAGCTAAGCAGTAACCTCTGTGGTATATGCATTTTAAATATGACATTTGGACCATTAGCAGCACAAGTAACACCTGTAGAAATAAAAAGCAGCAACAGACAACACGCATGCATTTTACTTAACATCACACTGCACAAGATGACACTTTGGACAAAAGATGTAGCCCCACCTGGTTCCAGTGACTGCGAGCATTTCTTTCCAGGGCACTGAAGATGAGAGGCAGAATTACACTGCGATGTTGACCTACCAAGCTCACAATGTAATCGTTGTTCCACAGGAAAAGCGCTCTCTCTGCAACCTGCATTTTGCAAAACTCCAGAAAATCAGGACGATTAACGCCAAGGAGAATCCCCAGAGACCGTTGCTTGACTTCACAAGACGTGTCAATGGCAGGCAGAATGCTGTGGTGCACTGAGAGAAGCTCACATGGTCAGACATTGACAAAAAACATCAAAAAAATCTGTGAAACGCCTTCCTAAAACGTATCTTCCCAACATGACTAGGGCTTGACACAATAATGTTTAGGTTTTTGCATGAAGCACACCACCAGTTGAGTTCATCCAGTCACAAAACTGAACATCGAAGCTTCCGGAAGTTCTTCCACAGAATGGAGAAGACACAGCCGACATTGCTAGCCAAAACCAATCGCAACGCCTCAAACTTCTCAAACACAAAGACATCCTACCATATCTTGTACTCCACCAGATAAAAAATCCTCTTGCGTGCTCCTACAAGAGAAGATCAGACTAACTGGCTCCCATAAAACACATCGGTTTAATTATAAAGACAACATCAAAGTTTCCAGCAAAAACATGAGAGCTTTGAACACTAGGTATAGTCCCAACTATATTTCCTTCTTCACATCTTTGATGTTAACCTAACATTCCCTACAAGGAGACGAACTACCAACTGGGAACACTATCTGTGTCTAGAAAAACACTGAGAACTCGCAATGTACAAACAGCTAGACAGCAGCATTTCGGTTTCAAATAAAATAATGACATAAAAACAGCCACCCACGAGCCTTTCCACCCCTATGCCTTCCAGGAAGATCAAAGTTGGCTTTGAAAGAAAAGTAAGTGAAGTTACTCAAAAACGTTGACTACAAAAGATTCCAGAAAAATCAAAGTTCGGCTTGTGTAAGGAAAGAAGAAAAACTCAAATAACATATGACTGAAGAGTTAATGCATACATGTCCAGAGTGTAGTATATACCTGAAAGTGGGAGCTGTTGAGACAACGACCAATCTGACGGAAAAGAGGAACCATAACCAGTTGAAACTCAGAGGCTTGTGTCAGTTCCAATACTTCCTCCAACTCTCCCAAAAATAGAACTTCTTTCTGACTGTTCGTGACAGGCCAGTACTTGAGAAGGCCCCTTATCACGGTATCCGCAAGCTTTGTATCCTTTTCAACAAACTGAGTTATGCAATACGAAAGCTGTTGATGGTACAATGAAACACATTTGGGTTTGTGCAAAGGGATCAAAGCCCTATTTAGAAACAGCTTGTGTTCCTCTTTCAGAGGAAGTGCAAATCCATTAATGATACTCCCAAGAATCTCCAACAACTCTGCAATACCATTATGACGCTCTGTCTCAAAGATAAAACGGTAGAAAATATTGTTTATGGCCTTGCGTATAAAAGGGCGATGAACCATAAACTTTCCATAAATGCGATGAAGTATGGTTTTGAGATAATCTCTCTCTCTTGGATCTTCTGAGTCAAAGAGGTCAAGTAGTCTCAGAACAAAACTCTGGTCAATGTACTTCTTCGCCACCTTCGCGTCAGTTTCGTTAGAGACAACGTAGCGGAGAAGAAACTCGTAAACAAACTGAAGATGAGGCCAAGCAGGTTCCATGGTCGGTTCTTCTTCATCGGGATCAAAAGAATCTGTGGCTGAATTTTCATGTGAAGAAGGTGGTAAGCTTCGAAAAAGATTGGCAACAAGCATCTTCGTAATGTCCTCAAAAACGGCTTCATTGAACTTTCCAGTGCCTGAGTTTACGTAATCGACCAGCTCCAACAATGTCTGTCTCTTGAACTCTTTCTCTCTCACATTCTTTGTCGTGTCAGTGAAGTCGAATGTATAACTGCAAAGGTTTAACTTCCTAATGAAAAGATTCTGTCTGTCCTGACTTGACACGTCTCGAAAAGAAGGCAACGGTTCCGCAAACATTGCAGCTTCACTGTTTGGAGTCGGTGTGGGCAAAGTCGCATCCCTTCCTTGTACAGAAACAGTACTAGTCGTACCCGGTCGCACGGTGCCTGAGAGAGGTGTCACTGCACTCTTATGAACATTATTTGGAGCAGGCGCTTTTGATACTCCTGATCCTTTTGGAAGTTTCCCGGAAGTTCCTGAGCTTGCAGTCGCCTGGTCTGACGACGCATCTGCCTTCTTCCGGCCTCCCGCCAACCTGTTCCTCACGTTTTGGAGCATGCCGAGACGGCGCCTTCCTAAGCATGCGCCCGTCACACTCCAATCCTACCGTATTCCTCCTTCACGCTCCTGGAGAGGCGCAACAATAAGCTTCCTCCCAATGCCTCACACTGCCTAACCTAAACTCGGCAATCCATGGCTCCGCAGCCACAGGACACGTGACACGTGGCACGTCCGTTTGCAGTACTGCACGTGAGGGAAGGATGACGAGGGGAGAGAGGACAAGAGGGGAAAGGAGAAGGATGAGTCTAAACAGGATGATGGTTAGATCTTCGGAAAGTTTACAAACCCTAGCCCTGCAGCTGGCCCAGGCTGTCCGTACAGGACGGCTGGCTGGGAGTGGAACCGTGTGGTTGGCTGAAATTCGGAATCAGTACCAATAATTTGAATTCGTAGATTTAGAACTTCCATGGCGACGTACTAAAACAGGAATACATTTTGCATCGGCAGCGCTCATCTACCGATTCCAAGCACATGCGCGATACATTCCGTACGACATGTCGCTGTTTTATAAGTCCTCGCGACCTGAAGTGTCCGTTTCAATTTTTATATCTTCAAAGTACCGTACAAGTGGTAAAAATAGTCAAATGTTGAACACAGTAAAATGCGTACCAGCGAACAAGAACATGGCAAGGAGCTGCAACCCGTATCTGGCGTTTCGTGCGATATTAATGTCTTTCACAGTACAGTAAACCGCGAATCTGTTCAGAAATTATTAGGATTAGTATGTCTTGATACTTCTGTTCCCAGTCTGAATGACGTGGAAAAACTGCAACCACAATAAGCAGCATTCAGTTGAAAAACAATCAATATTATAAACGTTATTTTGTGTGACACAACAACATTAAAATAACCATCGCCAAAAATTGTTGTTAAAGGCGCCAGCATACAAGTTATGAGCTCAAAAAAACCCTAATTTATTTTTAATCCGATAACTATTCAAGCTAAGTTTAGTAAAAAATTTCCTTAACTGAAGACTTCACCACCTAACAATGTTTGTACACCTTAAATTGTTTGCCCTGGGGTATTACACCGCGCATCGTTATTAGTGTCAAAGTCACTAATTTGGGTTCTTAAAATTTTGATTATTTTCCTCAAATAGGATACATGATTTTAATTTTTCCTTGACGTTAATTGAGGTACCGTACAAAATTGCGTAAAGAACTAAAGTTCAATAAGATCTAAATAGCGTGGTGTACGGTTGATGTCAGACCGTACATAAATGTAACTTTTCAAGTGAAAATTTTACAAAAAATGAATTAAATCGGACGCGTACGCATAGGAACGTGCGCTAAAAAATGGGATTGGTCTGACACGTAAATTAGTCTGACATGTACGGATATTTAAATTTCACTACGGTGTACGATTTTTTATATTTTGTACGGATACATATAATAATGTATATAATCGTACAGAAAATTTTTCATTTTTGTTGTTCCAAATTAGCGTTACCACTGAAATTAGAATAAACATTCTATTTTTTTTTCAAATTCTTAATTAGCGTCAATGACGGCATATTTACTTACACACTATTTAAACTTTGACACTAATAACGATGCGCGGTGTAGTTGGAACACTACACCGTCAATCGCTATTAGAGTATATAACGCCAATTCGGTGCCCTTTTAAAACAAAAAAAACCTGAAATACAATTAATAACGCTATTTAAGTAGGTATACCATAATCTGCCACGTCTCAGGTACTACATTAGAGTCAATAAAGCTATTTTTTTTTGTTACGCTATTTAATCCTTGACTCTAATTGCGATTGGCGATGTATTTGTAACTCTTCATTTTTTATGTTATATAATCCCTAGTTCTATTAACTTTAATTACACATAAATAACACAATAAGCCAACTACATAAAGTTAATTTAAACTACAAAAAAAACTTGTAAACAAAGCCCCCAATGATGTTCAAGTGTACTCTAAATTATTACTAATTGACCAAGTGACAAGTGCACTAAAACATGTATAAATAAATAAATAAACATTCTCCACATGCACTCAGCATATGACGCTTTTTAAATATGACGTGGGACACATTCACGACACGCAATAACAACCACATAATTTCCTAGTTTTAATCTAAGTAATACTCATCTAGCCATTTTCAATACAAGTCAACATTTCGCAGCATCGTACATCTTAACATTCTAAATTGTTTAAAATATACTCGCTCAATCCTTTGCGTGTTATTACCATGTACCTTAGGAATACCTAACGTACTACTTATATGCATTTTTTACTTTTTACCTAATGAATCGACATATTTAAGTCATATCATATTTTTTGGCGGTGTCTTTGAGGTTTACACACATGTAGTTTGCATATGTTTATAAAGTTTGTACCTATTTGGTTGTCGGTAGTGAACACAAACCGAACCAATTAGTTTTCGCCCAAAACGCATGATAGTTGGTAGAATCCACACTTCATGCCTTATAATCACCACGTTGTGGTGTTATAACAATGTTCGGTAATGTATCGAGTTTGTGAGGCAGAGGTTATTTCTCTGTCCTCTACCGACAAAATTAGATATTACATTGATAGGATCTTGAGTAATAGAAACAAAATGCAAACATTGGAGTGCAGTTTATGCCACCAAACTTAACACGGGCTTTGAAATTGTCCTCTTTCCTTTTTCGAGCTAAATTGTCGTCTGTCCTCTTTCGAGCTAGACATACCAACTTATTTACATCCCGCCGCCTAGAGAGTTGTTGTAGACGAAATCAAATCCTATTGATGAATAAAGAAGTTTTCTACACTTTTCATGCGGTCTCAACCGTTTATAACGAAAGTACATAGACTTCATGGTTTTTGGCGTCACCACGTGTAAAAAACAAATAAATGTTGCGAAGGTCTCCAAATCGTGGTATCATTTATAAAAATGTCCACCTTTTTAACCGTTGATTCTCTTTTCCCAAATCGCCTTTTGAATCCATTATTGTTAATATGAATCATCACACGAATGCTACGAGAAAAAAAATCATAAAATATAACCACTCGATTATTGTTGTCGCCTCGTTTACTTTTTATCCGAGTCTTTTTCTTAATCCATTCAAATTGAACTAATCCTCATATAACTATTAGAAGTAAAAAAAATGTGAAATATAACATTTTTTGGCTATTGGTGACAAATTAATATAACAAAGGAAAATACAAAGTTATAACATACGTTTATGCTATGATAAATGCTATCACCGAGACGTTGTGAGTTTAAACATAATAATACCCGTGTAACGCGAACAAATAATCTTCAATACGATCAAACATTTACGAGTTTGGTTATAGTTCCATCGTTTAATAACCCCCGCGAGATATATTTTAATCTTACGTGGACAACTATATAATATACGTTAACAAAGTAAGGGTGAATTCTCCATTGAATTTGTAAGTGAAGTAATAAATTATTTGTTCTCACATATATATATTATGTCACACGAGGTATCGAATTGTAAATGATCGCGTATTATAAATTCACGCCAAAAAGTTGCGTTATACCTTACCGAAATGTTTTGTAATATAAACTCATTTGAAATGAAGCTAAATATCGACAGAGAATACTACCCACATATCACCTATGCACACATGGCATCGAACAACATACTAATATTTTATGTTTTTGTATTTATTTCATAAACGTAATGTACGCTCACTCGACGCTCTTATATACATTGTATCACCGCAAAAGGGTTGTATCAATGTATTTAGAGTGTTTTTATGGTAAACTTAACATTGCACTATATTGTTTACGAATCATATTGTTATTCACTATTAATGTCAATAAGTTACGACGTGAGCGAAAATATAGTGTTGGTATTTGTATTTTTGGTTTGACGAAATAAAACAAACAATAATTAACATTGATTAGCAACTATCACAATATTATCAATACATGTCATTATAATGTATTATATTAATAAATGTGTTTAACAATCGACATTTTAACAAGTGAGAACAAGGTACGACAATTTCTCACATCTTTATTGAAATTATTAAATAATGATGGTGATGTCCCACATCATCGTTATTATTTTCTTTTTTTTTACGTTGCTATTTATAACATACTATGCATTTTTATAAAAAAATAGTAGTTGGTAACGTAAAAAGTGGCGGGTTTGGTACATAACACTAATCATGCATTTTCATTTAGTGGAAGTTCGTCGTTGTGGCCAAGATAAAACGAGAAAACTTGTAGCCCGTTATACTTTCAGTTAAGGCTCGTGTTTTAAAGGCTCCGGATGATTGATACTAACATTAACAATTTGCATGTTTAGTGTAACTTAGGTGAGTCACGTTGCACATCGTAACGTGGTGCCAATGTGCCTAGGTTTGAAGTGTAGTTGATTTCCCCGATGTTACCATAATCACATTTATGGGTGCATACCATATGTTTACACGCCCAACACTTTAGTACATGATGATTCTCTTTGTATTTATTTCCGTGTAGTTTTCCACATTGTTGTATTATAGAAGCCTCTTACAAATAATAATTATACACTTTTTTTTTACCCACCGATTGTCAATATATCGGTAAACAAATGATCATAACCATTTTTACCGATATATCGGCCGAATATCATGACATCTTGAGGATACACACGACACACATGCATTGACCTAGTCTTGTACTTTGTGTCTTATAGCCTACGATTTAGTTGTTGCACAGTGTGTATTATATTTATTATAAAACATTAGTGTTTTATATCGGAAAAACTTATCGCGATAAAACGAATAACAATAATTATTGGTTATCGAATGGCGATGGGTCTCGATATATCGGCCCATGACCAACAAAAATTATCTTCGATATTAATTGGTTTAAGGGGTCCGTACAAAAAGTACAAAGTTGAGGTACAAAAATAAAGTATGAAATGAGTACGAAGCTATCGCGATTGAGGTTGGACTTTTGGAAAAACATTCACAATCCATTATGTAGTAGAGTACGGAGTCAACGTCGATAGATGTCGGCCTGATAATTATACAATTTATCGCGATAATTCCTTCATCCATACATTGACGCAATATATCGATTGTCGATAGGTCAGAAAATGGTACATATTGGTGATTAGTGTTGGGTATCGAGGACCTATTGCCGATATTAAATATATATCAAATTTTAGGTACCCGATAATCGATATATCGAGACCATGTACGGAGAAGCTAAATATCCAGATTATTTGTTTTCAAAAAGCTCCCCCCCCCCTCGTGGCGGGCGCTCAGTGGGGGGGGGGGTCCGTACGATTTGTGCGTACGGTTTACCATACTTTACCTGTACGGACACCCTTTTTTTGCGATATATATCGCGATAATTTATGTTGGTCGCATTACGATATATCGAGGACTTTGCTCGATCGATATTCAATATATCGAATATCGAAATTATCGCCATATGAAACTACCCGATACCCAACACTATTGGTGATCCTCAAATGGCTATTGGTACACAACACTACAAAATACGGACCCGGTTGTGGTGCGTGATATGACACACTATATAACATGTACAATATAATAACGTATGATATATTATAAAAGTGTATATAAATAAGACACATTTGTATACTAATATTTTGTAGTAACATATTTAGACATACATATATATAGTATGTATATTATTTATAAATATCTGCGATAACTAATTTATTTGTCAATTAGCTATATATAGTGCCCCCTTGCTATTCAATAAGACAATAACCGATAACATAGGTTAACGGAATTTAAGCAATATGAAACTTACCAATGCACAACGCTAACTTTTTCCATGGAACCTTGGTTTCGACGGTGAATCATCGAGCCCGTTAAACAACACGATGTAATGTTGTGAAGCTGCGTGTATGTTAAGCATTTGGAGAATGTACTGTAGTAACTAGCAAAACCATTTTTCTATGCCGATTGTCAAACGTAATCGCGGATGGCGACGAACCGGAACAAAGCTACATTACACTGGTTCAAATTAGTCTTCAATAGCTGTTCTAACCCGTCATTTTTTTCATTTTTCGGTGTTGAGCGCGCACGTGTACCGTACTTCACAACAATCACAAAGTATTGCGGCACCATAGTTCAAAAGTAGGTGAAAGTAGGCCCATACAATATGCCTATTGTATACAAAACATACAATATGACCTTAAGACTCATATTGTATTCTGACCTATTCAGACCAATTAAAACATTCGGACAAAAAATTGGACCAATTAAAACATTTGGACCAATATTTTGTATTTACACCGTCAGATTCGGACTATCGGACGGTCGCTGATCAAAGTAGCGATTTAAGATGATCACATGAAAAGCCAATAACACAACTTACGATAGAGGCGCCGACCAAAGGCCTACCATAAAAACGCCTACTTTTGAACTATGGTGCGCACGAGTGTTTAGTACGCCTGTCGTTCTTTTGTTCGCTGGTTACTTATAAAAATGTAAGAACGACAGTAATTTTTATAGCGTTGCGCGGTGTACCGTAACTGGTCGGTGCAAGGCGAGAAAGCTTTCTTGACTTTTCCTGTTTAACGCGGAAAGCTTTCTTGAGTTATAGGTGACACGTCACTGTTAATAACTCCATATGAGCCTGACAGCCGGAGCTGCCCAGTTGAGGAATTTCTTGAATTTGGTTCTTTTCATGCATACGGATCACCTAACATTTATCGCATCAATCAATTAAGTCCACCTGTCACGTTCGGCAGCTGTACGAAAACAATAAGAAACGCTATATGTGGGTTTCCTCCTGTATTGTATTACAATCGGAAAAAGCTATAAAATACGCGTATAGTACGGGCTCACGATTCTTGACTTTTGAGTTCTTGTCTTCTTGACATATGGTGTTTTTAATTCGTTTCGGACTTTGAAAGTCTAAACTGCAAGATTCAAAACAAAAATTAGTCTTCTTCAGTTGGGTTCTATTCTTCTGACTCATACCTCTACCCGCAGCTGCAAGATTGAAAACAAAAGAAAATTAAAATCTTCATTTTTAAACTTGTTTTATTCCGAGGCTCAGCTCGAGACTTAATTGCAAAAGATTAAAATTTGTAAAACCAGAGTCTTCATTGGTTAAGTCGTTTATTTCCGTTTATATAATTATGTAAGTGTTGTTTTAATAATCCAAAGCTACCTATTGCAGATGTAACTTAAGCAAGGAAATGAATTGTAGGAGGAAGTACCAGAGTCTTTGTTTTGATTTATTTTTAAGGTTGTGAGTTTTAGGACATACGATTGCAAGGTTATCTTGCAGGCAACCCTGGACTCTAAGAAAGTTCACCTTTTCTAAATATGCGAAAGAGGGAGAGGGAGAATCCTTGTTATATCTGTGGCCATTATCACAAGTATGATGAAGGAGAACCTTGCGGTATTTGTGGACATCGAATGATTGGAGCTTCTGAAAAAGGCCCTCAGCAAAGTGCTTTTTCTACAGAAATTTTGACAGGCTTTCTGTATCTTGGTAGTTATGATAATGCTTCTAGGGCAGAGCTTCTGAAGTCTCAAGGAATAAAACGGATATTGAATGTAAGCAAAAATATCTTACTAAATATCTAAATATCTAGATATATTATATCTTATATCTTCAGATTTTGTTTTAAAGAAAATTGTTTTTTTTGTTTTTTTTAATTATCGATGATTGTAGTTAGAGTAACATGTGGTTTGTTGCTAGTTTTCATCACAGTTCATTATCTTTTATGTTCGTCAATTTCATTTTTGCAGACGAGGGTAGGAGTCTCCTTAGTTTGTTACTGTTCTTGAGTTTGCTAAGTTTCTGTTTAGGTTTCTGTTTTTTTGTTTTGTTTCGCAGACTGTGCCTTCGTGCCAGAACCTTTACAGGAACTCATTTACTTACTACTGCGTAAAGGAGGATAAGTCCCTACCTTTTGATGAATGTGTACAGTTTATCGGTGAGTTCTATTTTGATCGACGACTGTTATGTCAGAAAACGTCTCCAAATCATAATACCTTCTTGTATATCAATTGTAGAATAGTCTCCATTTGACTGAATGAAGGAATCAATATGTTGTTCTTGGATGAGAGTGATTCTTGTTTTTGAGTTATTTGGATGCGTTTTGAATTGTTGTTGTATTTGCCAGACAGCCAGGAGCCTGCTTTCCCTTATTTGAAAAAGGTGGAAATTGCTTAACATCATACAGGATTTCTATTTCCCCTAATAGGCAGCAATTCTCCATCGACTTCTTTTTTGCAGATGAATGCGAGAAGGCTGGTGAACGTGTTCTTGTGCACTGCATGTTGGGCCAGAACAGGTGAGACACATTGGACCCCCTTGTTCAAGGAACAATGTAACATTGTTTGTAGGTCTAGCATTGAACTTAGATATACAAACGTTTTTAGATGTAGCATTGTTTTTAGTACAAAGTAGTTTTAGGTATAGGATTGATCTTTGGTATATCATTGTTTTTAAACATGACATTGTTTTAGGTATAACATTGCTCTTAGACAAAACATTTTTCTTAGGTCAAACACTGTTTTTAGACTTAACATTGTTCTTACTAGTGTTGTGTATCGGCGACAAACCCGATATCGATATTATCGGTTATCGAACGGTGAGGAGGGCCGCTTTATTGCTCTGGGACCAACGAAAATTATCGCCGATATATTGATTGGGGAGGAGAGGGGTCACAAGTGGAAGGGGGGAGGGGGGAGCTTTTGAAAAAAAAAATCACAATCCATTCCGTACCACAGTATGGAACTGCAGTACGGAAAGAAAGTACGGAATAAGTGCGGAGTTATTGCGATAATTACCGGCCTGATATTTATCGGTAATTTATTGCAATAACCTCCTTACGGATATATGGAACCAATATATCAATTAGCAGTAGGTCAAAAAAAGGTACATATTGGTTATCAGTAAGCGGCTACCAATACACAACACTAGTTCTTACACATGGGCTTCTTGCCTGCTCAAGTAAGAGACTGCAAATTGGGATTGTTTTACTAATGGATTATTCTTTCATACGTCTCTGTTCAATAATAAAGCTCAGTCACAAAAGAGACTTACAGATGGGTATTCTTATGTCTAAGTGGAGTGAAGCTCAGTTTTTATTTTTTAGGTAGTGTTGTGTTGGGATATTTTTTAGCTTGATAAATCCGATAACTGACATTATTATTGACTATCGAACGGCAAAGGGTGCCCATGTATCGTGTGGTGAACAATAAACAGTTACCCCCGATATACTAATATATTTTGTACATGGTACATGCTATATAGTATGCACTATGGCAGCGTTGCGTCTCACAATCCAATGCGTACTTTGTAGCACGGAAGTACAGTAACCAAGTTTGAATACGCAGCACAAAGGTACAATTATTACACAATAATTTGAGGAGTCGTTTGTGACCGTCTGGTCTGCCTTTTTTTGGGGTATGCATCTGAAATATTTTTTAGTTCTTTATGGGCCTTCGCCAAATGAATATGGCCGACGAGAGCGAAGTACAAATCCTCTTGTTGCGAATACGATGTCATCTATTCCCAACTTGAATGAAACATGACCGTAGGATGTTCCTCACATTAAGATGCGACGTATTGCGACTGAGCCTGGCGACTCGTAATTGATTTGTGACACAATGTGGAAGAAGCACTTCTATGACCATCGCTATTAGCGTTAGTTTATTATTATAACTAACTACACTAAATAATGTTTTTCAACATGGCGTATTTTGGTCCACTTACTTCAATTTGTTTTTACTCTTATTTATGAGTTGGGATCAGAAAAACACTTCCTGAAATTGTGTGTTTAACTCTAACAGTGATAGGTGGTGTAGTGCATAAAAAATAAAACCAATGAAACACTAAAACTCGTTCAAGGGTCAATCATCGTGACATTTTGTCTATTGCTATATTTGACCAATATATCTTTGAAATATCACGATAATTTTTTAATTGACATATCCATTAGAAAAATGAACCGATTATTGGTAAAAAAAAAATGTATACATCAATTATTGGTAATACAACACTATGTTTCAGAAAAGATACTTTCAAATGGGTACTTTTTTGTGTTGTTTTGTGATGAACTGCACCAATGAGTTATCACTTTATGCTTATGCTTAGTAATGAAGCTCAGTGACAAACTGTAAACTGCCCATCGCTATTAGTGTAGTGTAGTACTAATTTAAAAGTGGTCGATTCAAGGCCACTTCCTGAAATTGTATTATTAACACTATATTATGATTCTTGGCCAGAAAATTTCCGACCGAATCAGTGTTTTTAACACTGATAGCAAAGGGCCAGAGTAGCTTTTTTCATGAACTTTTTTACGTTTAGCAGGACTTATAGGGAAATTTAAACATCTGAGCATATTTAGCTACTCTCCCTTTTCATTTTATAATTGAGCCCAGATTTTTTTTTTTTTTTTGTCTTAATGCGATGCTTCAAGTATCCTCGATCAACTGCAGGATTTGTTTTGTAGACTCCTTAGTTTCTTTTGTAGCCCAAAATGTTAGGCATCCTAATGGTGGTAGCTGTATCAAAATACAGGCTAAATTTTGATGGTAGTTTCCGTATATAAACAGGATAGGATCCTTCTTTTTATTTTTGTGTTTCTCATAACTTGATAAGCAACCTCGTCCAGTTCCGTTTTTTGTATTTGTCAAAAATCAAATGAAACTTTTCTATTGGCCATTTGCAAATGTAATTCTGGGGTCGCTGTGTGAGTGTTGTTCTGAAGAGTACATCGTTCTTTCTGAAGTAATTGTCTGCAATTATGTAAGATCAGGCACCATAAAGGGGACGAATGGTAGGCTCAGGCATTGAGGTAGGAAAGTTAATAGATACACACCGAACAAGCCTCGTTTACATGCAGGGTCTTTATGAACTTTGTCTAGACTTAGCCAGTGAAGCATGATGATTGTTTATAGGTGAACATTGGTTGGGAGATGCTGGATAATGGGAAAATTTGATTTAATGTTTCTCTTGTTTTGTCTTGCAGGTCACCTGCAATTGTGATTGCATACCTTATGCGGCGAAAAGGTTGGAGGTTGCCGGAAAGTTACCAGTGGGTCAAGGATCGTCGACCTTCCATTCATATTACACAAGGTGTGAGCTTCGGGATCAAATACTGCTTACAATTTTATTTCTTATGTTGCAGTTGCATATAGGGGAATAGCTCACATTGAAGTAAGAGTGTATGTTGAACTCTTATGTTATCGGCATAAAATGACTCAGTTGCAACAATGTGTCTAACACTCCCTATAAAGAAAGTTAACAGTTGATTGAGAGGTGCTTACCTCAAAAAGTACACTTGGGTTATTTTAAAGCTTTTTGCCCTCTCAGTGTCTATGAAGGCTGACATTGCATTATATCTTGCCAGCATGTATCTATTTGAATAATTGTCGTTTTTATTTTTCCTCCTTTCATTTTGCATGACAGAATAGTGTTTTGTATAGAAAAGCGCATTGACAGGTGACAAGCAAGTTTTATTTGCGGATTTATGACTCGTTAAATTTCTAAGATTAAGTTGACCAATTTTATTGTTGGTGAGTGCTTGTCAGTGGCTTTGCCTATCAAAGTCATATGAAATCCATATCAAAATTAAGATATTATAGACATATTAGAGAGGTCAATAACTATTGCAAGATCTCGTAGAGTAATTTCACGGAAGAAATTTATCCTCATGTTCAGGGTGAATCGTACGGTTTTAGGTTCAACTGTGCTTATGACTCAATAAAGTGTATGAATTGTACGATTTACACTCAAAATGAGGGTACAACTTGAAAGTCTTATCACCATAAGAAGAGGCGAGACGGGTTTTTTGCGAAGTGAGCTTGTGGTTTATCTAATGTGTCTACGTTACCTGTCGTGACAGGTGTCGCAGAACAGTTGCAACAGTACGAAGCTCAGACTTTTGGGTGTGTACACACACCAATTTTGACCTCTCCAGAAGGAGGTGTGGCGTTTGGTTTTGGTTACTCCAATCCTCCCATTCAACCTACTCAACCTTCTTTTGGTGTTCCGACTTCTATCCAACATTCGACGACTGCTCCAGCAATGCCCGTTTTCCATGGATCTTCCGTTGGTTCCGTTTTGCCGTTAAACGGAACGGGACAGTTTGTTTTTGGAGCCGGAGACGGCCAAAGTACGAACGGCTTTTCTCCGCACCAACAGGATGCTGAAGGAATGGACGGTTCGTAATTTTAAATAAAGTTTCGGATAATAAAAGCAGAAAAGTCTGTGTGTAAAGTCTGTTTTGTACCAATTAGTCTGGTTGAAATACCGGTGTTTGTTTTTCTTTTCTGTTGATATTGAATGTTGGGCACATCGGGGTAAGAAAAATCGGAGGTCATTGGAATAAAACCGTTAGTGTTTTTTGAAGTTTCTGCCCATGCAAGGTATTATGGCCCAATCTCCCTCAATATGAATAGGGTGATATTGGTTTCAATTCTCGTCTTTTCTGTTTATGTATTTCCTTCGGCCGTTTTGAGTGGCTTGGAGGTACCTCAGTAAAAAAGTTTGTTAGCATTGACGGCAGTAAAAAAAATTATTTGCAGTGACCGCAGTAAATTTTTTTTAAGCATTGACTGCAGTAAAAAACTTGTTAACGATGTAAGGGCTAGATCCAAAACAATCTAATGAAAAGGACAAAGAGATGTGAAACAGACGTAACAAATGAAGTAGGGGGAAACACAAAGAAGGTCGGAGAACAAACGAGAGAACTACATATGGATATAACTGAACTATCTACTGTACACCCGATAAAACTTCCAAGACACTGCTTCCAGAAAGAGATTGGGCGGGATGGAAGTTCCCAATTTTTTTTCATTCTGTGCAAAAGTTTAATCGTTTATCATACAGTCATTGTAACAAACCTTCCAACATGAATATGGCTCAATTGCATAGCTACTGACTGCTTTGTTTAAGCTTAAAATTGTTTTCCGCCACAGGCACAGCATGCTGTGAATCGCTGTTAATGTCAATGTTTTAGTTTGCCGCCTTACAAGACATTTTTTTGTGAACATGTTCACTTCTGTTTTGAAGACAGCATTTTGGAAACTTACTTTAATTTTGTGACTGTCAGATTATGAATACAACCAGGGTCCATGGAGAAGAGATTTTTTAAGCGGCGAGAAAAACACTCATGAAGTGATTCACGCACAAAGGCCATACTGCCACAACTTTAACAGAGAAACAGTTTCGTTACCTCACCCTTAGAAATTGGACTTGCCCCTCTCTGAAAAACACATAAATCAGACAGTTTGTGGCCTCATATTATAAGCATGGAATACCTACTTTGAAAAGCGTAAGACACGCTAAGATGTTTCCACTATTGCGAATAATACCGTTTGACTGAGTCAACTCTCCCCCAATGGGAGCAGCGAAGTACATGGGTATTGTCAGTCCAAAGGAGACAGTTTTACAATCAAACGAGAGGGCTGATAGAAGGGGAAGGAGGAAGGCCATTCATGAAGCCCACAAGGCGGTGGTGGATTAAGTGTTACGTAGAGTGGAAAGGGTAAGTGTAATCAGTAGCCAAGCTCCAGAACCAGGGTCAGAGTGGGAGGGAGAGGGAGGAGGAGAGGGAAAGTGAGAGGGAGACACACTAGATGCGCTCGAGTGAAGAAAATCTTACATAACCTTGAGAGACGAAGAAAGGATGACCAGAAAAATGCAGAAGAAATGCATGCCAACATACTTGCTCTAAATCTCACCAATATTTTGAGGACGAAAACTGGACCATGTGAAGGTGGTTTCAACGCCAAAACTGGACCACCGAACATAAGATCGTGGGAGAAATGAGCATGCATGTCTGTCTAATCAATATAGCAGTTTAAACACTAATTGGAGGCCGCCCGGAAAAACTACTAGGGTGAAAAGAACTAATTTGGTACGTTTTTGTCTGGCCAATGACAACAATTAGCCTCAATCACACGTTTTTTCCTTAACGTGTATTCTTTTTAGGGTATATTACAAGCCATGTCATTGAGAACATCAGGGTTAATAACACAAATAACGCCTGCGTTGATATTTTTTTCACTCTAATAGCGACTCATTGTATACTGCATTATTAATAGAACTAACTTTATTAACACTGTGCAATGCCAAACCATCCAGTACACGGAATAAAAGCAAATATAAACGCACACAAAAAATCGAAAGGAATTCACAGAAAAACAACCAAACAGAAGGAACAAAAACTTGGATATCCATTGCTTGGAAACGCCTTTGACCTCATATATGACAAGGGCATTCATTGCAACACTCAAAAACCATATATCTCGACTAGAATAAGAATAAAATCGTCAAGACAATCTGACACACAACAATCTTACTCCTTCCACTCCACCAAGACCTATTTGTCCTACTCTCAAGACAGTATTTTCTTGAAGAAAGGACAGTGAGACTCAGATGAAAACATAACAGGGTAGTACTCCCAAAGAAAAAAAAAAAAGACGGAGTAAATGGAAGTTATAAATGCCGTTTTCCACTCCCACCACATTTAAAATCCTTTCAAGAGAACTCATAAAAAAGTATAAAAAGTCACGTACAGTGTAGTAAAGACAAAGCTATTTATGGGTTTTTGGTTTGAATGAATGCATTCTAATCTTAACTATGTCCAAAAGAAATTAAGGAAATTATTATTAAGGGAATTACGAACACATATTTAATTACTAAATCGAAAAAAAGAGACACAAGATACCAATAACAGTGCTATGACTCCGTTACTGGACTTTACTTCTGTTCTGCTTATTTGTATTGCAACTTCCGACAATCTACGTCTTCTACGATACCAGGTTTTAGAGATTTTAGAGATCTTAAGAGTTTTACAGTTTCTAAAATTACCTAAAAACTTACATTTTATCGACAACTATTGATTATGTATGCATGCCCCGATTAGTATAACCCTAAAAATTATAATTGTCAAGTATGTTTTACTTAACTGCCTGTTTCCGCATTATGAAAGCCACTAGTACAGGGAGGAATCGCCAAAAACTCGTCAAAATCCTTCACGTGGACATCACAGCATTTCCACTGCAAAAAAGTACAACGAAGGACGGTACAACAACAAAAAGTACATCAGAGCCGAAGGTACCAACAGTGAAAAGTGCAAAACAGTACAACAGAAAAGTGTAGAACTGAGAAAAAAGTACAGCAAAGTAGAAAGTACAAACAGTGGAAACTGTAAAACCGTACAACAGACAACACGGTACAACAGAGAAAAAGTACAGAGAAAAGGGACATCGGAGCCGAGGGTACAAAGAGAGGGGAAAAAACATCAGAGGTAAAAGTAATACAAGGAAAAAAGGTATAACCAGAGGAAAAATTGTAGGATAAGTTGGAAAAATGGCTAGCTGTGAACTGTAACGGAAATGGAAAAAAAAAAATGAATTGGAGATAAAGGACAAGAGAGACATGGACGGAGAGAGACAGGGAGAGACAGGGATAAGGAAAGGTAAAGACTTAGGAAAGCAGAACAAATTGGAGGAAGTGGGAGTAGAAGAGAGAGACGTAGACATAGACTGAGGCTTAGAGAGAGAGAAGACGGAGAAGGAATGACTTGAAAGAAACAAAAAGATTGGGCCGACTGGAAGGGGGAGACGGAGGGAGGGAGGGAGGGAGGGAGGGAGGGAGGGAGGGAGGCAGGGAGGAGAGAGGCTCTTACTCCTTTGGCACGATCGTGAAATACAGCAGGTCCAGGATGGTATTGACAGGCAGTTTCACTATTCTCTCGTTCGACAAACTCATTACCGCAACCAGGATTTCGACAAGTCTTTTTCACATTAAGGTCCAAAAGTCGAGTTACCGGACGAGATTGAGAGGGACGAGCCAATGGAGGAGAAGGCTGAGATTTTAAACTACTTGGAAGGGATTTAGCTGTTTGAGATGCTTGAGATGTGACACCTGCATATCACGGTTATAAACATGTGAGAATATTAAAAAATAGAAGCTGTTGGTTACCGGATGTAAGATACTGATTCCTACAAAGTTGCGAGAGAAAGTTGAGAAATAAACACTTTATTTGACTTTGTATGAGAAGAGATGGATCATTCTCCTTTCCCAATTGTCTACGGTGGTCATGAAGTGGAAAGAGCTAAATGGCAGTGTGAGAAAAAAGGGAGTAAAAGAAAAGGAAAAGGGAAAGGGAAAGAAAGGAATGCCATTTCCTTTTGTTTTGCACAAATGTCTCACAATAGTCGCATTAACTCTCAGGTTTGAGTTCATGTAAATATTTTCAAGACAATCAGCAGTATATTTATGGAAAATGCAATGACAAAATATTCCCTTAATTAAAAACAAAGCTCTATTCACCTAATTAAGAGATAAACAAAGCCAATCCTCATCACATCAAAAAGACAAGAACGAAAAACAAGCAAAGACGAATTATGTTGAGACGTTCGACCATAGAACATGAGAAATTTATCCTTTTCAACATCACACGAAAGGCAAGAAATAGACTTATGTAAGTTCCCAGTACCTTCAGTAGATGATTTTGCTACTCCTTACTGCCCAATTACCCAATCTATGAAATCAAAGAAGCACACCACCATCGTTATTGGAGCTAGTCTTCTACCAGCTTTAGATCGGATTTAGTATTAGCTGCACTAAATTGTGTTTTGCTATGTGGATCATTACAGGCCAGTTACTAACAACTGTTATTGACATTAACTTAAGATTTTGGGTAAAAGAAAAAACCACGCATTCAAGTTTAAGTTATTAACTCTAATAGCGATGGGCAGTGTGTAGCAAAGCAAAAGCCCACACAAAACCGAAACCATATGAGAACTCTTTATGGGAGTTTTTTGTGAACCTGAAACCTTGGCATGGTCAGAACAGAAGAATCCTTGTCGACAACGAGAACACGAAGCCATAGATGAATTTTCAGAAGGAGTGGGAAGAGAAACAGGTTCCTTGGGTTTCGGTGTAGGCTTGATAGCAGGTTTGTCTTTTGTATGTTTTCCATATGTGCAACTGCATCTCCAGGAAAAAGAAATGCTGATGTTAAAAAATGTCATGGGAAACATCATAGGAAAGAATGTCACAATTCATAACCTATCAGGATATTGTCACTCCTATTTGAACTATATGTCTCAGGATTTTACATACATCTGTCATAAACATGATTGAAGTTACAAACAACCAACCATCGTTGATTAAGAACCAGCAATCAATATCAACATCGGAGATGCTCGATAGTTGAAATTGGACGTCACTGTGACAAAAACAATTAGTTTTCTTGATTATTGAAATGGAAGTGACAATTTTTTTTTTCTCGATTGTGAAAAATGGAAGTCAACGTGACAAAAAAAATCAACTTCCCAATCGTTAAAAATGGACGTCACTGTGAAAAAAAAAACTATTTTTCTCGACTGTTAAAAATGGAAGTCAATGTGACAATTTTTTTTTTCCTCGATTGTTGAAAATCGAAGTTAATACTACAATTTTTTTTTCTCAATTGTTGGAAATGGAAATGAATGCGAGAAAAACAAATTTTTTCTTGATTGATGAAAATGGAAGTGATTGTGACAAAAAGAAATTAAACTCTTGATTGTTGAAAACAGAAGTCAATGTGACAAAACAAAATAAAAAAAAACAAAAGTTAATTGGCGAGGCCTAAGAATACCCTGGAATACTCATAAACAAGTCGAAGTCATGACTACTCTTTTTGCAGCATCCCCACTCCTTCTTTCCATCGTGAAACACAGGCTGCACATGGAAACAGTTATCTGTTGTGAGAAACAGAACACCCTCATCCACAGTCATGATTGTTGAAACAGTCGGTCCAAGCCTTCCCTCTCTACATTGACATAAAAAAACCACCATGATAAGCACGTTATCCTTGCTGTAAAACTTTACTATGAAACTTCATTAAACAAAAGAATCGAGATAAAAATAAAGGGGCAGAAACCATAACATTGTTCATAAAAAAAAAAGAGAAGTTTCATTTGGAAGTTTACAAGTAACTCCCTCATAGTGCTCTTAAATGCTGATCCTATTCGTATGACTCCTCAAAAACAAAATGCAATAATAAGAAATAAAAAGAAATAATAGGAAATAATAAGAAATAATAAGAAATAATAAATAATAAGAAATAATAAGAAATAGTAAAAATAATAAGAAATAACACCATAAATAACATATGATGTAATCTTTCCATTAAAGTGAAATGCTATCTCAGTTGTTAACTCGATAGAAAGAGAACATACCGGCTGATGTCATCTCCAATAAAAATAAACCAACGGATGTACCATTATCCCAAACACACAAAAGACGAAAAAGAAGGTTAGCGTCAGCAAAAAAAAAAAACTTTCAAAATAAGGATCTGGGCTCTGATACTACTAACACACACAGATAAGATGTTTTGAGATGGAAATCCAAATTTTTCAAGTTTGTTGATGTCTCAGTTTTAAGATTCAGTTTTGACATACACTCTGATGTTTAAATACTCATAAACATATCTAGGACCCTTTCAAAAGAAACGTTCTAGGCTATAATTCAGTTTTAAAAAAATGAGTAAACAACAAAATGAGTTGAAGAATACTTCAAATTTCAAGTAAACTCAAGCGCAAACGGATTTTGTCATATGTCAACATAGGTTTACTATTCAGAGCTCCATAATCAATCTAGTACAAACTAATAGTACACCGCCCCATCGCTGTTGCAATGAGTCAATATTAAAATTACTGAATTATTAGAGTTGACACTTTAATAGAAGCAACTACACTAAAATATGTTTTGCACGTGGCTTATTATAGACCACTTCCTAAATCCTGTTGTAAACACTAATTTATGATTTGAAGGCCAGCAAAAAACTCACTTGAGATTGATTAACTCTAATATTGGGGCAGTGTAGCACAGAAAAATAACATGGTCCATTTTAGATCGTTTACGGTTACGTGGACAATTTTCATTCACAAATTCTAGAGTTCGTAATTAGTGTGGTTTATGCTAACTACTGGATCGATAATCAATAGTGAAAATTGGTGTTCATTCGCCTAATTATGATAGTCTTTACCTTTATGAAAGAGCTTAGATTTCCTTCTTGTAAACATAAAAAATCTGAGGATCCACTTAATCTGTTAAAAATATATGTTTTGTATAATATATACATATCGTATACATAAGTATTTTGTCAAAAATCACAGGATTCTCCAGGACTGTCAGTCCATCACAAAATATTCCTTCATATCAAACTAATGAATTTATTTGCAAATTCCCTATCAAAAAAAGAAACAGATCTATTTGATTTTTTTTTTTTTTTTTTTTCAGCAATATGGCTCGCCAATTTGAATGATGCTTTTTTCCAATTTGCCAATCAATTTGAAAAACTGCTATCCAAATGAGTTAAAATGAACCAATCTCACCAATTTTGTCAATAAACATTTCCATTTCAAACAGTTTCTGTCGGATACCAAAAACATTGCTCAATCAGCATACAAAACTAGCAAACATTTTCGACACAAATACAGAACATAAATCACATAACGAGTCACACTCTCACCCCGGCATGATACTGACAGCTGTCCTCTTGATTATTTTCTTCATTAAAAAAGGCAGGGCAGCCAATCCGTTGACACTGAACCATTTGGTAAAGCCTTGTCACGTCACAAACCAACTCTTTCTCTCACACACTTTCTCTCTCCCTCTCACTCTCGTTCTCTCCTTCGTCTAGCGGCCCTCTCTCACTAGTCCGAACCTGCGCTCCCTTCTTCGCTTTCCGTAAGCTCTGTCTTGTAGCTCTCCTTCTTGCTGATGGTTATTGAGCCTATTCCAATCCCTAATTTCCTTACCTTGAACCGAAACACTGCCAAGGATTGCTACATAGACAGCTGCAGTTTAGTTCAGGACACTACAGTACTGTACGCTCTCCAGAGTACATTACTGTAGTGCAGCACTGTTTCGTACGGTACAGTAGAGCTAGGCAGCTATTGGACAGTACAATAGTGTACTGTACACTACAGTAGCGCTACTAGAGTTAGGGTAAAGTTCCATGGAACTCAATCGCGACAAATTAAAAAAAAAAAAAGACTGTTATGACCTCTTACATGCCAATGTCTATAATTGCTACAGTACAGATCTACCTGAGAGTTTCTCTTCGTTAACCAAAAAAGTACAAAGGCAAGCTGTAAAACTCGAGAATGCGCTCTACGTACATAACAAAATCTCAAGATCTATTACAAATCAATTTGCCGACTGTCGTTTTTCGAAAACGAATTCATCTGCCAAGATAAATTACACGCTATATTAGGGTATGTCCCCATGTACTTGTAACTTAGCGAACTTAGTTTGTATTTTAGCGCGGATCCGCCGGACCCGGTTTTCAAGTGTCCCTATCTTTGTAAGGACGAAATCGTAACTTACGCTTGTGACGACTGTATACGTAGACAATGCCTGTTGACGGGTTGTCAACGTCTACAATCTGTGGTCGCACGTTATTTTTTGGAACTGCTTGTGACGTCGCATGTCTTACCGTGACATTGTAGACGTACCGCCTTCCAGCCTGTGCCGTTTCACGGTTGAAGACGAGGCGCTTTGCCTTCGCGACTCCTATCCGGTCGACGTGAAATGACATCGGAATTTGAAGACCCCTGCAAAAAAAAAATCCGTATTGGACGAAAACGGACAAATCCAAACAAATTGTGTACTTTTCTTCGTCGTATTCGAACGGAAACGGACAAAACATAGCGAATTTTGTACTTTTCTTTGTCCTTGGACATCGTATGAAAATTTTCGAAAATTACGGCCCGTGCGAATATATGTTCCTATTTGTTTATAGAAAATCCCTAGTTTTAAAACACATCGCCCATGTGTTTTAAAGATAAGGTTGAAGATGACGTTTTTTGTCATCAAAGTGGGTCGAAAAACACTAAGTTCGAGGATGACGCAAGTTGTACTCTACAAATTTGCGATTCCTTCGTACGGTTGGAACTTAGGAAGTACGGCGCTAAGTTTTACAGGAAAACGACAGAAAACAACCCTTACTTATGCACATGGGGACATACCCTTTACAAGTTTCCCTGGTGTGCTGTACCTTGGGTGTTTTCGTTTCACCAAAACCCTAAACATATATATACATTTATAAGGCCGCGCGGCGCGGCGCGTCGTAAAACGAAATGATGATGACGGGCCAACGTGGATCTCTCACAATGCGCGAAGCCAACCTCGCAGGTTCACTGAGCCCGAAAAACGCAAGATTCAACAAAGCTCGGACCTTTCCAGAATTTGGCATTCACAAGCCATTAAGAGCTTAACACAACCGATAGTGTGGACCATGCTTTTCGTTTCTCCACGCTATTACTTTACTAAACTATTCTGAATCTGTATCCATTGCAGTCCATTGATTGGTACTTAAGATTTGGGCGATTCGGGCGGTCGATGAAAATTTCCAGAACAGCGAGAATGGCCGTACGCCTTTGCAAAAATATCTTCATCGCCCATTTCTTTAACATGGTGTGTACCATGAACTGGCGCTATATGGTCTTTGCGTATTTCCAGATTTCTAGGGCTGTAAGCCAAAATCGGAAGCGTTCATGTCTCTATCGACGGCCACGATCTCGGTTGACTGACCGGTAAACGACACTGTTGGAAACCAGCACAGTAGTTTGTAGCTTTGTGTGCTCACATGCAACCCCTTTTCTTCGGTTCCAGATTTTGTGCGACGTACCATTTTTATTTAATCATCGTTTAGCCATGTGAATAGAGTTTAAATTATTTAGATTTTTTCGTTTGAACCTTCTGTGAATTCCTCCTCCGTTTCTTGGCAATGGTGGAGTAGAGGGAATCTGCAGTTTGTACAAAAGATTTGTTAAATTTTATTAAGCTGTCATTTCAATCACTACCGGAGCCAGGAGTACCTTTTGTTTTTTCATCTATCTTTTTCAGCTGTAGTTCAGTAACTGGAGGTTTCTGAATATAGCTGTAAATTTGAATCGGGTAATTACTTCTTTAAATAATAATAACCTAGTTGTCTTCTTTAAGATTTTGACAACATCGAATCTTCCATTGCAAACTAAGTCAATTCAAATTTTGTATTCTTTATCTTTGTTCATAACTTTTGGCCAATAGTTTCGAAAAGAAGTTTAATATAAGAAGTTTTCATCTTTTTTAGTATTTTTTTCAAGAAGACGAAGCAGAGATTGTGTTTGGTGACATTGCCGCTGTTAACAAAGCATACGTTTCTACTTTTTGTTATGGCTACATTAAGATCGGTGTCAGGAGCGATTTCAGTACCAAGCTTGCCAGATTCTCAAAATGTATGCAGTAGTCGTCTTAGCAGAATGACCTCAGCAGTCACAAAGAAGACTGTAGTTCTCAAGGCTTTTTCTGCTGGTAGTAAGCGAGGTCCTTTTGTGAGACGTCACAATGTGACTCTTGTGCAATGTTCTGCTACCGGTGAGAATGACCTCCTTATTGCCGCTTAGTAGCTGTGCTTTGCCTTTTTAATTCAATCTTTATGTTGCCTCTGGTCGCTTTTTGTTTTGAGGGGCTGTTATGTATTTGGTGTACATGAGAAGGTTGCGGTGAAGCTGGGAGTTGTCGTAGAAGTATGTTGTTTGTCATTTTTTTTGCACTGAATTCAGTGCCAAAATTTGGCCACAGATGAATGTCAATGTCAAGAATATTGCGAGGGAACACTAAATGTAATTTGGGTAATCTGTTGTTTTTATTTACAGAGTTCAACTGTTAATGATTGAAAACACTAGCAAGCATATGGTGCATAGTTTTACTGTGCGGAGAGGTATGGAAAGGCTATATATGACTGCCCTACAGTAGACATGAAAAACCGGATTAGTATGTAAATAATACGGGGTCGTTAGACATAGCATTTCCATTTGTTTTCTCACTTTTGAACTGTGACGTGTTGTGGTTCCTGATGAAATAGTGATCTTGTGATACACGTCCCTTTTAACAATGAAAGCTAAGTCTTTCTTCCCAAATGAATACCACTGGGCTTCACCTCCCTCTTCCTTCATTCTTTAATCAGACCACACAATTTTTGGTTTTGAGGATGGTTACACCTGAAAACGTCAGTGTATTATTTTTGTGTTTTTTTTTGTTTAGAACATAGGCTGAAATGTCTGTTCCTAAACACTTCGATAAGCTTTGCCAGAGTGCTGATATGGATTGTTTATTTTTTTATTCAGCTGTAGATGAGGCAACAGATTTGACCCCAGCTATTACCTTATCGGAGAAGGCATTGTCTCATTTGACAAAGATGCGAGGTTCCATTGAGAAGGATCTCCTCTTACGCATTGGTGTCCGGCAGGGTGGTTGCTCCGGTTATTCATACATAATGGATTTTGAAGAGCGAGGAAATGTCAGGGAGGAAGATTCTGTCATCGAGTATGCGGGTTTCTCTATGGGTGAGTATCAGTCTGCAGTATGTCTAGCTGGCAGTCATTATGATGATGTTAACAATGATGGTGTTAAATGATGATGATTTTACTGATAAAAATGATTATGATGAATGATAATTTTTTTTGGATGGAGAAGTCATCAAAGGGTTGTGCTCAGTTGGTTCAAGTTTTTCTGTCCCCCTCGTTCTTATTTAAATTATCTCGGCTGCCAGTGACTGTAAACTTGTCAAAGCAAGGTTGTAAGCATCATCTTGTTTATGTTCTTAAATGTTCTATTATCGACATGATATTATTCATTGTATGTATTGTCCTTACTATTCTGTTATCTTCTAGAACGTTCTAATCACATTAAGGATTTGATGTATATTGCAATTCTTTGCATGCCAATTCTACTTCATATCTGGATAAAAAGCTGCCTAGTGTGACGAACTGTTAGTAGTAACCATTTGCTTGAATGTTACAGCATGTAGTCTGGTGATGATTCACACTTTCAATACTGTGGCCTATCTGTATATTGTCTCTTATACATGCTCCCTTGAAGTACTCTACTGTCTCTTATTTTTTTCTAATAATTAATTTCTAATGAATGTCTCTAATGAATGTCGATTCGACCCCTCTTTGCAGTGTGCGACCCGAAGAGCCTCCTGTTTCTTTATGGAATGCAGCTCGACTACAGCGACGCTTTGATTGGAGGAGGTTTTTCATTCAGCAACCCTAATGCTTCGTCAACATGTGGCTGTGGAAAGTCATTTGCTGCTTAGACTTGCTGATCAACCGGGGCTCGGAGTTATTGTGCAATTAGTAGTGTGCAATTATTATTGAATATAGACTGCGGGTATTTACAACGAGCCCCATGGACAGCTCTGTATTTGTAAATAAAACTGGGAGGAAACTGAAAAACCCGAGTGTGCATTAAGTAATGGAAACATATGAAACGCTTCTGTTCTACTTTAAGTTGACCAGCGGATATTGGATGTTGGTTAACGTAGGTCTTATCTTTATACATCTTTTCAACTGCTTGAACCAACTTCTTGTTAGTCACTTCTAGCAAAAAGCGAGGTTTTTTTCTGTTGTTGTACCCAATGATTAAAACAAATACAAGCTTTTGGTCAAATATATCAATCAGTGCCTTTCTCCATCGTCCGTTGCCTTTGTTTTGGGGTATTTCTTTGCTGTTAGGCCCTTTTTTGAGTTGTTTCAAGTGTTTTTTTTGCCCTTTCTGTATTTTATATTATAAATGTGATGTTTTAAGGGCTCAGAAATTTGCAAAGTAGTTTTTGGCCTTCTAATAAGACGAGGACTAAATTAGTATGATTGCAAATGTTAATGATTTGCAGGAATTTCGGAACATTTTTTCCTCTAGGTTTGGAATGGTGGTGCATTCTTGTTCATAGCTACTGGTGACCTCATTTTTTCGTAACCACGTGTTATTTGAGCTTACAGTAATTAACAATATCTTGTAATTATCTTGGGAACTGTTGAATACATGTTAGGAAAAGTTCAAATTCTGTGAAAAATCTAAGTCAAGTGGTGTCAATGTTTGAAGTTTAAGTGCCAGCTGTAACTTAGTGTGGACTAACTTTACCTAAGATTGTTGTTTTTGTATGTTTTGAGTGGTTTGCCATCGTGCTTTTTTTATGAAGTTGATAAGAGACTTGTTAGCTATTGTGTAGTATTTAGTGTTACTCTCTCCAAACTCGTTTTCCCGGTGCACTTGTCATTTTGTTATTCCAAAGTTTATGATCAAAAGTAACAGAAATATGTTGTTATTTTCCATCACTAAGAGATGTTATGTTGTTTTCTCACTAAGTCATTTTAGAAAGTTAATATAACACTCATGATACAGGCATATGAAAGCAAAGGCATGTATTAGGTGTTGCATTGCACATTTCTAACCGACCAAGCACTGAAGCTTAGTCGTCAGAAGATGAAGACTTTGAGAAAACGAATTACTCCGCGCAATGAACACTGACTATACACTGTCATGGAATCTTCATTATTAGTAGGCAACATATAGACGCTACACCGCCAATCGTTATTAGCGTTGTGTACACTAATTCCGTCCCGCTTTTTTTTAAATTTATTCTCCATTAGTGTAGTTCATTCTATTTTTTTCTTTATTCTATTTAGGGTTATTTTCAGTACGTTGTCTCTTAAATAGAGTGGTGTACGGTAAGTGTCAGACCGTACATAAATGTACCTTTTAAGTTAAAAAGTACAATAAATTAGTTTTAGTAACCGCGGACGCATGAGAATGTGCGTTCTAAAAAGGCAAAAAAACCAGGTCGTAAAAAATCCCGCTCGCACATATTCGTCCGACAGCCGCGTTTCGACCGTGTGAATGTACGATTTGTGTACGATTTGTCAGATTTTGTACGGAGACCTATATTAGTGTAAGCATGTTTGCGACCGACATTTATTTTTTCAAAGATCCAAATTACCATAACCAAACAATTAGAATGTATGATTTTTTCCGAAATTTTCAAATTCTTAAATAGCGTACACCACGGTAATTATTTTTATACGCTAAAAAAACTTACACGCTAATAACGATTGGCGGTGTACTGTACAGTCGCTTTCAATCTCCCGGAGCGTCGGTTCATTACTGTAGTGGAATTGCGTATTTCCGTACGATGAGATTCGGTCTAGGAGCCTGTACTGTAGCTGGGCGGCTTCCCGTCGAGAACATAGTGCCACTATGTGGCGATGACGCGACAGTACAGCACTGTACTGTACGTACTGTGGCACTCGGCTCAGTTCGGCTCGGTTCGGCTCGAAACCATATTGGGCCAAGCCGAATCGCACGGTTGCAATTGATTTTGAAATCCTGAAGTACGTTCAACCCTTGGATGTCACGGAGCCGGTCTGCCACACCGCCAAAGCGTTCGTAGTTCTAAGTGTTCCCTCAAGGGAGTGGCTCCCACGGTCTCAGAAGGCATTTTTGACTTTTTGGTCCAAAGTCGGTCGTTTTGCAAACCGGAAAGAAAGACCCGCGTGAAAGCTCAATGATGGCAACTGCCGCGGTCTATCGTGCAGGCCGCTAGATTTTTACGCGTGTACTTTATGGGAAGGAAGTAGGAAGACGTTTTCACGTAAACCGGCCGTGAAGAAATGGAGTCTTTTTCGACGTCGCGTAAAAGTTCACGATTCGTCTGAATCTGGGAGCAGATCCAACGACGTTTTTGGGACGCGTAAAACAACCGTTATAAAAGTACGGTACAGGTAAAGCGTTATGGGAGGGGGGGCGACGTGGACGCTTCACCGGAGACCTGCACCACCTAGAAATGCCTAAACATGCACGATTCAGTACAGTAATGTAGCCTCCAATGATTTTGTACTTCCTTGTCCCTCCGTATGTTGCTTTTAGCCAGTGTGGTTAGTCCCATAGAGGGAAATTAGTACTTCCCGTAAGATTTTGGCTAGTGAGATTTTACCATCTTCTTGGATATCTTCCAAACGGCCACCTGGCAAATAGCAACTTCTGGAGCCGAAATTCTGCCGTGCGTCACGCGATGGTCCGTCAGTCGGGCCACTTTCCAAAGCACGCATTCTTGACCCGCAGACAGGCCCACTGGAGCCAAACCAATACAACTAGAAAAAACAAAAAGAAACTAAATCAAAGTAAAAATAATGTAAGAATTGGATGGCTAGGTAAGTGGTGAGAGAGCATTGCATTACATTACATCACCTAACTTCACAAGCGTACCAAATGACAGGTACGCCTGATTTCCCGCGGCCATCCCAATTATTGAGCTTGTGCAACTCCATTTTTGCGGGTCATCGCCTCTTTCAAAGGGACCGTTTTCTGACCCGCATACTGGCCCAATGGAACCGCGACGCTTGGAACCGAAACTTGGGAAAGTACAGTAGCTTTGGATTTTGTGAAGATTCTCCGTATAGGGGGTGTCCCCTTGTCATCGGTACTTTGATAAAGTATTTTGGACTGTAGTGAAGACTCGCCGTACTACTTTGAAGAGCGTCCCAATGTGCGAAAATGAAATCGGAACTTTGACTTGTGACGGTTGTAGATGTAGTACAACTTGTGACGATTGAAGACGACTATCAATCTTTATTGCAAATATTGCGATGGCAAAACCATCTGAGTACAAAAAAGGTAAAACTGAAAAAAAAGAAACATTTGGAGACTACAAGAGTCACAAAAAAGTAATCTACGCTTATAGACTGAAACGATCCACAACAATACTAACAAGAGCGAAGAACTAAAACAAAACAAAAACAAATTGAGAACGCCTATAAAATGAAAAAACCGAGACTAGACTACCTGTAGACAAACTAAGGTCCACAACCACGGAGATCATGGATGTGAACCGGGTCCCTTGGCGGAAGGTCTGGAAGACCCCGCCGGTCTTCCACAAGTGTGCTACGTCGAAGGAAAGCCGCCGCTTGCGCTCGTTGAAGTGCAATTGAGACACGCTGACGATAAAACGCAACTAGTAGACTTGATGGAGGACTCCCTGGACCCCGCGATTCGAAAGTTCGTCGCGCACACTGTCGAAGGAAGTCATCGAAATACTTGTCCAAAGAACCAAAAATCTCCAATGCAAAAGGGACAAATTGGTCCGACGGGTCTCGGTGAGCGTAGTCTCGTTCTTTTGAAGTCGCTGCGTCCCGAGCCGCCACACCTGAATGCGAAGCCGCGCTAGATGAAATGTGTGTCCCAGTCGGATCAGTGAGGACCACATCGCCAAGCGTCCTCCCAGCACCGTGAAGAAAAACCAAATCAACGCGAGGGCTGCGAGAACCCTTAGATTGGGGCCTAGGTGGAAGTATATTAGAAACCTCACGTTTGACAGTGTAGCCCGCCTCGGCACCAATGGCAGCAATGGCATCTCGCACCAAATCATGCGCAACAGTTCGTTCCCCCCCATGCGAGCAACGAAGCAAATGGATTCCCTCATCATCAATAAGTTGATTACAAACGCATCGAGCCCCCCCTAAATGCGAAGGGTGAGGTAAACCCAACCGCAAATGTAGAGTAGAAGTAAATTGGTCAGACGATAGACGGACTGTCGAAAAAGTTGGTGTTGCTTGTAGCCATGCACTATCCCCAAGCCCATAACACAATTGTTCTACAACCACCGTTGCAGGAGGAGGACCAACAGTAGTAGTGGAAGTAGACATGGAAAACAACAAAATCTATCAAGCACCTACTCAACAGCCAACTTTCAGCTTACACAAAATATGACTCAAAATGCCAATATTCCTCAAATTTCTCACATTGATACAAAACAGAGTAAACTGACGATTCCCAAAATTGTAGCCCAAATGACATAGTAAACTATAAGATATGACTCTTTGAATTTTCCCAAAAACTGCCCTTAAAATGTCATAATCCCAAAATTGGATTATACAAAATTGGCTAAGTCCTAAACTATATACTCACAATGAGTATCTACTGGTCACACTATTTCGGGTGACCGTACTGCAAAACTATCATGACTAACGAAAAAAGTATCCAGCTTGTACTTTACTATACCGTGAGTACCTTGAAAAACCTAATTATTGTTTTCCAAAATCCTAAATAATAAAACACTAATTTTTATTACACTAAACAAAAAAACAATGCTTATTCAAATATTTTCAGATGGCGAACTGTACAAAATGTTTTAGATGCTTAGTCAAAGTAGTCGATAAAGTCGTGTAGTGTAGTACGAAGCACCTGAGTGTTTTTTCACTTGTGGTCCCACGTGAATCACGCCTCGTCACTTGTGGTCCCATGTAAATCACGCCTCGTCACTAGGGATCCCATGTGAATCATGCTTGTGGTCCTAGGTGAATCGCGTCCGTCGACACCACTCGAAACCAATGATCATAAATCATTTCATACAACACATATTTGAAATATCCGGACGTTTCCATTTAATGATCATAAAAAATGTGCCATACATCATATTTCCAAGTTATCCGTATGACTCCAAAAATCGTCGTACCATACATTTTCCGAGGTATCCGGACCAGATTTTGTCCGTTTGTTCTGGCGATTCTAATTGTCTGCTGCGTGACGCGTGTCAACGCCACTCCGTAAAACCTGCAGAGGTACAATACACTCTATTGTACTTTTGCTAGTGTAATACTAAAAAAGGTAAGTATTACATAAAATTACTTAGAAAATATTTTAAGTCTTTTTGGTCTCCTCTCATAGTTCTATGTATTGAACTAAAGATTTCTTAATTACAACACTCCCCTAAATCTTTAGACCCAGTTACTCACTTACTCCAATAGCATCTTTGCAAAATTGTAACTTAGGAGCAGGAAGGGCTTTTGTTAACATGTCAACCACCATCTTCTCGTCCGGTAAATAACACAATTTAATGACTTTTGCAAGTAATTTTTCTCTAACATAGTGAAGTCTAACATCCATGTGTTTGCTCTTAAAGTCATGGTTGGGGTTAGAGGCAATTGCAATGGCTGCCTAGTTGTCACACTAGATAGCATGAGGACCAGTTTGCATATACCCAAGTTCCTGTAAAATGGACTTGACCCATAGAAGCTCCTTGAAGGCGAAAGCTGCTGCCATATATTCTGACTCCATTGTGAATTGAGCTGTAACCTTTTGTAATTTTCTACTCCAACAGCAATTTCCATCGCCAATTTTCAAAACAAAGCCAGTCGTAGATTTTTGGCTTCGCATGACCCCATAGCTAGCATCGCTCCACGTCTGTATTTTCACCTCTCCTCCTCCAAGTACAAGCATGAGATTTCGAGTACCTGCAAGATATCTCAACACCCTTTTTTCGCTTCTTCCTAGTCTGCCCTTTTGGGATTCTGCAGACTTCTACTCAAGACTCCTACAATTGTTGCAATGTCAGGTCTCGTACAATTCATAAAATTTATAAGACTTCCAACTACCTGTCTTTATAACTTTGAAGCCATAAACTCTTTCTCCCCTGTCTGTAGACTCTCACCAACCATTATGTCTGAATCTGTAACAATTCTTTCCAATTTCTGCCTAAATTCCATGGGAGTTACAGATCTTTTCACATCTTTCATTTCAAATCTTTCCAACATTTTACCTAACGCTTTTTTCTAAGTCAACATAATCATCCTTTTGGCTCTGTAACTTTCTACCTGTATACCTAAGATATACTTGGCCTCACCGAGGTCCTTCATCTCAAACCTGGACATTAAAGCCGCTTTAATGCGGTTTATTTCATCTATTGACTTACTTATTTATAATAAGTCATCTACATATACCACAATGTAAATTATCCCATCCTCCCCGTGTAAAACATATACAAAATGACCAACCTAATTTTCTTAAAACCTAGCCCGGTCAAAAACTCATCTAACTTAAAATTCCATTGTCTGGGGGCTTGTTTCAGCCCATACAAAGATTTCATCAGTTTACACACCAATTGCTCCTATCTATTTTCTACATACATATCAGGCTGTGTCATACAAATGGTCTCTTCTAACTCTCCATAAAAATAGCAGTTATATCATCCATTTGTTATATTTCTATATTTTCTATAGCCGCTAGACTTAGCAAAATTGTGACAGTAGGAAATCTAATAACTGGAAAGAAGGTTTCTTCAAAATCAATACCTTCTTTTTGATTGTACCCTTTGGCCACTAGTCTGGCCTTATACCTTCAATGGTGTTGGCCGGGTTTAGCTTCACCTTGAATACCCATTTGCTGCCGATGGCTTTTCTGCCTGGAGGAAGATCCACCAACTCCCATGTCTGTGCCTCCATAATAGACTTCATTTCATCGTTTGCCGCCTCGATCCACTGATTTCTCTCAGGTGATGAGAAGGCCTCCTGGATCGTTAGAGGCTCCTCTGTAGCTGCAGAAAAAACAAAGTGAGAGCTTGCTTGGAGACAGCTGCTAGATCTCTTTCCCCCCGATAATTTTGAGGCTGAAATCGTCGGCAACCTCTAATTTTTATGTTTTGGTCGAACCGTAACTTGAGCTTGTACTGAGTTTGTAGCAGTTATTTCCGCCTAAGGTATAGCTTGTGTTGAAGCATCTTGTGAAGGCAACAAAGGATCTGAAGGAAGAGGTGTCCCACTTGCCGGTGGAAAGTAGACTCGCTGCATATGGTGAAAAATGACATACTCCTGCTTTTGTTTTGCCGGTTGATCTGGCACTTTAAAAAGGTCAACCGAATCTTATTAATCTTTAATCTGGATATTCCTAGAGAAAATCACTTTCTGCTTCTCAAATAGAAAGACTCTATATCCTTTCGCAGTATCATCATACCCCATGAAAATCCCAAGTAGGCCTTTAGCCTCCATTTTCCACTTTCCTTTGAAGTATCTAAAAGAAAACACTTGTTGGAAAAGATCCTAAAGTGACTAACATCAGGTTTTTCTCCTGTCCACAGCTCATAAGGTGTAGTGGTAACAGATCTAGAAGCAATTCTATTTTTAATATAAACTGCACAGTTAAGTGATTCAACCCCAAAATTTCAAATCTAGCCCTTTATTTGCAAGCATGGACCGAGCACTCTCTGTCACTGTCCTATTTAATCTCTCAGAAAAACCATTCTGTTCGAGTGTATATGGAACTGTAAGATTGTGACTGATACCTTTCTGAAGGAGAATTTCTTTGAATTCCTTTGACGTGTATTCTCCCCCGTTGTCTGACCTCAGCGCTAATACTAGAACTCCATGAAATTTTCCGCCCATGCTTTGTAGTGTCTGAAGTGAGTAAACACTTCACTTTTATGTTGCATGAAGTAAACTTTGGTGTACCTCGAGTAGTCATCTGTAAATGTGACCATATAGTGGACGCATCCAGCTGAAGCCACTTGTGAAGGACCGAGAACATCAGAATGTATTAGCTGCAGAACTTTTTCCGATTTGTGGTCTGATTCATGTGGAAATGGCAATCTGTGGATCTTGCCAAGTGAAGAACCATCACATGATTTTATAGGATGAGAGGTGAGAGAAACTCCATCAACTTTTCTCGAATTCACCATTTTCTTTAGACTATCATAATTCATGTGTCCTAATCTCTTTTGCCACAACTCATTATCATATTGGACACTATAGTAGACAACATCATTTTCTTTATATTCAGCCATATCGATCCTGTACATTTTGCTAGCATCTCTAGTTCGTGTTATTGCTACTTTTCCTTTTTTGCTAACAACCTGTTTACCTTCTTTCAGAATGCCTTCAAAGCCTTTGCTTTCCACTAATGATGTAGAGAAAACATTCTTTTTAAAGTCTGGAACATACAAAACATTATGAGGAGTTCTCTCTACCAACTTTCCCCCCACATCTACCATTAAAGATACATCACCCTGAGCTGAGGTTTGAACACTCATCCCACAAGCATAGTATATACTCTTTGGAGACGTTTGCTGCAGATTTGTAAAAGCTCCCTTGTTCCAACACATGTGGGCCGATGCTCCTATGTCCATGATCCAACCTGCATCCTTGGGACCCTCCATTGCTGCCGCCATAACAAATAACCCCGCTTCCTCTTGCTCATTGAAGCTCACAGACTCAACTGCATTAGTTCCAGAAGCTGAAAAGAGAGCATTTCCACGAGTAGGAATTTCTACAAAAGCCTTGGTGATATTGGCTTTGTTGCCAACCCGACCTGTATAAACCTGTCTCATTAGTGCTTTTCCTCTTAGGACAGTATTGGTATCCATGACGCGTCTCATTAGCCATTTTCAACTTAGGACAGTACTTGTATCCTTGAGCCTTCTCAAAACAATAGAAACAAGCAGTAGAAGATTGTCTATTTGGCCTCTGATTAAACTGATTAAATTGATTTTGATTCTGGTTAAACTGATTCCTATTTTGATTTAACTGAGCTCTTTTGTCAAAATCTGTTGCAAAAGCTTCAACCTTTCCTTCTCTTTCAAGGAGTTTAGTATTAGACTCTTCCTCCAATATAAGATTATATGCTAATTGAAATGACAAACTAGCTTTATCATGATTCTTTAACTGAGCAAACACACCTTTCATGCTACTAGGAAGTCCTCTGATAAACAAAGCAGCCTGCTGAAACTCAGGAAATGATCCCTCAGCAGAAGAGTGTGCATCAATTAGTGCACGAAAGGTGTCATAATACGCGACCATAGTTCCCCCCGAGTATTTGTACCCCCAAATTTTTCCAGCCACCAAGAGCTCCTCTTGGACATTCGCTTTTTCAAAAGCGGATTTCAGTGATGTCCAAATCTCCTTCGCCTTCTTTATTTTCGGGCGAGACATGACCATATTATCTAAATTACAAAAAATTAGAATGTTCTTTGCCATTGAATTCTTTTTCTCCCAACTTGGATCTCTTTCATCAAGGGAGCCATCCAAGACCCCCAATAAGTCAGCTATTCCAAACAAAGATTCAACCATCGCCGCCCAATACGCATACTTTTGGCCATTGAAGATAGGAATTTTTGACAAAAGGTCCATAACCTGTTTTCCTACAACCAACGTTGCAGGATGAGGACCAACAGTAGTAGTGGAAGTAGACATGGAAAAAAGCAAAAGCTATCAAGCACCCACTCAACAGCCAACTTTCAGCTTATACAAAATATGACTCAAATGGCCAATATGCCTCAAATTTCTCACAGTGATAAAAAACAGAGTAAACTGACAATTCCTGAAATTGGAGCCCAAATGACAAAGTAAACCATAACATATGACTCCTGGAAGTTTCCTAAAAACTGCCCCTAAAATGTCATAATCCCAAAACTGGATAATACAAAATTTGGTAAGTCCTAAACTATATACTCACACTGAGTATCTACTGGTCACACTAATTCGGGTGACTGTACTACAAAACTATTATGACTAACGACAAAGTATCTAGCCTGTACTTTACTGTACCGTGAGTACCTCGAAAAACTTAATTATTATTTCCCAAAATCCTAATTAATAAAACACTAATTTTTATTACACTAAACTACAAAACAATGCTTATTCAAATATTTTCAGATGGCGAACCGTACAAAATGTTATAGGTGCTTACTCACGCTAGTCGCTAAAGTCCAGCTGACTATCGTAGTGTAGTACGAAGCACTTGAGTGTTTCGTCACTTGTGGTCCCACGTGAATCACACCTTTTCACTTGTGGTCCCACGTAAATCACGCCTTGTCACTTGCGGTCCCATGTGAATCATGCTTGTGGTCCTAGGTGAATCGCGTCAGTTGACACCACTCGAAACCAATGATCATAAATCATATCATACAACACATATTCGAAATATCCGGACGTTTCCATTTAATGATCATAAAAATGTGCCGTAAAACATATTTCGAAGTTATCCGTATGACTCCAAAAATGGCTATACCATACATTTTCCGAGGTATCTGGACCAGATTTTGTCCGTGTGTTCCGGCGATTCCAATTGTGTGCTGCGTGATCCGTGTCGATGAAACTCCGTAAAACAAGTACAATACACTCTATTGTACTTTTGCTATGTAATACTAATAAATGTAAGTATTACATAAAACTACTTATATAATATTCTAAGTCTTTTTAGTCTCCTCTCATAGTTCTATGTACTGAACTAAAGATTTCTAAATTATAACAAACACGAATGTAAACGAGCACGCGCTTGAGCAGAAGGTAGCGCCTTCAAGAGGTTTGCAAAATCAACAACAACACTTACTCAGATATGTGTTGTTGAAGTTGGAAGTTAGTGACAGCTATGAGAGAATGAAAGGGTGGAACTTGGTTTCGAGCGTTCGAGGGTAGTAGCGCACGAGTAGAAAGGAGAGCTTGGTGAAATGGAAATAGCCCATCCTCCACCTTCGACAAAACTTGCGCCAGAATAGGGACATCATCCACAATGAAGCGAGAAAAGATGGGAGGAACCACCAAAGCCCAACTACCCAAATATGCTGTAAGCGCAACTTTGGCTACGGAAATCAATTCTAAACCGCTGTTGGAAATAGGGAGGCTTGCTTGGTGACGAGCGAGTGGCCCCTCCGGACGATCAACATTTCTATGACCAACGAGGTGATGAAGCAAACCCAAAAGTTTGTCGTCAAAATCCTTTAGGAAAGACAAAAAAAAAGTCATGGGTGGTAAAGTTTGTGCAAGATAGAGAGTGCAACTCTGAGACCTCCATAGGTCCTCAGAGTAGGCAGCTCACACGAAGCCTCTACGACAACCGTGACACCTTTGTGTTTCACCAAGAATAACTGCCACCCTGGGCAGACAAAAACTGACCACCTTCACCCCTGTGAAGGCAAGACTCCCTTGAGTGGATAGCAAAAAGAATCTGTGAATTTGCTCCCCTGAGCAAAAAGTTATGAAGGGTCAAAGTTGACCTTTTGTACAAAAGCTCTCCTTCACCCTTGTGAAGGCAAGACTCCCATGAGTCGATAGCAAAAAGAATCTATGAATTTTCTCCCCTGAGCAGTAAGTTATGAAGGGTCAAAGTTGACCTTTTGTACAGAAGCTCTCTGGGAGAGAGGGTGCAATCTATCAAATTTTTCTAAGTCTTATCTCTCTCTAAAACTCTATTTACTGAAGTACGGCACCAATCATAATACTGTATCGTACAGAAAGGTACTTGTGCCGGTGTATTTTTTGTATAGCCATTGTACAACTTGGCCAACAAGTCGACACATGTCATTTTTGGATTTATTCCTGTAATCCCCGGAGATGCCGTGTTCCAATATGGTTGTTGTAGAAATTGATGGTTCATTTAGTATTTTCTAGGTTTAAAATAAAGTGCAGAAAAAGAAGCCAAAGCAGTTTGACTCTAACGTCTCTCTCCAACTCTCACACTTGTTGCATTCATTGAGAAGTTGGAGAGGAAGCTAGTGCCATGGCTGCCTATGCTATCCAGAGATTTACGGGGTAGTAAAGTAGTTGATTTACTAAAAGGGAAGTTGTCGCCGAGAGGATTTGATCTTGGTACTTATGGATAGGAAATGCCACCGGTAGGCGGTAGCCTCATCCATTTAGTCTAGAATTAATGGTAGACGATATAGAGTGTAATAAATAAATAAACGTTAACATATAGGCTAATTCATTTAACGACAACTATATACGGGATTCATAGAGTCAGTTATAAAAAGTACGGATTACGAGTACAAAGAATAAATAAGTACCGCGCATTTGTTTCGATAGCGAAACAAATACATCGCAACTATTTATAACGGCTACGATTGAAATCGGCATTTAATCGGACGGTTGGAAAGAATGCCGAGATCGCGGAAGAAGATATCGGCGGTTTATGGTCGCCGCCACATCGGATGACACGTGGCACCACGACATTGGATTTCGGCATCTCCAGGGATTACGGAAACGAATCCAGAAAAGACACGTGTCGGCATTTTGGTCATGTCGTACTATGTTGTACATAAAGTACAGCGACAGTTCTAACTTTTTATACGGTACAGTAATATGATTGGTGCCGTACGTCAGTAGATAGAGTTTCAGAGAGAGATAGGACTTAGAGAAATTTGGTAGATAGGACCCTCTCTCCCAGAGAGCATCTGTACAAAAGGTCAACTTTGACCCTCCATAACTTACTGCTCAAGGAAGAAAATTCAAAGATTCTTTTTGCTATCAACTCAAGGGAGTCTTCCGTTCACAGAGGTGAAGGTGGTCAGAGTTTTTGTTTGCTAGGGTGGAAGTTATCCGTGCTGAAAGACAAAGGGGTCAGGGTTGTCCTAGAGGCTTCGTGTGAGCTACTTACTTTGAGGGCCTATGGAGGTCTCACAGTTACAGGTTATAAGCCCACCATCTACGGTGCTCATATTCAATGGAGTTGGCTTCATATACTGGGAAAGTATGATGATAGGAGTGTTGTTCTTTGGTCTAAAATAGACCGCAGAAGCGACCCAAACTATCATGCAAAAAGCTAAGCAAAAATAGGTCGACGAACAATCATTTGAAATGCATCCTCCATTTAACATACAACAACATTTAGGGTTTCATGGAATAATCAACATAAATAAACCCTATGACATCATCTAAGGTTTGATGGAATAATCGACATAAACAAACCCTAGGACAAATGCATAAACAATGCATATCAAACATATATAAAACAACATAAATAAATAATAAAGACAAATGCATTTCACATAAACAAAAGTATAATCAAAGTATAATTAAATAATCATTATATCATTCAAAGTGCATGACCTAATCGACAACCCTAAAAGTCTACATCTTCGGTCCCCACTTTACTAACCAGCATTGATCAATATTCTAATGAAGCTCAAATCTATATATACACTTGTGAGCTGTTAACAAATCACTAAGTGTCAAAATAACCAACGTAAATTACGTAACTGTCATTAAATCAAACTAATCGTAAGCGTACACCTGAAAGTCAAGCAATCGTAAGCGTTCACTTGTCTGCAAATACGACATCGTACACACACAAATTACACTATCAAAACCCTAATTGATCACTTAAAAATAAACATCATAATCAACACTAATTTATAATGATGTAAAAGACAAAACAATGTTTCTCCAAATATTTACACCGACGCATCCACAAATCTGCGTCATAAGTGACAACTTGCTTAGTCACTTGTCGATAAGTCCACGTAGTGAACCGACATCGCATATGTACGGTCCACTAGATAATGTGTCATAAAAACAATGTGGTCCCTTAAAAATATCGGTGGAAGTCGTCCGCCCTCCACGTGTACCTCGAACAACTTGCCGAAATCAATTCGTACGATCCAAATCCTGTCCGTACCGAAATCACGTACTTCGTCATAAATGCGCCTTGTCGCATTTAAGGTACACGTCATTTTCGATAAATTCATGTCGCAATAAGCGACAACTTAAAGAACACCTGTTAAATACGACGCTCCGTACCGGCGGCGTCCCATGTAATAAATTTCATCTGTCGCATTATGTTTCGTACGTGCGACGTACCATTTTATCTTCGTCGATTATCTCACGTCGGATTGCTTCGCGATCCGCCGTCCATTTCCTCTCACATTTCGCGCCACTCAATTACTCCATTAATTTTATGTGTACATTTAATTCCCCAATCCATAAATCCTTTCGAACCTCCACAATATATCGCGTAAATGCGTACGCACGAAACTAAGTTTTCAAAAACAACACTCCCCCGAAAAATTAGTCTCGTGCATCCATGGCGCCACGTCATCAGCTGTCACCAATGTTACCAGCTGTCACAATTGTTTTCAACTGCCTTCTCCATCTTAATCGGCCAAATTCCTCCAACAAAATTTTCCCACTTGTTCCACCAACGCTTCCGCTGTCTCCATATACCATCCAAATTTCATAATACATAATATATATATTTTTCATTTTCCGATTACAACAAAATAATTCCTTCCAATATCTAAATCCGGATCTACATTCCCAAAATTCTATCACAAATCAACTGAAAATTAAAGCCAAATTATCACACTAATAATATATCCCCGCTCAAATAATTCCTACCTCATTATAACAAATCTAGATTTCAATAATAATTTTTTTTTTCATAAACTATCAAATCCCAAAATTTCCCATAAAAATTCATATAACAAATAGTATTTTCCCAAAAATTCTAATAATGTCACATTTCCCAAAAATTTCCAACAACTCAAAATCTACATTACAAATCCAATTTTCAACAATCATCGATCCACAAATTTGGATCTCTCCATCACATGTCACAACTCCACCTTCCGGATCTCTCTCCCCCAAATGTCGAATCTCCACCAAATGTCAAAACTTAACTTCTCGAATCTCTCCACCAAAAACAAATATACATTTTCCAAAAATAAAATATTATTTCTCATAATTAATCATGTTCATTGAGGGTAGACATTTCGGCACTGTCACTAAGTTAACCCTTGGGGCGATGCAAGATTAAACTCGGCACATACCAACACTATGATAAAGCCGATCTCATGGGTACACAGACACCATTACTGCAATACAACCAGCAAGAACAAAATTAACCCGCTACAATGCGTGTGACACAAACCTATCTCGACTTAACCTAACATATGATAGATGGGGTGTGGGCCCATAACCTGTTGTTCTTTGGTCTAAAATAGACCGCAGAAGCGACCCAAACTATCATGCAAAAAGCTAAGCAAAAATAGGTCGACGAACAATCATTTGAAATGCATCCTCCATTTAACATACAACAACATTTAGGGTTTCATGGAATAATCAACATAAATAAACCCTATGACATCATCTAAGGTTTGATGGAATAATCGACATAAACAAACCCTAGGACAAATGCATAAACAATGCATATCAAACATATATAAAACAACATAAATAAATAATAAAGACAAATGCATTTCACATAAACAAAAGTATAATCAAAGTATAATTAAATAATCATTATATCATTCAAAGTGCATGACCTAATCGACAACCCTAAAAGTCTACATCTTCGGTCCCCACTTTACTAACCAGCATTGATCAATATTCTAATGAAGCTCAAATCTATATATACACTTGTGAGCTGTTAACAAATCACTAAGTGTCAAAATAACCAACGTAAATTACGTAACTGTCATTAAATCAAACTAATCGTAAGCGTACACCTGAAAGTCAAGCAATCGTAAGCGTTCACTTGTCTGCAAATACGACATCGTACACACACAAATTACACTATCAAAACCCTAATTGATCACTTAAAAATAAACATCATAATCAACACTAATTTATAATGATGTAAAAGACAAAACAATGTTTCTCCAAATATTTACACCGACGCATCCACAAATCCGCGTCATAAGTGACAACTTGCTTAGTCACTTGTCGATAAGTCCACGTAGTGAACCGACATCGCATATGTACGGTCCACTAGATAATGTGTCATAAAAACAATGTGGTCCCTTAAAAATATCGGTGGAAGTCGTCCGCCCTCCACGTGTACCTCGAACAACTTGCCGAAATCAATTCGTACGATCCAAATCCTGTCCGTACCGAAATCACGTACTTCGTCATAAATGCGCCTTGTCGCATTTAAGGTACACGTCATTTTCGATAAATTCATGTCGCAATAAGCGACAACTTAAAGTACACCTGTTAAATACGACGCTCCGTACCGGCGGCGTCCCATGTAATAAATTTCATCTGTCGCATTATGTTTCGTACGTGCGACGTACCATTTTATCTTCGTCGATTATCTCACGTCGGATTGCTTCGCGATCCGCCGTCCATTTCCTCTCACATTTCGCGCCACTCAATTACTCCATTAATTTTATGTGTACATTTAATTCCCCAATCCATAAATCCTTTCGAACCTCCACAATATATCGCGTAAATGCGTACGCACGAAACTAAGTTTTCAAAAACAACAAGGAGCTCTATGTGAGAAACGGTTTTGGGGAATAGTGAGTGGAGAGGTGAGGCTTCCATCCAGTCTTGGGATACCTCCAGGGTTTACAGGAGGCAGATTCACTAGAGATGCAGATCCATCTTCAAAGGAGGAGACTAAAGAAAGAGAGGTGGTCTACAAAGGAAAGGAGAAGGAGACGACCACACCAATTACAACTAGTTCGGCATTCATGTCACCTATTCTGAGGAACGAGAAGAATGATACTGATACGTGGGACTTCAAAAATAAGGCGGAAAATCACTTCATCCTCCGCTATCTTACTCAAGGACTGGATGTCCTCATTTGCAGGTAGAAAGGGCATCTGATCTTTGGATGGCTCTCATAGAGATGTACCGAAGTGGTACGATTCAGCAACAACAGTTGGCTGATCAAAAAGTGAAGGAGTATGTATACAAAGGGGGGAAGATGTTGGATTTTTGCAATGAGCTTGCTACACTTTTCATGGAGCAAGAGAGTGTTGGAAAAGATTTTAGTGAAAAAGAAAAGGTTAACTGTCTACTGATGAAGTTACCTGATGAGTTTGAGAACATAGTCGACCGTGTGCAAGACTTGGCGGACTCAAGGTGGATATGAAACTTAGTGGTAGGAATGATTGTCGTTCGGGAGAATACAATTGAGATCCGAAGCGGAGGAAAGAATGGGCAAGCATTGGCAGCTGGGACCGATTGGAGGAAGAAGGATTTCTGGAGACCGGTCGGAAATTACGGAGGGGGGGAGCAGAAAAATCAGACCGACGAGTTCAGACCAAGGGTTTATGTCATTTTTGTAAGAAACCGGGGCACTATATGGTGGAGTTCACTAAGCTAACAGAGCTTCGGTAAAAGGAGGGACAGACCAGTGGAACCCCGAGAGGAAACAAAAAGGCCCTTGTGACACAGGTACATGAGGTGGAATCCGAGACGAGGACGATGAGCTCCTATTGGATGAGGAGTTGGAGGCGAAAAACGAGGTCGAAATACCACGAAGGCAGAAATGTGCTTACGGTGGATTGAAAGGTGAAGCAGGCTGGATTGTAGATTCAGGTGCCTCCATGCACATGTGTAAGGATAAACACCTGTTCACTAAGATAAGAAAGATTCCCACCGTAGAGATTGAGTACGGGGATGGGAGGATAGTCACTACTACTCTTGTAGGATCGGTAGATCTTAAAGTGTTGGTAGATGGAAAGACATCCATAGTTACATTCTCCAATGTATTGTTTATTTCGGAGCTGAACAAAAACCTCATCTCTACGTCTGTATTAGATGATAAGGGTTTTGATACTAGCACTAGGATAGGAGTCTATACTGCTAGTTTTGTGGAGGAAGTATATTTCACTGCTGAAAAAGGTAGCCAAGGGATGTTTAGGCTGATTTTAAGCAATGAAAAGAAGAAACTTAAATATGCTGGTGTTCATGATATAATGATGTGGCATAAGAGGCTTGGGCATGTGAATTTAGATAAGCTAAGTGAGATGAAAAAGATGGGAGTGGTGGAAGGAATTCAGTTCAGTGAGAGTGAGAATCTAAGTGATTGTAGTGGATGTGCTCAAGGTAAAGCACACATATTGCCCTTTCCCAAAACAACCACCTATAGGGGAGAAAAAATTCTAGATTTAGTACACATTGATAGTTGGGGATCGGCCAAAAAGCCCTCACCGGGGGGGAAGAGATTTATGATGACTATCACTGATGATTCGTCTCGGTATTCCAGGGTATATTTTTTGTAAAACAAATCAGAAGCTCAGGATTATTTTAGACAATATAAAGCATGGAGCGAAAAACTCCATGAAACTCCAATCAAGTGAGTAAGGAGTAAAAATGGTGGAGAGTATACTTCTAAGCAGTTTGAGGATTTTCTGAGGGAAGATGGAGTTGAACACCAAAAGACAGTTCCTGAAAACCCGGAACATAATGGGGTTGCAGAACGACTAAATATGACAGTAAGTGATAGTGCTATAAGTATGTTGTCGGATAATAAGATAGGAAAAAAGTTTCGAGCAGAAACAATAAACTGTGCAAATTACCTCAAAAATAGAGTTCTTACCTCAGCTATAAAAGATCAAACACCTTATGAGAGATGGACGGACCGAAAACCAAACATATCTCATTTAAAGGTTTTCGACAGTCAAGTATTCAAGCTAGATACAGATCAGTCTAATTGGAAGCTATATCCTAAAGGAAAACCTGGATACTTATTAGGATAAGATGAGGATGTTAAAGGATATAGAGTTTACGATCTAAAAAGGGAAGATATAATCTTAGTAAAGCATATAGTAGTTATGGATGAAGGAAAGTCTGTGGATCCCTTCAAGTATACAAAGTCAGTTAAAATCAAATTTGAGTCTGAAAATTCCGATGACTTTGAGCTTCCTAACTATTCAGGTTTTAGAGAAGATGACATTCTTGCAGGTACAAATCAAACCGAAAATGAATCGGCTGCGGAAACTCCAGTGACAACTCTACCCGAAGCGGAAGACGTGGTGGAAATTGATTCGGAATCAAGGGATAGGGGAGAAGCCGAGACTGTTCGAAAGAACCCACTAGAACCATCTATTATGGCCAGATATTTTGAGGGGGGAAGGAGAAGTAGTAAAATCTTGCAAGAAAAAGAGGTTAATAACAAGGTAACAAAACTATCTCATCAAGATGAACCTCAAACTTATGGAGAGGCGATGACTTGTCTAGAAAGGAACCGGTGGAAGACATCCACCTATGAGGAGATGGCCTCAATTATGGCAGCCGATACTTGGGAGCTGGTGGACTGTCCACCTAAACAAAAACCAATCAGTTGTAAGTGGGTTTTCAAATTAAAACTGAACCCGGATTACACCATTGAGCGTTACATAGCCCGATTAGTGGCAAAAAGATTTACACAAAAAGAAGGAATCGACTACGAGGAAACCTTTGCCCCGGTCATCAGATTTCCCTCCGTCCGCATACTTCTCAGTTTAGCAGCAGCGGAAGACATGGAGGTGCACCAGATGGACATCAAGACACCTTTTTTGCATGGAGAATTAAAAGAGGAGATCTTCATGCGACAACCCGAAGGATTTGTGGAGGAAGGAGAGGAGAGTAAGGTATGCCGGCAGATTAAATCTCTTTGCGGTTTGAAACAGGTGCCTCGACAGTGGAATAAGAAACTTGATGAGTTTCTTACCGGTTTGGGATAAATCCGGATCAGCTCAGATCACTCAATCTATGTTTTTGAAGATGAGGAAGGTGTTATATTTATTGCAATTTATGTTGATGATTTGCTTGTTTTAAGTAAATCAATGAAAAATATTAATAAATTGAAAACCAATCTTAAGGGGAGATTTGAAATGAACGATTTAGGGGAAGCAAAGTAATTTTTTTTTAATTCAAGTAGAAAGAGACCAAGAAAAAAAGATTATATGATTGACTAAAAAAGAAGCAATAGGCAACATGCTGGAAAAATTTCAGATAAATAAAGCTAATAGTTGTACAACTCCAATGGAGTTAAAGAGAGGAATAGAGGGGAGTGAGGAAGAAAAAGTCATAGTCTTAGACGAGGAATTATGTCCTGAAGAACAGAAGTTCATGCAAACTATTCCTTACAAGCAAGCAGTGGGAAGCCTAATCTATTTTATGAATTGTACTTGGTCGGATTTAGCTGCAGCTGTAGGAGTGCTGAGTAGAAGTCTAAATGCTCCCACTAAGAAGGATTGGGAGGCAGCTAAGAGAGTCCTTAGATATTTGATAGGAACTAGGGATCTATGGTTGCATTTGGGTGGGGAGAATATTGACATCACTACTTGGAGTGATGCCAGTTATGGTGATGCTCCGATGAGGAGATGTACTTCTGGATATGTATTATATGTGGGTGATGGGGCTTGCTGTTGGAGTAGCAAACAACAAAAGGTTATTGCTCAGTCCACCATGGAGGCTGAGTATATGGCCTCTTGCTTTGCTGTAAAATAATTGATGTGGGTTAAGTCTTTGTTTGGTGAGCTTGGTCACCTTTAGGGTGGTGTGCAGAATTATTTTTGTGATAATTAGGCAGCGATCGCTATTTTTGCCAATCCTAAACATCATTTTAAAGCCAAACACATGGACATTAGACTTAGCTTTGTTAGGGAGAAAGTAGAAAACAAAATAATCAATTTATAGTACCGACCAGATAGCGAGATGGTGGCAGATATGATGACCAAACCTGTGCATTCCCCTAAGCTAATTTTCTGCAAGGAGAAGTGTGGTCTAAAATTAAAGAGTGACTAGAAAAAAGAGGAGTGTAGAAATTGATGGTTCTTTTAGTATTTTCTAGGTCTAAAATAAAGTGGAGAAAAAAAAGCAGAGGCAGTCTAATTCTAACTTCTCTCTCCAACTCTCACACTTGTTGCAGTCACTGAGAAGTTGGAGAGGAAGCTAGTGCCATAGTTGCTTATGCTATCCAGATATTTACGGGGTAGTAAAGTAGTTGATTTACTAAAAGGTAAGTTGTCGCCTAGAGGATTTGATCCTGGTACCTACGGATATGAAATGTCGCAGGTTGTTGGTAGCCTCATCCATTTAGTCTTAAATTAATGGTAGACGATATAGTGTAATAAATATATAAACGTTAACTTATAGGCAAATTCATTTAACGACAACTATATACGGGATTCATAGAGTCAGTTATTAGAAGTACGGATTACGAGTACGAAGAATAAATAAGTATCGCGCATTTGTTTCGATAGCGAAGCAAATACATCGTAACTATTTATGACGGCTACGATTGAAATCGGCATTCAATCGGACGGCCGGAAAGAATGCCGAGATCGCGGAACAAGATTTGGGTGGTTTATGGTCGTCACCACATCGGATGACACGTGGCACCACGACATTCGATTTTGGAATCTCCTGGGATTACGGAAACGAATCCAGAAAAGACACGTGTCGACATTTTGGTCATGTCGTACAATGTTGTACATAAAGTACACCGACAGCTGTACCTTTTTGTACGGTACAGTAATATGATTGGTGCCGTACGTCAGTAGATAGAGTTTTAGAGAGAGATAGGACTTAGAAAAAGTAGTTAGATAGGACCCTCTCTCCTAGAGAGCTTTTGTACAAATGGTCAACTTTGACCCTCCATAACTTACTGCTCAGGGGAGCAAATTCAAGGATTCTTTTTGCTATCGACTCAAGGGAGTCTTACCTCCACAATGATGAAGGTGGTCCGAGTTTTTGTTTGGAAGTTATTCGTGTTGAAAGACAAAGGGGTCAGGGTTATCTAGAGGCTTCGTGTGAGCTGCTTACTCTAAGGTCCTATGGAGGTCTTAGAGTTGCAATTGTGCCACGTGTCAATCGATGTGAAGTTGACCGCAAACGACCGAAAACCTATTCCGTGATCTCGGCATGCTTTGCAGCCGTCTGATTAAACCGGATTTCAATCATACCCGTCATAAATATTTGCGCGATATTTGTTTCGCCTTCGAAACAAAGTGCGCGGTATCCGTTTCGGATGTTCCGTACGCCGTACCTTACAAACTGTATCTATATCCAAATATCCAGCTAAATGAAATAGCCTACGTGTATTTATTTATGTAATTATCAAACCCTATATCGCATAACTTTGATCATTGTCTAATTGGCTAAGGCTATCGGCTACCGGCGGTTCTGACAGACGGCAGGTACCAGGTTCAATTCCTTGGTCCGTCAATATCTATTTTGGTAATTATACCAATCTAATGTCTTTCCCGTTCTGGATAGCATAGGCGACCATGGCTCTATCTCCCTCTCCAACTTTCAGTGACTGCGACAAGTGTGGGAGTTGGACAGAGGAGTTAGAGGCAGACTCTGCTTCTTTTCTGCATTTTACAAAACCTAGAAAATACTAAAATAGCCTTTAATTTCTACACTCACCTTATTTTGTAGTCACTCTTTATTTTAAGACCACACTTCTCCCTGCAAAAAATTAGTTAAGGGGAAGGCAGAGGTTTGGTCATCATATCAGCTACCATTTCACTATCTAGTTTATACTCCAAACTGATTATTTTGTTTTCTACATTCTCCCTAACAAAGCTAAGTCTAATGTCCATGTGTTTGGCTTTAAAGTAATGTTTAGGATTGGCACAAATGGCAATGGCAGCCTGATTATCACAAAACACTTTTTGGACACCACTCTTAAGATGACCAAGCTCGCCAAGCAAAGACTTGACCCACATTAGCTATTTTACATCAGAGGAAGAAGCCATGTACTCAACCTCCATGATAGACTGAGCAATGACCCTTTGGTGCGTGCTACTCGAGCAGCAAGCCCCATCACCCAAATACAATACATATCTAGATATGCATCTCCTCATAGGAGCATTCCCATAGCTGGCATCACTTTAAGTGATGGTGTCAGTATTGTTCCCACCCAAATTCAACAATAGATTCCTAGTCCCTATGAGATATCTAAGGACTGTCTTAGCTGCCTCCCAATCTTTCTTAGTGGGAGCATTCAGACTCCTACTTAGTACTCCTTCCGCTGCACTATGTTAGGACGTGTACAATTCATGAAATATATTAGGTTGCCCACTACTTGTCTATAATGGATGGCCTGCATAAATCTTTTCTCTTTCGAGCCTACCTCATCATCTAAGATTATAACTCCCTCTTCCACACTCCCCTCACTTCCCTTCTTTAAATCCATAGGAGTGGTACAATTATTAGCCTTGTCCATTTGGAATTTTTCTAACATATTTCCAATGGCCTCCTTTTGAGTTAATCTTATTATTTTTCTATCTCTGGCTCTCTCTACTTGAATTCCCAAAATAAACCTTGCTTCTCTCATATCTTTGATCGAAAATATTCATTTTAGATTATTTTTCAACTTATTTATTTTATCTATAGATTTACTTCAAACAAGCAAATCATCAACATAAATTGTAATAAAAATAATCCCTTCCTCATCCTCAAAGAAATAAATTGAGTGATCTGAGCTGATCCGAATATATCCCAAGCCTGTAAGAAACTCATTGAGCTTCTTTTTCCATTGCCGGGGCGCCTGTTTCAGCCCATACAAAGATTTGATCAGTCGGCATACCTTGCTTTGCTCCCCTTCCTCCACAAATCCTTCGGGTTGTCGCATAAAAATTTCCTCTTCCAACTCTCCATGTAGAAAGGCCGTCTTCATGTCCATCTGATGCACTTCCATATTTTATGTTGCCATCATACTGAAAAGTATCCGAACCGAAGAAAACCTGACGACCGGAGGAAAAGTCTCTTCGTAGGCAATTCCTTCTTTCTGGGTAAATCCATTCGCCACTAACCGAGCCTTGTAGGGCTCAATGGTGTTATCCTGGTTGAGTTTCAGCTCAAATACCCACTTACACCCAATTGGCTTCTTGTTAGGAGGACAATCCATCAATTCCCAGGTATAGGCCGCCATAGTTGAGGCCATCTCCTCATTAATGGCTGTCTTCCATCGATTTCTCTCAGGACAATTTATTGCCTTGTTATACGTTTAAGGTTCATCGGGGTGAGACAGTTTGGTTACCTTATTGTTAACTTGCCTCTCTTGCAGTCTTTTGCTGCTTCTTCTTCCTCCCTCAAACTCGGTTGCCAAAATAGATGGCTCTCTTGAATTCTTTCGAACAGCTTCTACTTCTCCCCTATCCCTTGATTTCGGGTCGATTTCCACCACGTCTTCCGCTTCGGTTGGAGTTAATACTAAGGGTTTCAGATTTGGGTCATTCTCGATCTGATGTGTGCCTACAAGATCATCATCTTTTTGAAATCTTTGATAGTTAAGAAGCTCATAGTTATCAATTTTTTTTGACTCAAATCTGATTCTGACTGTCTTTAATGCTTAAAGGGATCATAGATTTTCCTTCATTCATAACCACTAGATGCTTCACTAGGATAATATTCTCTCTTTTGAGATCATAGACTCCATATCCTTTTACATCTTCATCATATCTTAGTAGGTATCCTGGTTTTCCTTTTGGGTCTAACTTCTAGTTCGATTGATCTGTGTCTAAACTGAGCACTTGACTATCAAAAACCATTAAGAGTGAAATATCTGGTTTTTGGCCTCTCCATCTCTCATAAGGTGTTTGGCCTTTTACTCTTCAAGTAAGAACTCTATTTTTTAGATAATTTGCCCGGTCATTGCTTCGACCCAAAACTTCTTTCCTATCTTCTTATCTGACAGCATACTCTTGGCACTATCACCCAGTGTTCTATTTAATCTTTCAGCTACACCATTCTGCTCAAGATTTTCAGGAACTGTCTTTTGGTGTTGCACTCCATTCTTTCTCTAAGAAAATCCTCAAACTGGTTTGAAGTATACTCTCCACCATTGTCACTCCTTACTCTCTCGATTGAGGTTTCATCGAGTTTTTCACTCCATGCTTTATATTGTTTAAAACATTCCTGAGCCTCTGATTTATTTTTCAAAAAATACACCATGGAATACCGAGACCAATCATCAGTGATAGTCATCATAAATCTCTTACCTCGGGTGATGGCACTCTGGCCGGCAGCCAAATATCTGTGTGTACTAAATCTATAATCTTTTCTCCCTCATTGGTGGCGGTTTTAGGGAAGGGTGACCTTTGTGCTTTACCTTTAGCACATCCACTATTATCGCTTAGATTCTCACTCTCACCGAACTGAATTCCTTCCACTACTCCCATCTTTTTCATCTCTCTTAACTTATCTAGATTCACATGCCCAAGCCTCTTATGCCACAACATTATATCATGAATACCAACATAATAAAGTTTCTTCTTTTCATTGCTTAAAATCAGCCTAAACATCCCTTGGCTACCTTTTTCAACAGTAAAATAAACTTCCTCCTCAAAACTAGCAGTAAAGACTCCTTTCCTAGTGCTAGTATCAAAACCCTTATCATCTAATAGAGACGTAATGATGAGGTTTTTGTTCGGCTCCAGAATAAACAATACATCGTAGAATGTAACTATGGATGTCTTTCCTTCTACTAACACTTTTACATCAACCGATCCATCAAGAGTAGTAGTGACTATCCTCCCAACCTCGTACTCTATCTCTAAGATGGGAATCTTTCTTATCTTAGTGAACAGGTGTTTATCTTTACACATGTGCTGGATGCACCTGAGTCTAGAATCCAACTTGCTTCACCTTTGAATCCACCGAAAGCACATTTCTGCTTTCGTAGAATTTCGACCTCGTTTTCGCTTCCAACTCCTCATCCAATAAGAGTTTATCGTCCTCGAATTCCGCCTCATGTACATGTGTCATAAGGGTCTTTTTCTTTCCTCTCGGGGTCCACCGGTCTGCATCTCTTTTAACCGCAACTCGTTAACTTAGTGCATTCAGCCATATAATTCCCTGGTTTCTTACAAAAATGGCACAAACCCTTGGGAGTCCTTGGTTTGAACTCCTTGATCTGATTTTTCAGCCCCTCCCCTCGTTAATTTCGAGCTTGTTTCCTAGAATCATTGTTCCTCCTATCGGTCACAGCTGCCAAAGCTCGCCCACTCTTTCCTCCCCTTCGGATCTCAATCGTATTCTCCGAAACGAGAATCATCCCTACCACTGAATTCCAAATCCACCTTGAGTCCACCAAGTCCTGCACACAGTCGACTATGTTCTTGAACTCATCAGGTAACTTCATCAGTAAACAGCTAACCTTTTCTTTTTCACTAAATACTTTTCCAGATCTCTCTATTTCTATGAAAAGTGTAGCAAGCTTATTGCAAAAATCGAACATCTTCCCCCTTTTGTATACATACTCCTTAATTTTTTGATCAGCCAACTGTTGTTGCTGAATCATACCACTTCGGTACATCTTACACTATGTATGCTCCATTGCCCAGAGAAATTGCAGATCCAAAAGAAACTAATCTAGATAGTGTCGACTCCTAACTTGATATAAACCCAAATGACTGACCCCTTGACAGTCACAACCCCAATACAGCTTCACCCCTGTGAAATAATACTTTCTGTGTGCTAAGTTCCACCACAGAATGCAAAGTTACATTATGAGATTTGTACACATTCATCCTCTTTGAAATTCCCTTAGAAATGCAGCCACCTTGGCAAACAAAAACTCTGACCAACTCAACCTTTATGTAGCTTGGACTCCCTTGAGTTGGTAGCAAAAATAATCACTGAAAATGGTGAAGTAAATTGATAGTTATGGCTGCCCAAAGTTAGCCTTTTTATACAAGGTGCTCTCACAAAGAGGCGATTTCCTATTTAAAAAATTCTAAGTCCTACAACCCGTCTCTAAGCCCCCTAGTACTGAAATATGGTCCAATCACAAGATTATACCGTACAAAAAAGTACATGTGCCGGAGTAATTTCTGTACGGTACTTGTACGGCATGTCTATATTGGTGAAAATTGTCACTTTCGAATTTGTCATCTTGCGTTCCGGAGATCGCGCAATTCTCTAGGATGTTGCCACGTGTCGTTCGGTGTCGGCGTGTCCAAAAACCACCAAAATTACCATTCCGTATAGCCGGCTTAAACGGGAGCCGTTCGATTTATTTTCGTACTTTCAATCTCGACCATCAAAACAAATGTCTTCGATATTTGTTTCGTGCGCCCCGTATTATTACAGTGCGGTACCTTTCCATGTTCATTTAGTTTGGTTTCGCCGTTAAATGGATGATACCAGTATATCACATTTTATTACTTATTCAAACCACATATATGTGAAACTCTGAGACCTCCATTGGCCCTCAGAGTAAGCAGATCCAAAAGAAGCTTATCTAGATAGTGCCGACTCCAAGTTGATATAAACCCAAATGACTGACCCCTAGACAATCACAAACCCATTATAGCTTCACCCCTGTGAAATAAGACTTTCTGTGCGCTCAGTTCCACCACAGAATGCAAAGTTAGAATATGAGATTTGGACACATTCACCCACTTTGACTTTCCCTTAGAAATACCGCCACCGTGGGAGACAAAAACTTTGACCGACTACACCCTTTTGTAGCTTGGACTCCCCTAAGTGCGCAACAAAAAGAATCATTGAAAATGGTCAAGTAAATTGATAGTTATGGCTGGCCAAAGTTTGCCATTTATACAAGGTGCTCTCTGGGAGAGGCAGCTACCTACCCAAAATTTTCTAAGTCCTATTCCCCCTCTAAAACTCTATCTAGTAAAGTACGGCACCAATTAAAATAGTGTGTCGTACAGAAAAGTACAGGTGCCGATGTACTTTCTATACGGCCAAAATGTCGACACTGTCATATCGGGATTCGTTTCCGTAATCCCCGGAGTTGCCACAATCCAATGTGGTTTTGCCACGTGTCATTCGATGTGGCGGTGATCGCAAACCGCCAAAATCTTATTCCGCGATCTCGGCATCTTTCGGGGCCGTCGGATCAAATCCGAATTTCAATCGTAGCCGTCATAAATACTTGCGCGGTATTCATTTTGATGTCAAACAAAATGCGCCGTATTTATTTCGTAACCGTATCGTACTTCGTACTTTATATAACTGTATCTATGCACTACGTATATATTTCCAGTTAAATGATAAAGTCTACGTGCAACAAATTAAATAATTATCAAACCTTATATAGACTAAACGGTTAAAGCTACCGGCTATGATTGATGACAAACGGCAGGTACCAGGATCAATTCCTAGGTCCGTCAACTAACTTCTGGTAAGTCTACCTAATTTACCCCCTGTCTTCTCTAGAGAGCTTAGGCAGCCATGGCTCTAGCTCCTTATCCAGCCTTTAGTGACTACAACAAGTGTGGTGGCTTGGAGAGGGGAGTTAGAGGCAGACTGCCTCAGCCTTTTTCTATCCTATTTACAGACCTAGAAAATACACAAATATCAACACTCCCCTTATTTTCTAGTCTATTTTCCTTTCAACTCCCACACAAAAAAAAACCAAAATACTCCCTCCCAATTTTTTATTTTTTTTCCTTTTTCCTTTTCCTTTTATAAACCTTTATGACAATACTCTCACATTTTAAAAGGTCCATTAGATGAGCTGAAATAAACATTGGATCTTGATGATCACATATTTTATCAAGCATCCCAATTTTCATAACCCCGAGCAAAGATTTTATCCACCTCATCACTTTTTCATCCACACACCACCCGATTTCTCTCTTGCAATCGAAACAGCCAGCCCCATCTCCAATCTGCAACATATACCCGGATGATAACCCTTTTACAGGAACATCTTCAGAAGCGACATCACACCAAGTAGTGATGTCAAATCCATCCACCTCCAAATATTCCCAAAAAACACTAGTCCCCACTAAGTTTCTCATAAGATCTACATCTTCCGTACTCATATTTTTATCTATGATAACTACCCCATTTTCTGAACTTCCCTCACTCTCTCCCATGTAATTCTTTCCACTATCGCTATCTATTTTAATTCCCAATAAATATTTCTTCTCCCCTAAACCTTTAATCAAATATTTCTCTTCTCCCCTATCCTTTAAAACCTCTTCGAGTTTCACTTCTCCCCTTTCCTCGGAATCTGGTAAAGTCTCCTTTTCGGACCAATTTTCTGTTTTCCTATTATCTATAAAATTATCGTCATTAATTTTATCTTTCCCGTTTTCACTTATGGATCCTAGATCTGACTTTCTCATTTCTAAGTCATACACTATACACTCCTCGACATCCTCAAGTACCTCCTCTCTCTTTACTTCCCTTATACCTCCAAATGCACATTGTTACTTTCGTGGAAATTCTGTGTGCTTTTCTCTCTTCCCCATACTACTAATTCGGAGAAGCAATATCTTCATCCTCTTTCTCCTCTTCCCCTTCTTCCTCCTCATCCACATTCCAACTTCTAAGTTTTTCCAAACAAGGGCATTCCTCCATATAATGACCCGGTTCCCTACAAAAGAAGCAAACCCCCTTTTTCAAAGCTACCATTTCTTTTCCTCTCCCTCTCTTTCCACCAAAGTTCCGATAAGGTTTACCTTTGTCTTTTTTCCTCTCATCACGCTTTCGCTCGTCACCACCGTTCCTCTCATCACGCTTTCGCTCGTCACCGCCGTTCCTCTCATCACGCTTCCGCCAATCACCACCAGCTGTAAATGCATTCACCCTGTCACTTCCCCTACGAAGCTCCAAAGTGCTTTCCCTCACAAGAATTATCCCCATGGTAAAGCTCCAAGTCCATGAGGAGCCATCCATTGCCTGCATACGACAAATGATATTTTCGTACTCATCTGGAAGTTTCATGAGCAGTGTATTAATCTTCCTCTCCTCAGATTCTATATATCCCAACTAGCAAGCTCAACATATAGCTTAACAATATCATTGCAAAACTCTATCATGCTACCGCCTTTATAAACATAGGCATCTATTTAATGTTTTACTAACTGCTGCCTCTGAATAGTCTCACTCTTATTAATCTGACTTAGTGCTTCCCCTATCTCTGAAGACTTCGTTAGACTTAAAAGAGTGATAGCAATAGACTTAGACACATATCTAAGTATTAGATGTTTTGTTATATGTAGAAACTAATGGTTTTTAAGTATTTTCTAGGTCTGAAAAGAAATATAGAAGCCGAGGCAGTCTATCTCTAACTTCTCTCTCCAACTCTCAAACTTGTCGCAGTCACTGAGAAATTGGAGAGGAAGCTAGAGCCATGGCTACCTAGGCTATCCTGAGGTTTACGGGAAATTTATATTAGTTCGGGTTTATTTATTTAAAAGGTATGTGCCGGCGGCAGGAATTGATCCTTGTACCTACCGGCCGGCAGACAGGAAATAGCCGGTAGCCTTAGCCGTTAAGTCTAGGAGTCATGATACGTAATATATAGTTTGATAATGATTTAAATATGTATACGTACGATTATTCATTTACCTATAATAGATTACGGGATACATAGATCCGATAATATATAAAGTACGGATTACGCTACGCACTAAAAATCAATACCGCGCATTTGTTTCGTAAATGAAACAAATACCGCACATGTATTTATTACGGCTACGATTAAATTAGATTCTAATCGGACGGCCGCAATTGGCGCCGAGATCGCGGAGGAATTTTTCGGCGGTTTGTGGCCATCGCCACATCGGATGACGCGTGGCGAAATTTCGTTGGATCGTGGAATCCCCGGAGATTATGGCATCGAATCCGGATATGACATGTGTCGACATTTTGGCCTTGTCGTACAATGTCCGTACCTAAAGTACACCGGCAGCTGTACTTTTACGTACGGAACTCAATTCTGATTGGTTCCGTACATCAGTAGATAGAGTCTGTGAGAGAGATAGGACTTAGAAAAATTAGGAGATAGGACCCTCTCTCCCAGAGAGCTTCTGTACAAAAGGTCAACTTTGACCCTCCATAACTTACTGCTCAGGGGAGCAAATTCAGAGATTCTTTTTGTTATCGACTCAGGGGAGTCTTGCCTTCACAGGGGTGCAGGTGGTCAAGGTTTTTGTCTGCCAGGGTGGCAGTTATTTTTGCTTAAACACAAAGGGGTCAGGATTATCCTAGAGGCTTCTTGGAAGCTGTCTACTCTGAGGACTTATGGAGGTCTCAGAGTTACATTATAGTGTTTTTGTATTCCTGTATTTTTCTGTCATTTTCTTCAGTTTTAATCCCTACAAGTGGTACTATAGCTGAGAGCCAAGCTCCCCTCACCATAGGTGTCCATTTTTCCTTCTCCCCTATTTCCCCATCCACGGAAAGGTTTTTCCCTTCACCTTCCATTGCATTTGAACTTTGGTTGATATTCTGGGCAGCCCAAGATGATTCTCCATAGTATGCTCCTCCAAAGCCAGGTGGCGGACATCTCACTTGTTGGAAACAATTCCCCATAAGTGTTTCTCGAAAAGCAATCCCTCCATTCTAATCTCCGAATAAGTGAAGCCAGTTCCATCAAACATAGGCACCCTAGATGGTGGGCCCATAACATGAAACTCCGAGACCTCCATTGGCCCTCAGAGTAAGCAGATCCAAAAGAAGCTTATCTAGATAGTGCCGACTCCAAGTTGATATAAACCCAAATGATTGACCCCTAGACAATCACAAACCCATTATAGCTTCACCCCTGTGAAATAACATTTTTTGTGTGCTCTGTTCCACCACAGAATGCAAAGTTAGAATATGAGATTTGGACACATTCACCCACTTTGACTTTCCTTTAGAAATACCGCCACCCTGGCAAACAAAAACCCTGACCGACTACACCCCTGTGTAGTTTGGACTCCCATGAGTCTGCAACAAAAAGAATCATTGAAAATGGTTAAGTAAATTGATAGTTATGGCTGGCCAAAGTTTGCCATTTATACAAGGTGCTCTCTGGGAGAGGCAGCTACCTACCCAAAATTTTCTAAGTCCTATTCCCCCTCTAAAACTCTATCTACTAAAGTACGGAACCAATTAAAATAGTGTGTCGTACAGAAAAGTACAGGTGCCGGTGTACTTTCTATACGGCCATCGTACGACATGGCCAAAATGTCGACACATGTCATATCGGGATTCGTTTCCGTAATCCCCGGAGTTGCCACAATCCAATGTGGTTTTGCCACGTGTCATTCGATGTGGCGGTGATCGCAAACCGCCAAAATCCTATTCCGCGATCTCGGCATCCTTCTCGGCCGTCGGATCAAATCTGAATTTCAATCGTAGCCGTCATAAATACTTGTGCGGTATTCATTTTGATGTCAAACAAAATGCGCCGTATTTTTTTCGTAACCGTATTGTACTTCGTACTTTATATAACTATATCTATGCACTACATATATATTTCGAGTTAAATGATAAAGTCTACGTCTAACAAATTAAATAACTATCAAACCTTATATGTCTTAAAACTAGCGCTAGACTAATTGGTTAAAGCTATTGGCTATGATTGATTGACAGACGGCAGGTACCAGGATCAATTTTTGGGTCCGTCAATTTACTTTTGGTAAGTCTACCTAATTTACCCTTGTCTTCTCTAGAGAGCTTTGGCAGCCATGGCTCTAGCTCCCTATCCTGCCTTTAGTGACTACAACAAGTGTGGGGGCTTGGAGAGGGGAGTTAGAGGCAGACTGCCCCTGCCTTTTTCTATCCTATTTAAAGACCTAGAAAATACATGAATATCAACAATATGCATCGATCACCTCTATATCTAGCGGATAAGGCGGGATTATAAAATCTGTACGCTCGTAGGTTGGTTGTCCAGGATCAGTTTCAGGACTCTCCGGTTAACTTTTGGTAACGCCTAGACATACTCCCCTCTATCTTGTCTCTTTGGCTACTTACGCAGCTCCCCTCCTACGTGTCTCTTGAACTATAAGACCTCCATTGGTCCTCAGTGTAGGCAGCTCTCAAGAAGCTTATCTAGTTAGTGCCGAATCCAAGTTGATACAAACCCAAATGATTGACCCCTTGACAATCAAAACCCCAATACAACTTCACCACTGTGAAATAAGACTTTCTGTGTGCTCAGTTCCACCATAAAATGCAAAGTTAGAACATGAGTTTTGGACACATTCACCCACTTTGACTTTCCCTTTAGAAATGCAGCCACCCTGGCAGGCAAAAACTCTAAGCGACTACACCCCTGTGTAGCGTGGACTCCCTTGAGTCCGCAGCAAAAAGAATCACTGAATTTGGTCAACCAAGTGATTTCCAATTAAAATGCAAAGTTTGCCTATTTATACCAATGCTCTCTAGGAGAGAGGCGACTACCTACCAAAAAATTCTAAGTCTTATTTCCTCTCCAAAAAACCTTTTACTGAATTACGGTCCAATCATAAGACTCTACCGTACAAAAAGTACAAGTACTAGAGTACTTTATGTACAATAACTATACTACATGGCCAAAACAGTGACATTTGTCACATCCGGATTTGTTGTCTTGCTCTTCGAAGATTCCGAAAACCCGTACAATTCTGCCACGTGTTATCCCGAGTGGCGGCTTCCGAAAAACGCCAAAATGCCCTTTCCGCGATATCGGTTTTTATCACGGCAGTTCCATGAAGTCCGGATTGAATATTTGCCGTTGAAATAAATGTTCGGAGCATTTATTTCTTGCGGTACTATAGTACACAACTTGTTCTATGTTCTACCGTACTATTTATTAGTTAAACGAAATATCCTATTCGTAAACGTTTATATAACTATCAAACCCTATATAGCTCATCAGTAGTATAAGACTTAACGGACAAAGCTAACGGCTACTAGGTTTGACAAACCGTAGGTACCAGGATCAAATCTTCGGTCCGTCAGACTCCTTTTTGGTAAATATACCAGTTTCTACCCCTGTCTCTCTAGAAGACCTACGTTGCCATATCTCAAACTCCCTATCTAAGCCTTCAATGATTACAACAAGTGTGGGGGCTTGGAGATGGGAGTTAGAGGCAGACCGCTTATTACTTTTTCCATTCTAAAATAGACCTAGAAAATACACAAATATCAACACTCCCCTTATTTTCTAGTCTTGTTTTCTTCTCAGTTTAAAAAATAAACAAAACAAAACCCCCCTTTTTTTTCCTTTTTCGTTTTTTTTTCCTCTCATAAAACTTTAAGTGAATACCCCCGTGTTTAAAAAAGTAATTTTGACGAGCCAAAACACACCTTGCATCTTGTTTATTAAATGTTTTATTTAGCATCCCATTTTTCATAAATCCGAACAAAGATTTTATCCACCTCATCTCTTTTCCATCCACACAAAATCCATTTTTCTTCTTGCAATTCAAACAACCAGCCCCATCTCCAATCTGTAACACACACCCAGATGCTAACCCTTTTACAGGCACATCTTCATAGATGGCATCACTCCCATTAGTGATGTCAAAACCATTACCCCCCAAATTTATCCTTAAATCAAGAGTCCCCACAAAGTTCCTCATAAAATCTACATCTTCCGAACTCATATTTTTATCCATGATAATTATCCTATTTTCTAAACTTTCCTCACTCTCTCCCACGGATTTCTTTCCACTATCACTTTCAATTTTTATTCCCAAAATATATTTCTCCTCCCCTAAACTTTTAATCAAATATTCCTCTTCTCCCCTATCCTTTAGAGCCCCTTTTAGATTTACTTCTCCCCTTTCCTCGAAATCCGTTGATGTCTCCCTTTCCGACCAGTTTTCTGTTTCCAAAATTCATATGAAACTATCCTCAATAATTTAAACTCCATCAAGTTTCTCCTCTCTCTTTAATTCCTTTATACCTCCAAAAACACACTGTTGCTTTCGTGGAATTTCTGTGTGTTTTTCTTTCTTCCCCATATTACCGATGCGGAGAAGCTCCAAAATATCTCCATCCTCGTTTTCCTCTTCCCCTTGTTCCTCCTCATCAACATTCCAACTTAGAATTTCTTCCAAACAAGGACACTCCTCCATATAGTGATACGGCTCCCTACAAAAGAAGCAAACCCCCTTTTTCAAAGCTCCCCTTTATTTTCCTCTCCCTCTCTTTCCACCAAAATTCCAATAAGGTTTACCTTTGTCTTTCTTCCTCTCATCACGCTTCTGCCAGTCACCACCAGCTTTTAGTGCATTCACCCCGTTACTTCCCCTATAAAGCTCCAAAGTGCTTTCCCTCACAAGAATTATCCCCATAGTAATGCTCCAAGTCCATGAGGAGCCATCCATTTCCTGCATATAGTTAATGATGTTTTCGTACTAATCTGGGAGTTTCATGATTAGTGTGTTAATCTTTCTCTCCTCAGTTTCTACATATCCCGCACTAGCAAGCTCAACATATAACGCAGCAATATCATTGCAAAACTCTATCATGTTACCGCCTTTATAAACATAGGCCCCTATTTCCAGTTTTACTAACTGCTGCCTTTGTATAGTCTCACTCTAATAAATCTGTCTTAGTGTTTCCCATATTTATGAAGGTTTGTTAGATTTAAAAGAGTGATAGCTATGGACTTAGACACATTTCTAAGTATGAGATGTTTTGCTATAGTGTTCTTATACTCCCAAATTTTATTGTCAGTTTCTATAGTTTTAGTTATAACCCCTATAAGTGGGACCGTAGCCGAGAACCCAGCTCCCTTTATCATAGGTGTTCGTTTTCCTTTCTCCCCTTTTCCCCCTTCTATGGCAATGATTTCCCCATCACCTTCCGTTGCATCTGGAATCCGATTGGTTTTCTCAGAAGCCCCCGATGAATCTCCGTAGTGAGCTCCACCAAAGCCCGGTGGCGGACACCTCACTTGTCCTAAAACAATTCCCCATAAATACTTCCCGAAAAGCAATCCCTCCATCGTAAACTCCCAATAAGTGAAGTGTGTTCCATCAAACATAGGCACCCTAGATGGTGGGCCCAAAACCTGAAACTATGAGACCTCCATTGGTCCTCAGAGTAGGCAGCTCTCAAAAAGCTTATCAAGTTAGTGTCGACTCCAAGTTGATAAAAACCCAAATGATTGACCCCTTGACGATGAAAACCCCAATAAAACTTTGACCGTGTGAAATAAGACTTTCTGTGTGCTCAGTTCCACCACAAAATGCAAAGTTAGAATATGAGTTTTAGACAGATTCACCCACTTTGACTTTTCCTTAGAAATGCAGTCACCCTAGCAGGAAAAAACTTTGACCGACTATACCCTTGTGTAGCTTGGACTCCTTTGAGTGTGCAGCAAAAAAAAACATTGAATTTGGTCAACCGAGTGATTTCTAATTAAATGGCAAAGTTTGCCTATTTATACCGATGCTCTCTGGGAGAGAGGCGACTACCTACCAAAAAATTCTAAGTTTTATTTCCTCTCCAAAACCCATTCTACTAAATTACGGTCCAATCATAGGACTCTATTGAACAAAAAGTACAAGTACCAGGGTACTTTATGTACAGTAACTGTACTACACCGCCAAAACAGTGACATTTGTCACATCCGGATTTGTTGTCTTGCTCTCCGAAGATTCCGAAAACTCGTACGATGCTGCCACGTGTTATCCAGAGTGGCGACTTCCGGAATACGCCAAAATGCCCTTTGCGCGATATCGGCTCCTATCACGGCCGTTCGATGAAGTCCGGATTGAATATTTGTCGTTGAAATAAATGTTCGCAGCATTTATTTTGTGCGGTACTATAGTACACAACTTGTTCTATGTTCTACCGTACTATTTATAAGTTAAACAAAATATCCTATTTGTAAACGTTTATATAACTATCAAACCCTATATAGCTCATCAGTAGTCTAAGACTTAACGGACAAAGCTAACGGCTACTAGGTTTGACAAACCATATGTACCAGGATCAAGTCCTAGGTTGTCAAACTCTTTTTTGGTAAATCTACCAGTTTCTACCCCTGTCTCTCTAGAAGACCTACACAGTCATAACTCTAACTCCCTATCCAAGCCTTCAGTGACTACAACAAGTGTGGGGGCTTGGAGAAGGGAGTTATAGGATGACCGCTTATTCCTTTTTCCATTCTAAAATAGACCTAAAAAATACACAATTATCAACATCTCTTTTGTAATTTAGGTAACATGGCTATCTCCGTATTCCACTGACTACGACAAGTATAGATGACTTAGACAGACCATTTGACAAAATAACAAAATAAATTCAGACTTAAAAAATACCCAAATTTTAACACATCTCTATGAGAGCCACCCAAAGATCGGATGCCCTCTATACCTGTAAATAGGGAGATACAAGCCCTTGAGTAAGATGGCGGAGGATGAAGTGCTTAGCAGCCATATTGTTGTAGTCCCAGGTATCGATATCATTCTCCTCGTTCCTCGGAATAGGTGACATGAATATCGAAAGCGGTTGATATTAGTGTGACAATCTACTTCTCCTTTCCTTTATCCACCACCTCTCTTTCTTTTGTCTCATCCATTGAAGATGGATATGCATCTCTAGTGAATCTGCCTTCTGTAAACCCTGGAGGTATCCCAAGATTTGATGGACGCCTCACTTGACCATTCACTATTCCCCGAAACCGTTTCTCACATAGAGCTCATTTCATCATACTTTCCTATTATATGAAGCCAACTCCATTGAATATGGGCACCCTATAGGGTGGGCCCATAACCTACAACTGTGAGACCTCCATAGGTCCTCATATTAGGCAGCACACACGAAGCCTCTAGGATAACCTTGACACCTTTGTGTTTCAGCAAGAATAATTGCCATCGTGGCAGACAAAAACTCTGACCACCTTCACCGTTTGAAGGTATAACTCCCGTGAGTCGATAGCAAAAAGAATCTCTGAATTTGCTCCCCTAAGCAGTAAGTTATGAAGTGTCAAAGTTGACCTTTTGTATAGAAGCTCTCCAGGAAAGAGGGTCCAATCTATCAAATTTTTTTAAGTCCTATCTCTCTCCAAAACTCTATCTACAGAAGTACGACAACAATCATAATACTGTATCGTACAGAAAGTTACAAGTGTTGGTGTACTTTCTATACGACCATTGTACGACATGGCCAACAAGTCGACACATGTCATTTTTGGATTCGTTCCTATAATCCGCGGAGATGCCGTATTCCAATATGGTTGTGCCACGTGTCTATCGATGTGAGGTTGACCGCAAACGGCTGAAAACCTATTTCGGAATCTCGGCATGCTTCGCGGCCGTCCGATTAAACTGGATTTCAACCGTAGCTGTCATTAATACTTGCGCGATATTTGTTTCGCCTTCGAAACAAAGTGCGCGGTATCCGTTTCGGATGTTCCATACGCTGTACATTACAAATTGTATCTATGTCCAAATATCTCGCTAAATGAAATAGCCTACGTGTACCTATTTATGTAATTATCAAACCCTATATCGCATAACCTTGATCATTATCTAATTGGCTAAAGCTACCAACTACCGGCGGTTCTGACGGACGGTAGGTACCAAGTTCAAATCCCTGGTCCGTCAATATCTATTTTGGTAATTCTACAAATCTAATGTCTTTCCCTGTCTGGATAGCATAGGCGGCCATGGCTCTATCTCCCTCTCCAACTTTCAGTGACTGCGACAAGTGTGGGAGCTGGAGAGAGGAGTTAGAGGCAGACTGCCTTGCTTTTTTTCTGCATTTTACAAAACCTAGAAAATACTAAGATAGCCTTTAATTTCTACACTCCTCTTATTTTCTTGTCACTATTTATTTTAAGACCACACTTCTCTCGGCATAAAATTTGTTAAGGGGAAGGCACAGATTTGGTCATCATATCTGATACCATTTCACTATCTGGTTTATACTCCAAACAGATTATCTTGTTTTCTACTTTCTCCCTAACAAAGTTAATTCTAATGTCTATGTGTTTTGCTTTAAAGTGATGTTTAGGATTGGCACAAATGGCAATGGCAGCCTGATTATCACAAAACACTTTTTGGACACCACTCTTAAGATGACCAAGCTCACTAAACAAAGACTTGACCTACATTAGTTTTATTACAGTAGAGCAAGAAGCCATGTTCTCAGCCTCCATGGTGGACTGAGGAATGACCTTTTGCAGCTTGCTGCTCCAGCAGCAAGCCTCGTCACCCACATACAATACATATCCAGATGTGCATCTACTCATAAGAGCATCCCCATAGCTGGCATCACTCCAAGTGGTGATGTCAGTATTGTTCCCACCCAAATGAAACCATAAATCTCTAGTCTCTATGAGATATCTAAGGAATCTCTTAGCTGCCTCCTAATCTTTCTTAGTGGGAGCATTAAGAATCCTACTTAGTACTCCTACAGCTGCGGCTATGTCCGGACTGGTACAATTCATGAAATATATTAAGTTGCCCACTACTTGTCTTTAAGGGATGGGCTGCATAAATTTTTTCTCTTCCACGCCTACCTCATCATCTACGATTATAACTCTATCTTCCAGACTCCCCTCACTTCCCTTATTTAATTCAATAGGAGTGGTACAACTATTAGCCTTGTCCATTTGGAATTTTTCTAACATATTTCCAATGGCCTCCTTTGGAGTTAATCTTATTATTATTTTATCTCCGTCTCTCTCTACCTGAATTCTCAAGATATACCTTGCTTCTCTCATATCTTTCATCTCAAATCTTTTTTTTAGATTATTTTTCAACTTATTTATTTTATCCATAGATTTACTTAAAACAAGCAAATCATCAAAATAAATTGGAATAAAAATAATTCCTTCCTCATCCTCAAACAAATAAATTGAGTGATCTGGGCTGATCCGAATATATCCCAAACTTGTAAGAAACTGATCGAGCTTTTTGTTCCATTGTTGGGGCGCCTGTTTTAGCCTATACAAAGATTTGATCAACTGGCATACCTTGTTTCCTCCCTTTGCTCCACAAATCCTTCGGGCTGTCGCATAAAAATTTCCTCTTCCAACTCTCCATGTAGGAATGGTTGTCTTGATTTCCATCTGATGCACTTCCATGTCTTTTGCTCCCGCCATATTGATAAGTATTTGAACCGAAGGAAATTGACAACCGGAGCAAAAGTCTCCTTGTAGTCAATTCCCTCTTTCTGGGTAAATCCCTTCGCCGGAAACTGAGCCTTGTAGCGCTCAATGGTGTTAACCTGGTTGAGTTTCAACTTAAATACCCACATACACCTAATTTGCTTCCTATCAGGAGGGCAATCTATCAATTCCCATGTATCGGCCGCCATAATTGAGGCCATCTCCATATTAATCCTTGTTTTCCACCGGTTTCTCCCAGGACAAGTCATTGCCTCATTGTAAGTTTGAGTTTCATCGGGGTGAGATAGTTTGGTTACCTTATTGTTGACTTGCCTCTCTTGCAGTCTTTTGCTGCTTTTTCTTCCTCACTCAACATCGGTTGCCGGAATAGATAGCTCTCTTGGATTCTTCCAAACTGTTTCTACTTCTCCTCTATCCCTTGATTTCGGGTCGATTTCCACCAAGTCTTCCGCTTCGGTAGGAGTTAATACTAAGGGTTTCACATTTTGATCCTTCTTGATTTGATTTGTGGTTGCAAGATCATCATCTTCTTAAAATCGTGGATAGTCAGGAAGCTCAAAATAATCAGAATTTTCTGACTCAAATCAGATTCTGACTGTTTTTGTATGCTTAAAGGGATCCTTAGATTTTCCTTCATCCATAACCACCAGATGCTTCTCAAAGATAATATCCTCTCTTTTGAGATCATACACTCTATATCCTTTTACATCTTCATCATATCCTAGTAGATATCATGGTTTTCCTTTTGGATCTAACTTCCAGTTTGACCGATATGTGTCTAAATTGAACACTTGACTACCGAAAACCTTTAAGTGTGAAATATCTGGTTTTCGGCCTGTTCATCTCTCATAGGGTATTTTGCCTTTTACTTTTAAAGTAGGAACTTTATTCTTAGATAATTTGCACAGTTCATTGTTTTAACCCAAAACTTCTTTCCTATCTTCTTATTTGACAAAATACTCTTACCAGTATCACTTAGTGTTCTATTTAATGTTTTAGCTACACCTCTCTTCTCAAGATTTTCAAGAACTATCTTTTGGTGTTGCACTCCATCTTTTATCAAAAAATCCTCAAACTAGTTAGAGGTATACTCTCCATCATTGTCACTCCTTACTCTCTTGATTAAGGTTTCATGGAGTTTTGCACTCCATGCTTTATATTGTTTAAAACATTCCTGAGCCTTTGACGAATTTTTCAAAAAATACACCATAGAATACCCGACATCGATGATAGTTATCATGAATTTCTTCAAGTGATGGCACTCTGGCAGGCCCCTAAATTTCCATGTGTACTAAATCTAGAATCTTTTCTCCCTTATAGGTGGCAGTTTTTGGGAAGGGTAACCTATGTGATTTACCTTGAGCACATCCACTACAATCACTTAGATTCTCACTCTCACCGAACTGAATTCCTTCCACTACTCCCATCTTTTTTATATCTCTTAACTTATCTAGATTCACATGCCCAAGCCTCTTATGCCAAAACATTATATCATGAACACCAGAATAATAATTTTTTGTCTTTTCATTGCTTTAAAATCAGCCTAAACATCCCTTGGCTACCTTTTTCAGCAGTGAAATACACTTCCTCCTCAAAACTAGCAGTAAAGACTCCTTTCCTAGTGCTAGTATCAAAACCCTTATAATCTAATACAGACGTATAGATGAGGTTTTTGTTCAACTCCGGAATAAACAATGCATAGATGAATGTAACTATGGATGTCTTTCCTTCTACTAACACTTATAGATCTATCGATCCAACAAGAGTAGTAGTGACTATCCTCCCATCCCCGTACTCTATCTCTACGGTGGGAATCTTTCTTATCTTAGTGTACAGTTGTTTATCTTTACACATGTGCATGGATGCACCTGCATCTACAATTGAGCCTGCTTCACCTTTTAATCCATCAAAAGCACATTTCTACTTTCGTGGAATTTCGACCTCATTTTTCGCTTCCAACTCCTCATCCAATAAAAGTTCATCGTCCTCGTCCTAGGATTCCCCCTCATGTACCTGTGTCACAAGGGCCTTTTTCTTTCCTCTCGGGGGTCCACCGGTCTGCCCCTCCTTTAACCGCAGCTCGGTTAACTAAGTCCATTCAACCATATAGAGCCCAGGTTTCTTACAAAAATGGCACAAACCCTTGGGAGTCCTTAGTCCGAACTCCTCGGTCTGATTTTTGTGCCCCTCCCCTTGATAATTTCCAACTTGTATCCTAAAATCATTGTTCCTCCAATGGGTCCCTACTGCCAAAGCTTGCCCACTCTTTCCTCCCCTTCGGATCTCAATCGTATTCTCCCGAACAAGAATCATCCCTACCACTGAAATCTAAATCCACCTTGAGTCCGCCAAGTCTTGCACACAGTTGACTATGTTCTCGAACTCATCAGGTAAATTCATCAGTAAACAGTTAACCTTTTCCTTTTCACTAAATACTTTTCTAGCACTCTCTAGTTCCATGAAAAGTGTAGCAAGCTCATTGCAAAAATCCAACATCTTCCCCCCTTTGTATACATACTCCTTGATTTTCTGATTAGGCAACTGTTGTTGCTGAATCTTACCACTTCGGTACATCTCTATGAGAGCCACCCAGAAATCGGATGCCTTTTCTACCTGCAAATGGGGAGATGCAAGCTCTGGAGTAAGATGGCGGAGGATGAAGTGCTTAGCCGCCATATTGTTGTAGTCCTAGGTATCGATATCATTCTCCTTGTTCCTCAAAATAGGTGATATGAATATCGAACCGGTTGCTATTGGTGGGATAGTCTCCTTCTCCTTTCTTTTGTCCACCACCTCCCTTTCGTTTGTCTCCTCCGTTTAAGATGGATCTGCATCTCTGGTGAATTTGCTTATGTAAACCTTAGAGGTATTCCAATACTTGATGGACGCCTCACCCGTCCACTCACTATTCCCCAAAATCGGTTTTCACATAGAGCTCGTATCATCATACTTTCCCAATATATGAAGCCAGCTCTATTCAATATGGGCACCCTAGATGGTGGGCCCATAACGTGTAACTCTAAGACCTCCTTAAGTCCTCGGAGTAGGCACCTCACACGAAGCCTCTACCATAACCCTAGCCCCTTTGTGTTTCAGCAAGAATAACTACCACCCTTGTAGACAAAAACTCTTACCACCTTCAACCTTGTGAAGGCAAGACTCCTATGTGTCGATAGCAAAAAGAATCTCTGAATTTGCTCCCCTGAGCAGTAAGTTATGAAGATCAAAGTTGACCTTTTGTACAGAAGCTCTTTGGGAGAGAGGGTCCAATCTATGAAATTTTTCGTTGTCCTATCTCTCTCTAAAACTCTATATATTGAAGTACGGCACCAATCATAATACTGTATCGTACAGAAAGGTACAAGTGCTGGTGTACTTTTTGTACGGCCATTGTACGACATGGCCAATAAGTCGACACATGTCATTTTTGGATTCGATTCTGAAATTGCCGGAGATGCCGTATTCCAATATGGTTGTGCCACGTGTCATTCGATGTGACATTGACCGCAAACCGTCGAAAAACTATTCCGCGATCTCTGCATGCTTCGTAGCTGTCTGATTAAAATGGATTTCAATCATAGCCATCATAAATACTTACGCGATATTTGTTTTGCCTTCGAAACAAATTGCGTAGTATCCGTTTCGGATATTTTGTCCGCCGTACATTAGAAGTGTTTCTATGTCCAAAAATCTCGTTTAATGAAATAGCGTACGTGTACAGATTTTTCTAATTATCATACCCTATATCGTATAACTTTGATCCTAGTCTAATTGGCAAAGGCTACCGGCTACAGATAGTTCTAACGGACGGTAGGTACCAGGTTCAAATCTTGAGTCCGTCAATAATTATTTTGGTAAATTTACTAATCTAAAGTTTGTCCCCATCTGGATAGCATAGGCAGCCATGGCTCTATCTTCCTCTCCAACTTTCAGTGACTGCAACAAGTGTGGGAGCTGGAGAGAGGAGTTAGAGGCAGACTGCCTCTGCTTCTTTTCTGCATTTTACAAAACCTAGAAAATACTAAAATAGCCTTAAATTTCTACAGCTTTGAGAAGGAAGTTTATTTCACTGCTGAAAAAGGTAGCCAAGGGATGTTTAGGCTGATTTTGAGCAATGAAAAGAAGAAACTTTACTATGTTGGTGTTCATAATATTATGTTGTGGCATCAGAGGCTTGGACATGTGCATTTAGATAAGTTAAAAGAAATGAAAAAGATGGGAATAGTGGAAGGAATTGAGTACGGAGAAAGTGAAAACCTAAGTGACTATAGTGGTTGTGCTTAAGGTAAGGCACACAAGTTACCCTTCCCAAAAGAAGCCACTTATAAAGGGGAAAAAGTGTTAGACTTGGTACACAATGCTATTTCGGGACCGGCCAAAGTGCCCTCACCCGGTAGTAAAAGGTTTATGATGACAATCATGGACGATTGTCTTGATACTCTAGAGTGTATTTTTTGAAAAATATGTCAGAGGCCCCAGAGGTTTTTAAGGAATTTAAGGCATGGAGTGAAAAACTCCATGAAACCTCTACTAAGATAGTAAGGAGTGATAATAGGGAAGAGTATACCTCCAATCAGTTTCAAGATTTTCTGAGAGGATGGAGTGCAACACCAAAAGACTGTTCCTGAAAATCTTGAGCAGCATGGTGAAGCTCAGAGGTTGAATAGAACACTAAGTGATAGTGATATGAGTATGCTCTTAGATAAGAAGATAGGAAGAGATTTTGGGCCAAAGGTATGAACTGGGCAAAATATCTGAAGAATAGAGTTCTCAATTTGGCAGTAAGAGGCCAAACTCCTTATGAGAGATAGACTGGCCGAAAACCAGATGTTTTACACTTAAAGGTTTTTGGTAGTCAAGTATTCAGCCTAGACACAGATCGGTCAAATTGGAAGTTGGATCCCAAAGAAAAACCACGATATCTGCTAGGATATGATGAAGATGTAAAAGGATATAGAGTCTATGATCTTAAGAGAGAAGATATAATCCTAGTTAAGCATCTAGTTGTCATGGATGAAAGGAAATCTATAGATCCTTTTAAGAAAATAAAGACAGTCAAAATCAGATCTGAGGCAAAAAATTCTGATGACTTTGAGCTTCCTAACTATCTTGGTTTTCGAGAAGATGATGATCTTACAGGTACAAATCAAATCAAGGAGGATTCAGCCGTGGAACCCTTGATGCCTACTCCAACCAAAGTGGAAGACGTGGTGGAAATAGACACGGTATCAAAGGATATGGGAGAAGTCGAGACTGTTCGAAAAAAATCCACGAGAGCCAACTATTCCGGCATCAAAGTTTGAGGGTAGAAGGAGAAGCAGCAAAAGAATGCAAGAGAAACAAGTTAACAACAAGGTAACCAAACTGTCTCATCCCGATGAACCCCAGACTTATGGTTAGTCAATGAAATGTCCTCAGAGGAACCGGTGGAAGATAGGCATTAATGAGGAGATGGCTTCGATTATGGCAGCCAATACATAGGAATTGATGGACTGTCCCTGTGATACGAAGCTGATCAGGTGTAACTGGGTATTTAAACTAAAACTCAACCCGGATAACACCATTGAGCGCTACAAGGCTTGGTTAGTGGCAAAAGGATTTACCCAAAAAGAGGAAAATGACTACAAGGAAACTTTTGCTCCGGTAGTCAGGTTTCCCTCTATTCGGATACTTCTCAGTATCGCGCCAACAAAAGACATGGAAGTGCATCAGATGGACATCAAGACGGCCTTCCTACATGGAGATTTGGAAGAGGAAATTTTTATGCAACAGCCTAAAGGATTTGTAAAGCAAGGGGAGAAGAGCAAGGTATGTCGACTGATCAAATCTTTGGCTGGGTTGAAACACGCGCCCCGGCAATGGAACAAGAAGCCCGATGAGTTCCTTACATGTTTGGGATATATTCGGATCAGCTCATATCACTCAATTTATTTGTTTGAAGATCAGGAAGGAATTATTTTTATTGCAATTTATGTTGATGATTAGCCTGTTTTAATTAAATCTATGGATAAAATAAATAAGTTGAAGAGTGATCTAAAAGGAAGATTTGAGATGAAAGATATGGGAGAAGAAAGATATATTTTGGGAATTCAGGTAGAGAGAGACAAAGAAAGAAAGATAATAAGATTAACTCAAAAGGAGGCCATTAGAAACATGTTATAAAAATTCCAAATGGACAAGGCAATAGTTGAACCACTCTTATGGAACTAAAAAAGGGAAGTGAGGGGAGTGTTGAAGAGGGAGTTATAATCTTGGATGATGAGGTAGGCGCGGAAGAGAAAATATTTATGCGGACCATTTCTTATAGACAAGTAGTGGGCAGCCTAATATATATAATGAATTCTACCAGTCTGGACATAGCCGCAACTGTAGGAGAACTAAGTAGGAGTCTGAATGCTCCCACTAAGAAAGATTGGGAGGCACCTAATAGAGTCTTTAGATATCTCATATGGACTAGAGATCTATGGTTGCATTTGGGTGGGAACAATACTGACATCACCACTTGGAGTTATGCAAGCTATGGGGATGCTCCTATGAGAAGATGCACGTCTGCGTTTGTATTATATGTGGGTGATGGGGCTTGTTGCTAGAGCACCAAGCAGCAAAAGGTCATTGCTCAGTCCACCATGGAGGCTGAGTACATGGCCTCTTGCTCTTTTGTAAAAGAATTAATGTGGTTCAAGTCCTTGCTAAGTTAACTTGGTCATCTTAAGAGTGGTGTTCAGAAAGTATTTTGTGACAATCAAGTAGCTATGTCATTTTCTGCCAATCCTAAACATCATTTTAAAGCAAAGCATAGGGTCATTAGACTTAGCTTCGTTAAAGAAAAGGTAAAAGAAAGAATAATCAGTTTAGAATATAAACTAGATAGTGAAATGGTAGCAGATATGATGACCAATCCTATGCCTGCCCTTAAGCTAATTTTTTGGAGAGAGAAGTGTGGTGTGAAATTAAAGGTGACTAGAAAATAAGGGGAGTGTAGAAATTAATGGTACTTTTTGGTATATTCTAGGTCTAAAATGAATTGCAGAAAAGAAGCCAAGGCAGTGTGCCTCTAACTCCTCACTTAAACCCCCACACTCATCGCAGTCACTGAAAGTTGGAGAGGGAGTTAGAGCCATGGCTGCCTATGCTTTTCAGATGAAGACAGATGCTAGATGGGTTGATTTTCCAAAAACAGGCCTGACATACCCAAGACTTGATCCTGGTACCTACCGTGCATCACGGTTCCAAATAGCTGGTAGCTTTATCCATTTAGTCTAAAGCTAGTGTTGAGTGATACAGTGTTTGATAATTATCTAAACAATTACATCTGGACAAATTCATTTCAGAGCGACTATATACGGAATGCATATATTCAGTTATGAAAAGTACGAAGTATGGTACAGAGAAGAAATAGGTACCGCGCAGTTTGTTTTGATAGCAATAAAAACACCGCGCAAGTATTTATGACGGCTACGATCGAAATTTGGTTTCGATCAGACAGCGCGAAAGGATGGCGAGATCGCGGAAGAGGATTTCAGCAGTTTTCGGTCATTCCTACATTGGATGACACGTGACGCACTGACATTCGATCGCGGCATCTCCGAAGATTATGTGAACAAATCCGGATAGGACATGTGTCGACTTTTTGGCCATGTCGTATAATGTCCGTACAAAAAGTACACCAGCAGCTGTACCTTTTTGTACGATACAGTAATATGATTGGTGCCGTACATCAATAGATAGAGGCTTAGAGAGAGATAGGACTTAGAAAATTTGGTAGATATAACCCTCTCTCCCATAGAGCTTTTGTAAAAAATATCAATTTTGACCCACCATAACTTATTGCTCAAGGAGCAAATTTAGATATTCTTTTTGCTATACAGGAGTCTTGCCTTCATACAAGTGAAGGTGTTCAGAGGTTTTGTCTGCCACGGTGGTAGTTACTCTTGCTTAAACACAAAGGGGTCAGTGTTATTCTAGAGGCTTAGTGTGAGCTGCCTACTTTGAGGACCTATCGAGGTCTCAGAGCTACAAAGGACAGTCGCTACTACTCTTGTAGGATCGGTAGATCTGAAAGTGTTAGTAGTAGGAAAGACATCCATAGTTACATTCTCCAATGTATTGTTTATTCCGGAGCTGAACAAAAACCTCATCTCTATTTCTGTATTAGATGATAAGGGTTTTGATATTAGCACTAGGAAAGGAGTCTTTACTGCTATTTTTGAGGAGGAAGTTTATTTCACGGCACAAAAAGGTATCCAAGGGATGTTTAGGCTGATTTTAAGCAATGAAAAGAAGAAACTTTATTATGGTGGTGTTCATGATATAATGTTGTGACATAAGAGGCTTTGGCATGTGAATCTAGATAATTTAAGAGAGATGAAAAAAATGGGAGTAGTGGAAGGGATTCAGTTAGGTGAGATTGAGAATCTAAGTGTTTTTAATGGATGTGCTCAAGGTAAAGCACACAAGTTACCTTTCCCAAAAAGAGCCACCTATTATGGAGAAAAGATTTTAGATTTTGTACATACAGATATTTGAAGACGGGCCAAAATACCTTCACCCGGGGGGAAGAGATTTATGATGACTATGACTGATGATTGGTCTAGGTATTCAAAGGTGTATTTTTTGAAAAATAAGTCAAAGGCTCAGGAATGTTTTAGACAATATAAAGCATGGAGTGAAAAACTCCATGAATTCCTAATCAAGAGAGTAAGGAGTGACAATGGTGGAGAGTATACCTCTAACCAATTTGAGGATTTTCTGAGGGAAGATGGAGTGCAAAACCAAAAGACAGTTCCAAAAAACCCGGAACAGAATGGGGTTGCTGAAAGATTAAATAGAACACTAAGTGATATTGCTAGAAGTATGTTGTCGGATAAGAAGATCGGAAAAAGGTTTTGGGCTGAGCAATGAACTGTGCTAATTACCTCAAAAATAGAGTTCTTGCTTCAGCGGTAAAAGGCCAAACACCTTATGAGAGATGGACCCGCCAGAAACCAGACATATCCCACTTAAAGGTTTTTGGTAGGCAAGTGTTCATTCTAGATACAGATCGGTCTAATTGGAAGCTAGATCCTAAACAAAAACAGAGGTACTTATTAGGATATGATGAGGATGTAAAAGGATACAGAGTTTATGATCTAAAAAGGGAAGATATAATCTTAATAAAGCATCTAGTAGTTATGGATGAAGGAAAGTCTAAGAATCCGTTCAAGTATACAAAGTCAGTAAAGTTCAGATTTGAGTCAGAAAATTCCGATGATTTTGAGCTTCCTAACTATCCAAGTTTTAGAGAAGATGACATTCTTATAGGTACAAATCAGACCGAGAAGGAGTTGGCCGTGGATATTCCAGTGACAACTCTACCCGAAGTGGAAGAAGTGGTGGAAATTTATTCGAAATTGAGGAACAGAGGAGAAGCCGAGATTGTTCAAAAGAATCCACCGACACCATCTATTCCGGCCACATATTTTGAGGGAGGAAGGAGAAGTAGCAAAAGGATGCAAGAAAAGCAAATTAATAACAAAGTAACAAAACTATCTCATCCGGATAAACCTTAGACTTATAGAGAGGCAATGAACAGTGGAATAAGAAGCTTGATGAGTTTCTTACCGGTCTAGGATATATCCGGATCAGCTCAGATCACTCAATCTATGTTTTCGAAGACGAGGAAGGTTTTATATTTATTGTGCAATTTATGTTGATGATTTGCTTGTTTTAAGTAAATCAATGGAAAAAATTAATAAACTGAAAACTGATCTTAAGGGGAGATTTGAGATGAAGTATATTTGGGAGGCAAGATATATTTTGGGAATTCAAGTAGAAAAAGACCGGGAAAGATAGATTATATGATTGAATCAAAAAGAAGCAATAGGGAACATGTTGGAAAAATTCACATGGATAAAGCTAATAGTTGCACAACTCCAGTGGAGTTAAAGAAGGGAAGTGAGGGGAATGAGGAAGAAGGAGTCATAGTATTAGACGAGGAATTAAGTCCTGAAGTAGAGAAGTTCATACAGCCTATTCCTCACAGGCAAGTAGTGGGAAGCCTAATCTATTTTATGAATTGTACTTGGCCGGATTTAGCTGCAGCTGTAGGAGTGCTGAGTAGAAGTCTAAATGCTCCCACTAAGAGCGATTGGGAGGCAGCTAAGAGAGTCCTTAGATATTTGATAGGAATTAGGGATCTATGGCTGCATTTGGGTGGAGGGAATACGGACATCACTACTTGGAGTGATGCAAGTTATGGTGATGCTCCCATAAGGAGATGTACATCTGGATATGTATTGTATGTGGATGATAGATCTTGTTGTTGGGGTAGAAAATAGAAAAAGGTTATTGCTCAGTCCACCATAGTGGCTGAGTATATGGCCTCTTGCTCTCCTGTAAAAGAATTGATGTGGTTCAAGTTTTTGCTTCGTGAGCTTGATCACCTTAAGAGTGGTGTGCAGAATTTATTTTGTGATAATCAAGCAGCAATCCCTATTGCTACCAATCCTAAACATTATTTTAAAGCCGAACACATGGACATTAGACTGAGCTTTGTTAGAGAGAAGGTAGAGAACAAATTAATTGGTTTAGAGTACAGACCTGATAGCGAGATTGTAGTAGATATGATGACCAAACATGTGCCTTCCCCTAAGATAATATTCTGCGAGTGAATTGTGGTATGAAATTAAAGAGTGATTAGAAAATAAGGGGAGTGTAGAAATTAATGGTTCTTTTAGTATTTTCTAGGTCTAAAATGAAACGCAAAAAAGACACCGAGGTAGTCTGCCTCTAACTCCTATCTTTAACTCCCACACTTGTCGTAGTCACTCAAGGTTGAAGAGGGAGCTAGAGCCATGGCTGAATGTGGTGTCTAGAGAGAGACAAGTAGTTGTTTTTAGTAGGTTTACTAAAAGGATACTTGACGGACCCAGGATTTGATCCTGGTACCTGCCGTTCGTCAAGTTAGCCGGTACCAGTTAGCTTTATCCTACAAGTCTAAGACCAATGGTATAGAATATAAGGTTTGACAGATATTTAAATAGTTAGACGTGAACTAATTCATTTAACGGAAACTATATATGTCATGCATAGATACACTTTTGTAAAGTACGGAGTAAGGTAGGGTTCGTAAAAGGATACCGCACATTTTGTTTCGACAGCGAAACAAATATTATGCAAGTATTTATGACGGCTACGATTGAAACCCAATTTTTGATCAGACGGCCTTGAAGGATGCCAAGATCGAGGAATAGGATTTTGGCGGTTTGCGGTCACTGCCACATCGATTGACACGTGGCACATTCACATTGGATTACGGCATCTCTGGGGATTACAAGATCGAATCCAAATATGACATGTGTCAACTTGTTTCCCATGTCGTACAATGGCTGTACAGAAAGTACGCCGCACCTGTACCTTTTTGTACGACACTTTATTATGATTGGTGTCGTACTTCACTAGTTAGAGTTTTAGAGAGAGATATGACTTAGAAAATTTGGTAGATAGGACCTTTTGTCTGAGAGTGCTTCTGTACAAAAGGTCAACGTTGACACTCCATAACTTACTACTCAAGGTAGCAAATTCAAAGATTATTTTTGTTATAACTTCACTCGAGTCTTGCCTTCATAGGGGAGGAGGTGGTTAGAGTTTTTTCTGTCAGGGTGGCAGCTATTTTTGCTGAAACACAAAGGGGTCACGGTTATCCTAGACGTTTCGTGTGAGCTGCTTACTCTGAAGGCCAATGGAGGTCTCAAAGTTGCAAGGGTATCTTTTTCACCTTCCCATGAATTCCTTTTCATTTCTTGTCCGATTATCTCCTAGGCTTTGCATGCATGTCTACGGGAGGAATGGGGGGCGAAAATGGGCATTATCACCATCACGGGAAACATCCACATTTGGGGTTATTTCCAAGACTCCGGTGTAGATTTTTTTTGGCTGCGGCCCTCAATCTTATGGTTCCCATGCACTCTCAACAGTTGTCAAGCTCGTGTGCGTTTTGGGCACACCTTTATCTCCTCAGGATTTCCGAGCCCTATCAATCTTGTATGGTCACATGTGTACAGAGGAAGGAGTACACCAAACAAAACCAAATTTTGGTATTTCCTCATTTGAGCAGAACGCACTTTGTTTCACGCCTAAAGGAGGCTAGACATCAAAGTTATTCCATTTCAAAGATTATAATTATGTTATATGGGACTAGGTGCCACCAGCCCTAGTGGGGGGTACATTGTGGGAAGCAAGTAACTTTGCAAATTTTCCTCTAGGTTATGCTATTAGTTGATAGTAGGAATTCATTTCAGGTCCAATTGAAGAGCAGTCAATTAATTACATCAGGTTAAAGTTTGGCGTTTTCGCGTCATTTTCAGTACTTCGTCTTATAATAGTGGAACGAATTTTGACTTTCGGCTGCGGATCTAGCCGCAGTCGAAAGTATAAATTTTTGCCCTAAGTGTAGTACGGCTTACTTTGTTTTATGTCAGCTCGATAGCATTTGTTTTCCGCTCATTGGCTCTTGAGATTACTTTGACTTTGGGACCTAAAACTGGACAAACTTTGTTGTATAACGCACTTAGGGCCGAAGGAGACAAGTTGCTTTTTCAGTACTGTCTCTTGAGAAAACCCCAAAAAAATTCTAAACAAACCTTTTTTTGGAGAATCTTTGTCTTGTATGTGTGTTTGACTCTATTGCCATCTAGGTTTTGAATTTGTCTTTTGTGGAGATTGTAGTTCGGGTGAGAAGTTGGTACTATCAATCCTTTAGGCGAATTTGACTTTTTGCTCTTGAAACCAAGAAGAGTCTTGTCGGTTCCGAGCTGCAAAAACCGAGGGATGAAGGAGTACCTTACATGTTTTCAGAACCATCGGGAGAGATTTTGTCTCCTTTTTTGTCGGCGTGTCTTTCGCGGGTATGATAAGCTTGCTTTGCTATCATATTTAATTCTATCTTTTATTATATTTTCTTGGGCAAGGTGATATTATTAAATCTGAAACAGCCAATTCTTTTGATTTTCATTATTTGTGCGTGAGAGTTCATTTGTGCCCTCTTTGGTAGTAATTTTTGGCTTCGGTGGCGTTTCAGCCAATGTAGGCTACTAAAATAATTTGTTCCAATAATAGTGGGTCTTGAGGGAGCATTTTTCAGACTTCCAACGGATCAACACAAATTGGGATTTCAGCCCGATGACCACAAAACCCAACCTTTTTTTTCGACCAGATATGGAAAGTAAGGGAGAGGGGGTATCTTTTTCACCTATCTATGCATTCCTTCCCATTTTCTGTCCGATTATCTCCTAGGCTTTGCATGCATGTCTACAGGAGGAATGGGGGGGCAGAAATGGGCATTATCACCATCACGAGAAACATCCGCATTTAGGGTTATTTTCACAACTCTAGTGCAAACTATTTCTCCCTACGGGCCTCTATCTTATGGTTCCCAGGCACGCTCGACAGGCTATCGTGAGCTACCAGCGGTTTTGGCAAGCTCCTCCGCATGCTAAGGAGCTAGGGGGGGAATTATAGGGGTCACTGCACACTAGGGGAGTATTCTTCCCTTTTTCTCTTTTGATCAATTTAAACTTTATTCATTTTCATGATGTATATACATTTTTTCCCTTCTCATTCATTTTTCGTTTGTATATATGTTTGTGAGCATGACTTTGCATGTTAGGATGCATAGTTCACCTTGCTTGCTTCTAATGCACGACAGCTGTCATGCCGCATCGTAGCGTTCCATGCACGCACCCTTTTTAGCACGCATGCGCGATATTTGACGCGTGCGCACGATATCATACATACACGCACGATTTCCGCAAGCACGCATAATTTCCATTCGCGCGCTTGAGTTTCGCATTTTCATTTGTACCATATCGTTGATTTATCTATTTATGACGTGTAAGCGATTCGCGTGCTCGTTTCCTTGAAAATATACTACTTTCATGCAATATGTTTTGTTTCGTGCGTTGGAATGCAATTTCAGAGTATGGACGCGAATTATCGTTTGGGCGATGCACCGCGATTTCCACGAGTATTATCGAGGCTTCGATAAAACTTCATTGGTTTAAGTTGTGAACCCATGTAGGTTCGCTCATACATGTAGTTAGGGAGGGATTTTACCCTTGCACGATGGATTTTGTTAGACATACGGCGAACGATGTTGGTCGCCTATTGGCCAACATCTTAAGTAGTTTCATTCATGTAAAGTAGGCTAAACTTAGGCTAGTTTCCCGCTAGGCGTAGCTTAGTCCCTACATAGGCTAATTCTCAGACTTAAAGAATTTAGCTTTTGGACAAGAATTTTCTCTTGGCGGCCAAGCTTTCTCTTGCTCTCTCTCACCGATTGCTCAAGCTTTATTTTTCTTATTGTTAGCTATCCATAGAGGCTAGAAAGGTTAACAATATTTGCCCTTGTATTTCTGCCCACGTTTTTAATCCACATGGCTTAAGGCCATTTGCAATTCTGTGTCCTCCATTGGACTACAGAATACAGGAAGCCTCTAGATAGTATTTAACTAACCCACTTTAAGCCACGACCACTTCTGCCCAAGAAGGCAAACTGAGAATTTGACTGCACCCTTGTCACGTCAGTTTAAGAGTCAAACGGAAGAACCCGTCTTCACCAGCACCGAATTTCACCCAATCAATTTATGATAGATCTCCGAAGGACATAAGACATCAGGTTACCTCCTGTGTCTTAACGTTTACCGGAATTCGGTACACCTAATTTTTGCACCCGTCTTTATGTTCCCGTTTATAACAATTGGAAAGATCGGAGATACCTATCGATTGTTATTCTTTTTATTTCGAACTCGTTAGCCACTCTCTCTCG
>JBBHKE010001902.1:248061-250454 GCA_037447655.1 Zygnema cylindricum | reverse complement strand
CAGATAGTGGGAAGCTTAATATATTTCATGAACTGTACCCGTCCTAACATTGCTGCAGCAGTCGGGGTACTGAGCAGGAGTCTAGAAAATCCGAGAAAATCTGATCTTGATGCACCAAGGAGAGACTTAAGATATTTGGCCGAAACTAAAGATCTCAAACTCACTCTAGGCGGAGGAGAAGTCAAGCTGCAAACATGGAGTGATGCAAGCTATGGCGACATGCCAAGCCGAAAAACCACCACGGGATTCGTTCTACAAATTGGGAACGGTACTTGCTGCTGGAGCAGCAAACTTCAAAAGAATACAGCAAAGTCGACAATGGAGTCAGAGTATATGGCAGCAAGCTCGGCGCTCAAAGAACTCTTATGGGTAAAATCCATATTACAAGAACTATGATACATGCAAGTTGGTCCACAGGTGATCTGGTGTGATAACCAGGCTGCCAATGCCATTACTTCTAACCGAGTCATCACTTCAAAAGCAAGCACATGGATGTACGATTACACTTTGTAAGAGAAAAAGTGTTCTCTAGAGTGCATAAATTATGTTATTTGCCAGATGCAAAAATGATTGCTGATATGCTCACTAAAGCCCTTCCTGCTCCTAAACTAAAGTATTGTAGGGACGCAGTGGGATTAAGTGAATAGTTGAATTGCTATATTGCTATGCTGCGATGTTGCGCTAGTTTATCACCGCAGCTGCGCCGGGATACTGAGTCTAAAGCTTTAGGGGAGTGTTGTCTTTTTGGAAAGCTTTCAGTCTCAGAGCAGCGTAGCTGCTTTACAGACAAAGCAGCGTAGCTGCTATACAGACAGAGCAGCGCAGCTGCTATACAACAGAGCAACGCAGCTGCTATACACCAAAGCAGCTGCTATACAGCACAGCAGCTGCTATACAGCAGCAGAGCAATTCAGCAGCGAAGCTGCAACACAGACAGGACAAGGCAACCACGATTATATTTGATATGGTTCGTACGGACAACGCAACGTCTCATATTCTTAATGTGATTCTGTATAGGATAGAGCAACTGCGATAGATATGATTCTAGTCAACTTAGTGGGAACTCAGTGGTCGCTTACTGATAGCTCAGTGGTAGCTTAGTGATAGCTCAATGGTAGCTTGACAGATTAGTGGTAGCTTGGTGGTTTGACGTACCTCTCAAGTACACTGGTGTTGCTAGTTCAACACAAGTATAAGACTTAGGACTCATAACATATTATGTATCCAGACTTCCAAGTAGTAAAACTGCAGACAATTTTTGGGAAACTTCTGAGTATTATATCTTGAGTGTTGTCTGGTCAATTGTACTATAACTTTGAGAGTTATCAGTGTTTATGCTACTCTATATTCTGATAGAGTTTTGTGATGTTTGGATGCTTGTATAAGAATTGGTGAGCACTTAAGAACAGCTTTTTGGTAGGATTCTTGATAGCTTCTAAGAGTGTATCATGTCTACTTCTACTACTATTGCTGCTCCTCCACGTGCACCGGTGGTTGTAGAACAACAGTTATTAGGTCCATCTCACTCCAAGGGAGTGTTTTTCCCTTTTCTGGTGTCATATTCACATTTATTCTTTGTGAAGATATATATACAATTTTTCCCTTCTCATTCATTTTTTGTTTGTATATATTTTTGTGAGCATGACTTTGCTGGTTAAGATACATAATTCACCTTGCTTGTTTCTCATGCACGACAATTATCATGCCTCATCGTATTGTTGCATGCACGCACGATTTCTAGCACGCAAGCGGGATGTTTGACCCGCGCGCACGATATCATGCATTCACGCATGATTTCCACCACACGCACGATGTCCATTTGCACGCTTGAGTTTCGCATTTTCATTGGTACCATATCGTCGATTCATCTATTTGTGACGTGCACGCGATTCACGTCACGTTTCGTTGAACATATACAAATTTCGGGCGATATGTTTCGTTTTGTGCTTAGGTATGCAATTTCGGAGTGTGGACGGGAAATATCATTTGGGCGATGCAGCGCAATTTCCGCGAGTAATATCAACGCTTGGATATACCTTCATTTGTTTAAGTCGTGAACCCATGTAGGTTTCGCGCATATATGTAGTTAGGGAGGTTTTTAACCCTTGGAGGGTGGATTTTGTCGGACGTACGGCAGACGATGTTGGCCGCCTATTGGCCAACATCTTAAGTAGTTTCATTCATGTAAAGTAGGCTATACTTAGGCTAGTTTCGCGCTAGGCGTAGCTTAGTCCCTACTTAGGCTAATTTTTAGACTTTGAGAATTTAGCTTTTGGACAAAAAATTTCTCTTGGCGGCGGAGCTTTCTCTTGCCCTCTCTCACCGATTGCTCAAGATTACTCTTTTTAATTGCTGGCTAGCCATAGAGGTTAGATAGGTTAAGAATATTTGCC
>JBBHKE010001902.1:190561-243061 GCA_037447655.1 Zygnema cylindricum | reverse complement strand
TAAGATAGATAATTATATTATATAGATAATTAAATTAGATAGGTAATTTGACAGATAATTAGACAATAATTAGATAAGGTAGGTAATTAGATTAGATAGTGAATTAGATTAGATAGTGGATTAGATTAGATAGAGAATTTGATTAAATAGATAATTAGATTAGATAGATAATTCCATTAGATATGTAATTAGACAAATAATTAGATAGATAATTAAATAATTAGATAGATAGATAATTAGGTAATTAGATAGATCGATAATTAGATAATTACATAGATAGATAATATATAGACACATAGATAGACAGATAGATAGATAGATAGATAGACAGATAATTAGAAAGATATATAGACGGATAATTAGACAAGTTATATAGATAGATTATTACTGAGATAATTAGACAAACAACTCTGCTTTGTCTTTTAAGTTTTCTTGTCCAATTTTGTATTTTGATATTTTTGTAGTTTTCTTTCATTGTCTTCCCTTCTGCTTTTGGCTGTTACTTCTGTAAGATCTGTAGGTTTTTGTAAGATCTGTAGATTTTTACGCATCTCAGAAAGTTCCTACACAACTCAAAAAATTTGTGTTAAACATGTACATAAAAATGGAGACACCATTACTGTATTTGGTATTTGTAACTGACGAAAAACTTTAGTGGACTCACCAAAAAAAAATGTGAAATACATCTCCCATAACAGTATCAAGCTCTTTTGTCTTCGCACTATTGTAAAATGATCCATGTCCCATATCATCGTCTCCTTCAAACTGCGGAGCCAAACAATTGAATAAGAAAATAAAATCAGGAGAAAACAGGCTTTTCTTCCAACAAAAACTAGTGTTTCACATGAATTATTTTCAAAACCTTGTAAGAAGGCTTTTCAAACATAGGTTGCATTAAGTGTCTGGAATTTGTGCGTTAGTGTGGTGCTTTTGCAAGAAGTGGACCATTTATCAGTCATTTGTATTATATCATACTTTAAGCAGGAATAATATTTGTTCCACATTTCATAATCTTTTTTTATTATTTGGCCATTTTTAAGACATGAAACGAAAATTAAAAAAATACACATTTCTATGTTTTTGTATCCATTGAACATAACGAATGTGACAAGGGTTAATATTTCAAAACCGGCTATTTTTTAAAAAATCTAACACAAAACGATACCACAAGTACTACACAAAAAAAAACAAACGAATATATATTTCCCTTTTAAACATTATGAACATTTTTCTCACAACAAATACCATCAATATTTATAAGCATTAATAAAATGAAGATTAGATGTCATTCTGTGCAAACAAACATGTTTTGAAGTTCATAATTATATTTAGTCTACTTCACAATAAGAATATTGTAATTAAGATTAAATGGGTTTATTGATGACTGAGTGTCACCTTTATAATAACGTTCAATGGTGTGTTGCGCTAGCAATTTCAACTGACTAACTATACTTAACTAACCATTCTCCGCCCATATCTATGTGTAACTGTCATAAAGCAAATGTTTATTTTTATCTACAGCTCTCATATTGGTGTGTTTTGTTACACAATATGATTTTGAAATCATAACCTTAGCATATCATTTGTCTACTTGTGCCACTTATAATTCAACTAATGTACACTATGCATTGATAACACTTTTGTAAACAACATTCTTGGTATACGTTCCGTTTTCGTCCTCGAGAATCGCTTCTTCAATCAACACTTTTATATTTTTGCGTGAAGTGACTTGCGACAACGCCACATATAGTTGTCCGTTTGCAAACACTGATTGGGGCAAATACAGACCCAAATGGTGTATTGATTGTCCTTGTGCTTTGTTGATTGTCATAGCAAATCCTACTTGTACTGGAAATTGTCGCCGTTTGATTTGGAATGGCAAAGTTTTTTCGTTGCTGATCATCGGTATACGAGGAATGAAAACTTCGGTGTTTCGTGCGACACCGGTGAGTATTTTTGCGTGAATGCAGTTTTTGGAAAGACCCACCGCTCGGAGTTTGGTTCCATTACAAAGTCCTCTTTCACCGTTGATATTACGCAGTAGAATGATTGGTGTACCTGTTTCACATTAATAAATGTCAATTAATATGTATTCAATATCTGATCATATATTTTTTGTTAATATGATTTAAATTATTGAAATTACAGATTGTGGTTTGTATTGATGTGCATATTTTTTTTGATGCTTAAACAGATAAATAACCATGTGAACTTGTATTAATTTGATTTATATTAAAGAATGTGAATTTAATATATTATTATATTCAAGTTAATTTTGATTTAATCATAGGCATTATACATTGTGGGTAATTGATTATATGAATTTTCACATTGATATTTAGAGACTTAAATAACAAAATGATAAATGAGGTTATGAGAATAATTGATGCACCTGTTTTTAGTTTGAGGTTGTGCGGTGGGATGCCACTGATTGTTAAGGAGTTAAGGAACTCTTGTGGCAACAATAATTGTTGATCAGGTTCTTCAATCTCCACTGAGTCTACAGAAATGTATTCATGCTCTTGTTCGGGTATTTTTCTCATCACCAAGTTGTTGACGATGTTAACATCCACATTGCGAGGAGATAGTATACCACGATCTAAGAATTATCCATCGCGAATGTATTGCGTTGTTACGTTTGGAAAGGTGCTTTGAATGAGGTTCTCCAAGTTTGTATTCGTGTCATTGCTTCTGTGTAGCACTATATCTTTTGGAAGCTTTATGTACTTTGGTGATAACCGTGGGTGTGATTCGTGTCGCCCCTCCCCAACTTGAAGCAAGAAGTCGGTGAATTCCTGGAGTGTTGAGGCGGCAATGTCATCTGGAGTGTTGAGGCGGCAATGTCATCTTGAGCTGTGCGAACACGCATAGTTATTTTCAGACGAATTTGTTTGAATTTTTGCCATAAGGGGCTATTTTTGCGATGATCTGAGCATCAATGGCTTTTTGAATAGCTGGGAGGCATTCACGAAAGTGGCCCACTATGAGAAACACTACATTCCCAAATGGTTTTTGATCTCCTCGTAAATCTTGCATTGTTCTATCCACTGCCTCAAGTAGATGTCGATGAGACATAGAAACTTCAAGAGGTTTGACGCAATAGCTCTGCAATATCTGATTGAGAAGTGATATTGCATGTAGATTGAGCATCTATACCTAATGGAAGCTTAAATCTTGAGTGCGTTGTCTTTCCTCCTGTTAATAACAATATTGATATACCACTTGCAGCAACGGCGATAGCTATTTTGTCGTTAGTACGCACTTTTGCCAAAATCTTCTCTATGACAAATGACTTTCCTATCCCTCCTGGTTCATCAAAAAAGAAGCAAGTTTCACCCTTTGAAATATCTTTTATTGCATTTATAACTACGTCATATACTTTTTTCTGTTCCACATTGAGTGTAGTGACTGATGATAACACTCTTGTCATGTCTTCAAGATTGTAGGATTTTTCGGCGTCTATCAATGGATTTCGTTTTTGTGTTTGACGAATGCGTTGCTCAGGATAGTCTGACAATTGGGGTAGAGTTAGATAATCGGTAAGCAATTTACCGCCCCCACGTAGGAATCGTTCGATGTCTAATAAAGTCTCGTATTCTTCTTCTCGTTGAAGATTCTCATTATTACGCGACTCATGAGCTGTGTAATTCGCGCAATTTTTATAGTGGACATCCTCAGACATATCTTTGAAGTGCTTTGCCCATAATGATTTTGCGGATTGAAGATTAGTACACAGGAGGATTGTGGCAAATAAGTGTCGGAGTTGTTTTGGCATTTGGAATGATACCGCTTCTTCCATGCATTTTTCCCACTCTACATCATCATCGCGAAGTCCCAAAGCACTTGCAGCTTTGGCAAATGTGGCATACTTGACACCTTTGATAGTAGACAAATCTTTGAATGACAATGGTCCTCGTCGATAGCAAAGTAACAAATGCAGGTAATGACTTTCGGGTTCAACTGGTGAGCAGGTAACCATTCTCCTTGTGACACTTTGATTAACTCTTGCTCGCTTTTGCCAATATTTATTCTTCCAAATGTAATGTTTAGGGATTTCCGGATACAAAAGGGAATGTGCGGTCTCATCATTGGCACATAAGTCGAAGTAACTTGCAATTTTCGTAGACAAAGAACGATTCAAAACTGTTGACGCATTTTCTGTTGCATGAAACGTAACCATTTGCTGATAAGGTAAATGCACGGGAAGCTTTTCTACAGTGTGAGACTTAGCTTGTAAATGGAACTCGAACAATCACCAACATGATTTCGATGCGGATACGTATCGGGCATCTAAGTATTGCTGAATTTTGTCCATTGGCTCGTTGTTTCCTAATAACACTGCGGCGCGATCATGCCCTTTGTACACATACTTGTACAAATATTTGACCGATGTTATTCTTGAGCACACTTCGACATTAATGTGACAGTTGTATTTGTGTAAAAACCAAGGATTGTATGAAAGGACAAATTGATTATCAAGTGTTTTTCCATTTTTTGTAATAACACGGCCATTATTTCGTCTCCTGTACATAGAATACCATTACCATCCTCTTGAGTCTCTTCACATAATGCTTTTGGAATCCTTTCTTGCATTTGCCCTCACGCAAACAGCGCACGTCACATGGACCATGCATCATACATGATGTCACTGTTTTGTACAATTTTTTGTTCATGGGATTTGGTATCTCTGCTTAAGCGAACACGTCATATTCTGTGGGTGTTCGAGGTTTGTCGTCATCAACTAACATTTGGAGCAAATTTGCATGAGGCAAACCGCGTTTTTGAAACTCAATCACGTGAATTTTGTTGATTTGAGGCAGCTGGTGCCACTGAAGAAGATGAAGAAGCACCAGCAGTTGCCATGATAATCAATTGTGCAAAGAGGAAACTCTCACGAAATCCCACAAACAACCAACTTCACAATGAAGCCCCAAACAAACAACACACCCTGGGTCTGCAAATTTGCCACAATATAAAATATACACCAAAAAACCCACATGCAGAATTTCACAAAGTTATGCCAAAAGATCACAATGATCTTATAATTCAAACACACCCAAAAACTGCTTCGCAGTTTTTCATACACAACAACCCTACTTCTCTTAAAGTAATCTAAGTCCTATATATACAAGTGAGCCTACAGTTGATCACACCATACTACAACTAGCGTGGTCAATTGGTACACTACTTCTTCATTAACAAAATCCCACCGTCGAATGCACATAATTATTTACACCAATCAAAAAGTCGCTAGAAATGAAATAGTACGCGGTTAAAGTTCGTCCGCTGAAGTGACACTACAGTCAATACTTCTCTTCAAAAATGACGGCGGACTTCGTCCGCTTTCCACGTATTCTTTCATCACCGAAGATGAACCTTCACGTGTAACTTTGGTCCTCAAATGTAACTGTACCTTTCCTTCTAGAACAACCAAACTTGACTTTCTCACGGACCGACACGTGTGCCTGAAGTGCACCGAATCTGTGTACTCCCTTTCGAGTTACATACTCACTAAATCATGTCCCCGTCAATTTATCTTCACACAAACTGACTCATATTCAGAACACCTTTCTTGCGCAGACTGCTATAGCTGCTATGACTCTGCTATGACTGTTATGACTGCTATGATTGCTATGATCTGACAGCGTAGCTGTGATATTAGAGCAGCGCAGCTGCGATGTCAGATCAGAGCAGCATAGCAGCACAACAACAAGTCTAGAGTGCTCAAGGTTTCTAGCTGCGATGTCAGACTTTAGCGCAGCATGGTAGCATAGCAGCAAGATATAGAGAGAACTCAAGGTTTCCAAAACAATACTCCCCTAAATCTTTAGACTCTCTCAGCCACTGAGTCCACATTCCTCTCAAAATAACTTCAACTTAGGTGCAGGTAAAGACTTAGTCATCATATCTCCTACCATCTTCTCATCCGGAAGATAACTTAGCTTTAAAATTCTGTTCATCACCTTCTCTCTTACAAAATGCAGCTTAATGTCAATGTGCTTGCTTTTGAAGTGATGACTCGGGTTGGATGCAATTGCAATAGCTGCTTGGTTGTCACACCACACTATTTGAGGTCCGGTTTGCATAAAATGAAGTTCTTCGAGGAGCGACTTCACCCATAGTAACTCCGTGACAGCTGAGCTTGCTGCCATATATTCAGCCTCCATTGTAGACAAAGTTGTTACCTTTTGAAGCTTGCTGCTCCAACAGCATGTTCAAGTTCCAATCTTCAAAATGAATCCAGTGGTGGAACGGCGGCTTGGCATGTCTCCATAGCTAGCATCGCTCCATGTCTGAATTTTGACTTCATCTCCACCGAGAGCAAGTCTAAGATTCCGTGTTCCTGCAAGGTACCGAAGAACCCTCTTTGCGGCCTCCCAATCTGTTTTTCTTGGATTCTGCAAACTTCGACTCAAAGCGCCAACTGCTGCCGCAATATCGGGCCTTGTGCAGTTCATGAAGTAAATTAGGCTACCAACAATGTGTCGGTATGGAATGGTGGCCATAAAATCTGCCTCCCCTGACTCCTAGGTATCGTCAAAAATGATTCCTCCATTGGTCTCCATGCCTTCCACTTTCTGCTTAGATTCCATGGGAGTGGCACTTCCGTTTGCCTCAGCCATGCCAATCTTTTCAAGCACATTTCTTATCGCTTCACGTTGCTTTAGATGGATTGTTCTCCTATCTCTATCCCTTTCTACTTGAATTCCAATAATATACTTTGCCTCACCTAAGTCCTTCATCTCAAATCTTGAATTCAAGGCTGCCTTTATTTTGTTAATTTCATTTAATGACTTGCTTAACAACAGCAAATCATCTACATATACCGCAATGTACATAATCCCATCTTTCCCTTCCATAACATAGACTGAGTGATCTGAGCTAATCCTGACAAATCCTATACTGGTAAGAAACACATCTAGTTTTACGTTCCACTGACGTGGAGCCTGCTTCAAACCATACAGGGATTTCAACAGTTTACAGACCAGGTTTTCTTTTCCAGTCTCTTCATACCTTTCAGCCTGCTTCATATAAATTACTTCCTCTAAATCTCCATGCAAGAAAGTTGTCTTAACATCCATTTGATGTAGTTCCATATTCTCAATGGCCGTTAAAGATAACAAAATTCTAACAGTTGGAAATCGGACAACCGGAGAGAAAGTCTCTTCATAGTCAATTCCCTCCTTCTGACTATAGCCTTACGCAACAAGCCTAACCTTATATCTTTCAATAGAGTTATCTGGATTCAACTTTACTTTAAAAACCCACTTACAGCCGATGGCTTTTAGGTCTGGTGGAAGCTCCACAAGATCCCAAGTTTGAGCCTCCATTATCGATCGCATTTCATCGTTAGCCGCAGCGATCCATTGATCTTTTTCCGGAGCTGAAAAGGCTTCCTGTATTGTGACCGGTTCCATCATGCTGGCAGATAATAGAGCAGTTTTGCATTTTCGCAATTTCGCAGCGTCGCAGCTTTGCAGCTTCGCAGCATCGCAGCTTTGCAATTTCGCAGCGTCGCAGTTTTCAGTCAGATCCACTGAACCGACAGAAAATAGCGTAGCTTCGCAGTTTCGCAGCCTGCTGCTTTGCCTTTTTTCCCCCGAAAAATCTGAGGCTGGAATTGTTGGATCCGTAGGTTGCCGCGGAGGAGGAGTTGGTGGAGGAGGGGGAGGATTCTCCACAAGGGGACCGGCCGGAGGGTCCAAAGTGGGACTAGAAGAAGCGAGTGGAACACTTTCAAAAATAACATATTCTTTGATTTTGGAATCTTTTTCAAAATCTGTCATACCAAAAACATCTACCGATCTGCTCTCTTCTTTAACCTGAATATTTCTAGCACTTTGAAGAGTATTCCAATTCTTATTAAATACTCTATAGCCCACGGATTCATCATCATAACCCATAAAAATTCCTGGAATCGATTTTGTACTAAGCTTAGAAATAGGGAGATTATCCAAAATAAAACATTTACTCCCAAAAACCCTGAAGTGACTAACATTCGGTTTTCTTCCGGTCCACACTTTATATGGTGTTTTCCCTTTTACTGCTCTAGTCTCTATTTTATTTCTAATATACGACGCACACGAGAAAGCTTCACCCCAAAATTTGAAATCTATTCCCTTATATAGTAACATAGATTTAGCACTTTCTGTTAGAGTTCGGTTGAGTCTTTCGGATACTCCATTCTGTTCCGGAGTATAAGGAACTGTAAATTGCCGAGAAATACCATTGTCTTTTAAATATTCAGAGAATGTATGAGAAATATATTCCCCTCCGTTGTCGGACCGAAGGGAAAGGATCGGTTTCCCATGAAGTTTTTCGGCCCATACCCGAAAATGCTTGAAGTGAGTGAGCACTTCACTCTTTTCTTTTATAAAGTAAACCTTGCTATATCTTGAGAAGTCATCCGTAAAAGTGACAAAAAACCGGTTGCCACTGAGTGAAGGAACTTGTGATGGCCCCAACACATCCGAATGAATAATATGCAGCAAATCCGTTGCCCGGTTATCCGTTGTCTGAGGTAGTGGCAGCTTATGAAGTTTTCCCAAAGCACATCCATCACATACATGGGAATCTGTTTGTCCTAATTTAACACCATCTATCATATTTTGCTTTACCATTTTATCAAGCCTTTCATGATGAACATGACCGAGCCTCTTATGCCACAATACATTTTCCGGAAGGACACTAGAGTATGCAAAGTCAATTTCATTAGCCAAGTCCATCCGGTACAACAAGTTTGGGCCTCTAGTTCCTACCAAAGCTACCTTCCCATCTTTGCTTACTACCTTTTTCCCATTCTTTTGTAAAATTTCAAAACCTTTCATTTCTGCTACCGAAGTGGAAAACAAATTTTTTGTAAACTTTGGGATATAGAGAACATCATGCAAGGTTCTCTTTACAATCCGACCATTGATGTCACATGCTAACTCCACGCTTCCCTTTGCCGTAGCCTCCACACCGCTGTCATCCGCTTATTAAATCCGACGAGTGGGAATTGCAGTAAGTGTTTTGAAGTAAGCCCGGTTGCCGCACATGTGGGAGGAGCATCCGGAGTCCATAATCCATCTGTTCTCTCGAGGTCCCTCCATGAGATCTTTTGCAAGAGCAAAGAACTCGTCATCATCCGATTGCGGAAATCTGACCACATCTTTCTTTTCTTCCGGTCGTTCATCTTGTGACGTCTCATCAAATGCAAAGAATGCCGCATTTTTTATCGGCAGTTTTGATGTCGGAAATTTTGGTGATGAATCCTTCGATCGCACCCTCCATCCCGCACGATAAATTCCTGTTTCACATGCTTTTATAAATGCCGGACACAGCCAGAAAACATGACCTTGACCAAAGCAATAGACACACCTATCATATTGCCTATAATTCGGATTGGGGGTAAAGTTTATATTTCTAGAAAAACCAGCCGGCTTATATGTCTGTGCATTGTAAGCAACCACTAATTGACCACCATTTAATGCTATCTCAGTTGCCTCTTCGTCTAGGATATAAGCCTGAGCTACTGCTATATTCCATTTACTCTTCTCTAACCGTCTTAGCTGCTCCGCTGATCCTCTATATTCAGTAGGAAGCCCTCTCATTAGAATCATAGCTTGATGATAAGGAGGAAAACTCCCCCGGGAACATGCATTCTCCGATAATAGAAGTTTCAAGCCATTACAATATGAGTTCATGTCATCCCCAGTATATTTATAGTCCCAAATTTTTCTAGCAGTAACAACCTCATTCTGCTCACTAGCTAAGACATAAGATTCACTCAAGGCCTTCCATATTTCAGATGCCGTAGAGATATTGATATATGTCATGTTAAGATCTTCTAACAAAAGTAACTTCAACACATGCAATGCATCTTCATTTTTCTTTCCAAACTCCGGATCCGTATCCGGAAGAATACCCGAAATCACATCATATAATTTCACTTGTTTCAAAGAATACTTAGTCAAATCCGCCCAATAAAGATACTTTTGCCCATTAAACACCGGGATCCGTGAGGTAGGGCCTGTGACCTGTTGATTTGAGGCAGCTGGTGCCACTGAAGAAGATGAAGAAGCACCGGCAGTTGCCATGATAATCAATTGTGCAAAGAGGAAACTCTCACGAAATCCCACAAACAACCAACTTCCCAATGAAGCCCCAAATAAACCATACACACCCTAGGTCTGCAAATATGCCACAATATAAAATATACACCAAAAACCCCACATGCAGAATTTCACAAAGTTCTGCCAAAAGATCACAATGATCTTATAATTCAAATACACCCAAAAACTGCTTCGCAGTTTTTCATACACAACAATCCTACTTCTCTTAAAGTAATCTAAGTCCTATATATACAAGTGAGCCTATAGTTGATCACACCGTACTAGAACTAGCGTGGTCAATTGGTACACTACTTCTTCATTAACAAAATCCCACCGTCGAATGCACATAATTATTTACACCAGTCAGACAGCCGCTAGAAATGAAATATTACGCGGTTAAAGTTCGTCCGCTGAAGTGACGCTATAGTCAATACTTCTCTTCAAAAATGACGGCGGACTTCGTCCGCTTTCCACGTATTCTTTCATCACCGAAGATGAACCTTCACGTGTAACTTTGGTCCTCAAATGTAACTGTACCTTTCCTTCTAGAACAACCAAACTTGACTTTCTCACGGACCGACACGTGTGCCTGAAGTGCACCATATCTGTGTACTCCCTTTCGAGTTACATACTCACTAAATCATGTCCCCGTCAATTTATCTTCACACAAACTGACTCATATTCAGAACACCTTTCTTGCGCAGACTGCTATAGCTGCTATGACTCTGCTATGAGTGTTATGACTGCTATGATTGCTATGATCTGACAGCGCAGCTGTGATATTAGAGCAGCGCAGCTGCGATGTCAGATCAGAGCAGCATAGCAGCACAACAACAAGTCTAGAGTGCTCAAGGTTTCTAGCTGCGATGTCAGACTTTAGCGCAGCATGGTAGCATAGCAGCAAGATATAGAGAGAACTCAAGGTTTCCAAAACAACAAATTCTTCTCACCTGTACTCCTAATACACCGTCTGAAATGTCTTAAAGTATAGCTTGCAGCTTCAATTAAAACACGTGCACAGTTATGTCAGATCGGTTGGAGGCAATCTCTCCTGGTTTCAATGATTGTTTGATTTCTTTCCAGTTAGGATTACATGTGATCGTTATAAATAAATTTGGCTTGCCGAGTGCGCGGACAATTGCCATGGCGTTTTGGTATTGTTCCTGCATATACCTATCACCACCTGTGAAGCTTGGCGCTAAGATGATGTGTCGCCCTGTTTTTGAAAGCTCTTCATTGCGTTGGTTTACCACGACATTATTTGTTGCCGAAATGTTTGCGTGACTTTGTTGCCTCGCCTCATAGGTTACGACACATTGGTCGCGTGGTATCAAATCCATTAACCCCGCCTACAACTCTGCGCGCAAAGTACGTTGATTCTCGCGCTGGAACTTGAGTCGTTGTTGCTCCACTTTCGCATACAAGTCCACACAATACTGTTGGAATAGGCGACCGGCTTTGTGTCTTAAATTGTTTTCTCCTGCACGCGTAATTAAACGATAGGCATCATATGCTCTTACGGACACACGTCTTCTATTTGTCAATTTCAAACCAAAATGTCACCCGAGTTCACCATATGGAAATTAAAGTGGGTATTAGAGTGGGTCATATAATGTGTGTTACTCGAATATGCGCATCATTCGAATGCCTCTTTTTATATTCAAAACTATATCTCTTCCTTTAGTATTTTTTGTTGGGTTAACCAAAATTGCTGCCACTTCTTCTACTTGTGGTCGATTGTAACGGCGTTGGTCTAAATTGTGAATAGTATCTTCTAGTATTAAGCGTAATTCAGGGGCTTCATGGATTCGTTCTCCGGCTGAAATAAACTGTTGTGCCAAAGGGTTGTGTGTTTTCATCATATTTTGAATCATTGTCACTACATCGTGGTCTAATCCATCCATAATACTCATTCGCCTATTTACTTGCGTCTCCATTGATGCGTCAAATACATAGACTTGTGCAAACGCAACTTGATTTTGTTGGGGCAACGTTGACCTATTCGATGACATATGGTTCCTTGAATACGGAAATTGAAAGGGCCGTTACTTGCTCCAATCGATTTGTCGTTGAGAGGGAGTGTTGTGGATGCACCAAGTGAGGTAAACGAAAAGACCATGTTGTAGGAACGGATTTTGTTCAAGAAATTAGCATTGCTATATAAAGTTAAAAGCTCCGAAAGGAGGCGTTTTATATGAAACAAGTTGTACTTTGCCAAGTAGACAACAACCTCCAGCGGTCTCTCCTACCCATTTTTGTGCGTTGCAATGAGTGCATGCAATTTCCATAGGTGGAAATCTATGTCGTTCAGGACAGATGTAATCTTTATAAAGTCCTAAAGCATTTTTTTGCACCCCTGCAAGTCGGCGTGTGATACCTTGACGTTGACGATCACCTTCTATACGTCTTCGAATATCGCGTTGTTTTTCTGTCACATTCTGATGTTGTACGTTGTGTTGTCTAAATTCAGGCTCGTCGAAGGATTCGTGAGTACATTCGGTGTTGAATTGAATAGCATTAGCTTCTGGTCTAGCATCTTGTGATCTTTCATCCTCGTCGAGATGTTGAGCAAAGTTTTCTTCAACATCAATTAGTATGTATTTATGCGGTCCATACGTCATTCTCTTTTAACCTTAAGTTCACCGCAGGTTGTGCCTCTACATCTTGAAGGTTTTTCCTTGCCACCTCATTTCCCGTATTTTCCTTTAGCGCGCGTTTCGCTCGTTTTCTTTCACGATCTTTTTGTAGTTGCTCCTCACGTTTTTCAAGGGTCTCTTGAGCTCTTTTTTTTGCACGTTCTTGACGTAACCGTTCATTGCGTTGATCACCTGTTTCTTTCATCGATATGGGTCGTACTGCACCCACATGTCCAATGTCGTAATTACGTATACAACTTTGGATCCACCCGAATTTCTCCTTCCATTTTTTTATTGCAATATATTTTACCGTTATTTTTACCGTTATTTTACCGCTAAAGCAAAAATGCAACTATAACTTCTTTACATTTAAAATAAATGATGTTATTTTAAAGTTGGGTTGGTACATTTTTTATATTTTTTATGAGAGTTTGTTCATTAAAGCATTCAAATGCATACATTTACGATGAAATTGCTTTATGTGTTCAAAGTGCGTCTATAGTCTATATGGGAACAATAATCACACCGTGGTTTTACGAACCACACTAACGCACTTTTTTCTTGTTTTTTTTCACGGTCTTTAAACTGGCGTTGTGATCGTTGTTCTGAGGTTTCTCGCGCGCGCTTGGTAGCTGCTCATTGTGCGTTGTTGCGTTGCGTTGCCGTATTTTGGGTCGTAGTAAGAGTGTGTGTAGCGGTTTGTAGTCCATGTGGTGGATTAGATCCTGCGTCCACGCATAAAATATAGTCAGTACATGTTTTTCGATTCCTATTGGCATGTCTCATATTTGTTTTTATCAAGCTTTCATGTGCCACATGAACAAAGGGTGCAACGATTATATGTACACAATGAATAACTAATTACATTTTTATTCAACGTTACTCACTTTTATTACATTTTTCCAACTCAAACCCATCATAATAGCTTTTAAATAGGAAAAGTACATTGGCATGCATCTGTCCCGCATACATTTATTTAGACATTTTTATGGATTTTTTTTACTTTAAGATCTTTACCTTACCAACATATTGAAAGATTTAACAAAACAACTAATAATGTCATTTCATAATGTTCTTTAACAATACCTATACTATTTACATGGAACAATAACTAAAAAGTTATTTTGTTAACTCACCTGAATGATATTGTATTTCTTCCATTGTAGGTTCAAGCATCTATTGGGCCCAAATGTCACTCTTGAACGTATTTTCGAAAGGTAAAAGCACCATGCATTTTATGTGTTTGTTAACTGTGTCGATTTATGTTCAATTGAAATAGGCATACTCACATCCACACGTGATATGTTGATATTTGTGTATTTTCTAGGTCTATAACAGCATAGAAAAAGACATAGGCAGCCTCTAACTCCCCTCTCCAAGCCCCCACACTTGTTGTAGTCACTAAAGGCTGGATAGGGAGCTATAGCCATGGCTGCCTAAGCTCTCTAGAGAAGACAGGGGATAAATTAGTTAGACTTACCAAAATATAGACTTACCAAAATATACTTGACGGACCCAGGAATTGATCTTGGAACTTAACGTCTGCTAAGACACCCGCAAACGTTGGCTTTATCCATTAAATCTAAAACTAGAGTTACGATGTAATTTGTTTGATAAAGATATAAATATTAACACGCAGACTAATTCGTTAAACGGCAATAAATACTTAGTGCATAGATACAGTTTAATTTAGTACGGAGTACGGTAAGGTTATGAAACGGATACCGCACATTTGTTTCGAACGCCAATCAAATACCGCGCACGTATTTATGACGGCTACTACCAAAACCTAGTTTCGATCAGACGGCCGAAAAAGATGTCGAGATCGAGGAAGAAGATTTCGGCAGTTTGCAGTCATCGCCATATAGGATGACACGTGGCAAAATGACATTGGATCGCGGCATCTCCGGGGATTACGTGAACGAATCTGGAGATGACATGTGTCGACATTTTGGCCATGTCGAACGATGGTCGTACAGAAAGTACACCGGCACCTGTACTTTTATGTACGACACAATAATTTGATTGGTGCCGTACGTCAGTAGATAGAGTTTTAGAGAGTGATAGGACTTAGAAAATTTAGTAGGTAGCAGCCTCTCTCCGAGAGAGCTCCTTTACAAAAGGGTCATCTTTGACCATTCATATCTATCAGTTTACTTGACCATTTTGAGTAATTCTTTTTGCTTCGGACTCAGGGGAGTCCACGCTACACAAGGGTGTAATCGGTCAGAGTTTTTGCCTGCCAAGGTGGCTGTATTTATAACGGAAAGTCAAAGTGGGTGAATGTGTCCAAAACACATATTCTAACTTTGCATTCTGTGGTGGAACTGAGCACACGGAAAGTCTTATTTCATAGGGGTGAAACTATAATGGGTTTTTGATTGTCAAGGGGTCAGTCATTTGGGTTTATATCAACTTGGAGTCGGCACTATCAAGATAAGCATCTTTTGGATCTGCGATTTTTGTGGGCAATGTGAAACTCTGAGACCTCCATAAGTCCTCAGAGTGGACAGCTTCCAAGAAGCCTCTAGGATAATCCTGACCCCTTTGTGTTTAAGCAAAAATAACTGCCACCCTGGTAGACAAAAACTCTGACCAACTTCACCCCTGTGAAGACAAGACTCCCCTGAGTCGATAGCAAAAAGAATCTCTGAATTTGCTCCCCTGAGCAGTAAGTTATGGAGGGTCAAAGTTGACCTTTTGTACAGAAGTTCTCTGGGAGAGGGGGTCCTATCTTCTAATTTTTCTAAGTCCTATCTCTCTCACAGACTCTATCTACTGATGTACGGAACCAATCAGAATTGAGTTCCGTACGCAAAAGTACAACTGCAGGTGTACTTTATGTACGGGCATTGTACGACATGGCCAAAATGTCGACACATGTCAAATCCGTATTCGGTGCCATAATCTCCGGAGATTCCACAATCCAACGGAATTTCGCCACGCGTCATCCGATGTGGCGATGGCCACAAAACCGCCGAAATCTTCCTCCGCGATCTCAGCGCTAATCCCGGCCGTCCGATTAAATTCGGCTTTAATCGTAGCCGTAATAAATACATGCGCGGTATTTGTTTCATTTACGAAACAAATGCGCGGTACTGATTTGTGTCCGTACCGTAAGTCGTACATTATATATTACTGGATCTATGTATCCCGTAATTCATTGCAGTTAAATGGTTTTTCGCACGTATACTTATTTAAATAACTATCAAACTATATACTACGTAACAATACCGCCAGACTAAACGGCTAAGGCTACCGGCTATATCCTATCTGCCGGCCGGTAGGTACAAGGATCAAATCCTGCCGCCGGCACATAACTTTTACTTAAATAAATAAACCCTAATATAAATTTCCCGTAAACCTCAGGATAGCCAAGGAAGCCATGGCTCTAGCTTCCTCTCCAATTTCTCAGTGACTACGACAAGTTTGAGAGTTGGAGAGAGAAGTTAGAGGTAGACTGCCTCGGCTTCTTTATTTCTTTTCAGACCTAGAAAATACTAATAAAACCATTAGTTTCTACACTCCCCTTATTTTCTAGTCAATCTTTAATTTCAGACCACACTTCTCCCTGCAAAAAATTAGCTTAGGGGAAGGCACAGGTTTGGTCATCATATCTGCTACCATCTCACTATCTGGTCTGTACTCTAAACTGATTATTTTGTTTTCTACTTTCTCTCTAACAAAGCTGAGTCTGATGTCCATGTGTTTGGCTTTAAAATGGTGTTTAGGATTTGCAGAAATAGCGATTGCTGCCTGATTATCACAAAATATTTTCTGCACACCACTCTTAAGGTGACCAAGCTCATCAAACAAAGACTTGACCCACATCAATTCTTTTACAGCAGAGCAAGAGGCCATATACTCAGCCTCCATGGTGGACTGAGCAATAACCTTTTGCTGTTTGCTACTCCAACAGCAAGCCCCATCACCCACATATAATACATATCCAGAAGTACATCTCCTCATCAGAGCATCACCATAACTGGCATCACTCCAAGTAGTGATGTCAGTATTCTCCCCACCCAAATGCAACCATAGATCTCTAGTTCCTACCAAGTATCTAAAGACTCTTCTAGCTGCCTCCCAATCCTTCTTAGTGGGAGCATTTAGACTTCTACTCAGCACTCAGCAAGCCCCATCACCCACATATAATACATATCCAGAAGTACATCTCCTCATCAGAGCATCACCATAACTGGCATCACTCCAAGTAGTGATGTCAGTATTCTCCCCACCCAAATGCAACCATAGATCTCTAGTTCCTACCAAGTATCTAAAGACTCTTCTAGCTGCCTCCCAATCCTTCTTAGTGGGAGCATTTAGACTTCTACTCAGCACTCCTACAGCTGCAGCTAAATCCGGCCGGGTACAATTCATAAAATAGATTAGACTTCCCACTACTTGCATGTAAGGAATAGTCTGCATGAACTTCTGTTCATCAGGAGATAATTCCTCGTCTAAGACTATGACTCCTTCTTCCTCACTCCCCTCACTTCCCTTCTTCAATTCCATTGGAGTTGTACAACTATTAGCTTTATCCATTTGAAATTTTTCAAGCATGTTCCCTATTGCTTCCTTTTTAGTCAATCTTATAATTTTTCTTTTTCGGTCTCTCTCTACTTGAATTCCCAAAATATATTTTGCTTCCCCCATATCTTTCATTTCAAATCTCCCCTTAAGATCAGTTTTCAGTTTATTAATTTTTTCCATTGATTTACTTAAAACAAGCAAATCATCAACATAAATTGCAATAAATATAAAACCTTCCTCATCTTCGAAAACATAGATTGAGTGATCTGAGCTGATCCGAATATATCCTAGACCGGTAAGAAACTCATCAAGCTTCTTATTCCACTGTCGAGGCGCCTGTTTCAAACCATAAAGAGATTTAATCAGCCGGCATACCTTACTCTCCTCTCCTTCTTCCACAAACCCTTCGGGTTGTCGCATGAAGATCTCCTCTTCCAATTCTCCATGCAAAAAGGCTGTTTTGATGTCCATCTGGTGCACTTCCATGTCTTCCGCCGCTGCTAAACTGACAAGTATGCGGACGGAGGGAAATCTGACCAGCGGGGCAAAGGTTTCCTCGTAGTCAATTCCTTCCTTTTATGTAAATCCCTTTGCCACTAATCTGGCCTTGTAGCGCTCGATTGTGTTATCTGGGTTCAGTTTTAGTTTGAAAACCCACTTACAACCGATTGGTTTTCGGTTAGGTGGACAGTCCACCAGCTCCCAAGTATCGGCTGCCATGATTGAAGCCATCTCCTCATTGGTGGCTGTCTTCCACCGGTTTCTTTCTGGACAAGTCATCGCCTCTCGATAAGTTTGAGGTTCATCTTGATGAGATAGTTTAGTTACCTTGTTATTAACCTGTTTTTCTTGCAGTCTTTTGCTACTTCTCCTCCCCCCCTCAAAATCTGAGGCCGGAATAGATTGTTCTCGTGGATTCTTTCGAACAAACTCGGCTTCTCCCCTATCCCTTGATTCCGAATCAATTTCCACCACGTCTTCCGCTTCGAGTAGAGTTGTCACTGGAGTTTCCACAGCCGAGTCCTTTTCGGTCTGATTTGTTCCTGCAAGAATGTCATCGTCTCTAAAACCTGGATAGTTAGGAAGCTCAAAGTCATCAGAATTTTCTGACTCAAATCTGATTTTTACTGACTTTGTATATTTGAAGGGATCCACAGACTTTCCTTCATCCATAACTACTAGATGCTTTACTAAGATTATATCTTCTCTTTTTAGATCATAAACTATATATCCTTTAACATCCTCATCATATCCTAATAAGTATCCCGGTTTTCCTTTAGGATCTAGCTTCCAATTAGACCGATCTGTATCTAGACTGAATACTTGACTGCCGAAATCCTTTAAATGAGATAAGTCAGGTTTCCGGCCTGTCCATCTCTCATAAGGTGTTTGATCTTTTATAGCTAAAGTAAGAACTCTATTTTTGAGGTAATTAGCACAGTTCATTGCTTCTGCCCAAAACCTTTTTCCTATCTTCTTATCCGACAACATACTTCTAGCACTATCACTTAGTGTTCTATTTAACCTTTCAGCTACCCCATTCTGTTCAGGATTTTCTGGAACTGTCTTTTGGTGTTGAACCCCATCTTCCCTCAAAAAATCCTCAAACTGGTTAGAAGTATACTCTCCACCATTGTCACTCCTTACTCTCTTGATTGGAGTTTCATGGAGTTTTTCGCTCCATGCTTTATATTGTCTAAAACAGTCCTCAGCCTCTGACTTGTTTTTCAAAAAATATACTCGGGAATACCGAGACCAATCATCAGTTATAGTCATCATAAATCTCTTCCCCCCCGGTGAGGGCACTCTAGCCGGTCCCCAAATATCTGTGTGTACTAGATCTAGAAGTTTTTCTCCCTTGTAGGTGGCTGTTTTTGGAAAGGGTAATCTGTGTGCTTTACCTTGAGCACACCCACTACAATAACTTATATCATCACTCTCACTGAACTGAATCCCTTCCACCACTCCCATCTTTTTCATCTCTCTTAACTTATCTAGATTCACATGCCCAAGCCTCTTATGCCACATCATAATATCATGAACACCAGCATAATAAAGTTTCTTCGTTTCATTACTTAAGATCAGCCTAAACATCGCATGGGTACCTTTCTTAGCAATGAAATAGACATCCTCCTCAAAACTAGCAGTAAAGACTCCTTCCCTAGTGCTAGTGAAAAAACCCTTATCATCTAATACTGATGTAGAGATAAGGTTTTTTTTCAGCTCCCGAATAAACAATACATCGGAGAATGTTAATATGGATGTCTATCCTTTTACTAACACTTTCAGGTCTACCGATCCTACAAGAGTAGTGGTGACTATCCTCCCATCCCCGTACTCTATCTCTACGGTGGGAATCTTTCTTATCTTAGTGAACAGGTGTCTATCTTTACACATGTGCATTGAGGCACCTGAATCTATAATCCAGCCTGCTTCACCTTTCAATCCACCGTAAGCACATTTCTGCCTTCGTGGAATTTCAACCTCAGTTTTCGCCTCCAACTCCTCATCCAAAAGGAGCTCATCGTCCTCGTCCTCGGATTCCGCCTCAAGTACCTGTGTGACAAGGGCCTTTTTCTTTTCTCTCGGGGTACCACCGGTCTGCCCCTCCTTTAACCGAAGCTCGGTTAGCTTGGTGCACCCTGCCATATAGTGCCCCGGTTTCTTACAAAAATGACATAAACCTTTGGGAGCCCTTAGTTCGAACTCGTTAGCCTGTTTTTTCTGCTCCCTACCCCCATAGTTTCCGGCTGGTTTCCGGGAATCCTTGTTCCTCCAATCGGTCGCTGTTGCCAAGGCTTGGCCACTCTTTCCTCCCCTTCGGATCTCAATCGTATTCTCTCGAACGAGAATCATCCCTACCACTGAGTTCCATATACACCTTGAGTCCGGCAAGTCCTGCGCACGGTTGACTATGTTCTCGAACTCATCAGGTAACTTCATTAGTAAACAGTTAACTTTTTCTTTTTCACTAAAAACTTTACCCGCACTCTCTAGCTCCATGAAGAGTGTAGCAAGCTCATTGCAAAAATCCAACATATTTCCCCCTTTGTATACATACTCCTTAACTTTTTGATCAGCCAACTGTTGTTGCTGAATCGTACCACTTCGTTACATCTCTATGAGAGCCATCCAAAGATCGGATGCCCTCTCTACTTGCAAATGAGGACATGCAAGTCCTTGAGTGAGATGGCGTAGGATGAAGTGCTTTGCCGCCATATTGTTGAAGTCCCAGGTTTCAGTATCATTCTCCTCGTTCCTCGGAATAGGTGACATGAATGCTAAACCAGTTGCTATTGGTGTGGTCGCCTCCTTCTCCTTTCCTTTGTCCACCACCTCTCCTTCCTTTGTTTCCTCCGTTGAAGGTGAATCCTCTTTCCTGGTGAATCTGCTTCCTTTAAACCCTGGAGGAATTCCAAGACTTGATGGACGCCCCAATCGTCCACTCACTATCCCCCAAAACCTTTTTTCGCATAGAGCTCCTATCATCATACTTTCCCAGTATATGAAGCCAGTTCCATTAAAGATTGGTACCCTAGAGGGTGGGCCCATAACCTGAAACTCTGAGACCTCCATAAGTCCTCAGAGTGGACAGCTTCCAAGAAGCCTCTAGGATAATCCTGACCCCTTTGTGTTTAAGCAAAAATAACTGCCACCTTGGCAGACAAAAACTCTGACCAACTTCACCCTTGTGAAGACAAGACTCCCCTGAGTCGATAGCAAAAAGAATCTCTGAATTTGCTCCCCTGAGCAGTACGTTATGGAGGGTCAAAGTTGACCTTTTGTACAGAAGCTCTCTAGGAGAGGGGGTCCTATCTTCTAAATTTTCTAAGTCCTATCTCTCTCACAGACTCTATCTACTGATGTACGGAACCAATCAGAATTGAGTTCCGTACGCAAAAGTACAGCTGCCGGTGTACTTTATGTACGGACATTGTACGACATGGCCAAAATGTCGACACATGTCAAATCCGGATTCGGTGTTATAATCTCCGGAGATTCCACAATCCAACGGAATTTCGCCACGCGTCATCTGATGTGGCGATGGCCACAAACCGCCGAAATCTTCCTCCGCGATCTCGGCGCTAATCCCGGCCGTCCGATTAAATTCGGCTTTAATCGTAGCCGTAATAAATACATGCGCGGTATTTATTTCATTTACGAAACAAATGCGCGGTACTGATTTGTGTCCGTACCGTAAGTCGTACATTATATATTACTGGATCTATGTATCCCGTAATTCATTGCAGTTAAATGGTTTTTCGCACGTATACTTATTTAAATAACTATCAAACTATATACTACGTAACAATACCGCCAGACTAAACGGCTAAGGCTACCGGCTATATCCTATCTGCCGGCCGGTAGGTACAAGGATCAAATCCTGCCGCCGGCACATAACTTTTACTTAAATAAATAAACCCTTATATAAATTTCCCGTAAACCTCAGGATAGCCAAGGAAGCCATGGCTTTAGCTTCCTCTCCAATTTCTCAGTGACTACGACAAGTTTGAGAGTTGGAGAGAGAAGTTATAGGTAGACTGCCTCGGCTTCTTTATTTCTTTTCAGACCTAGAAAATACTAATAAAACCATTAGTTTCTACACAATGGAGCACACAAAGTTTCATGATACACCAGCAACGATTATATGTACATGATGAATAACTTATTACATTTTTATTCATCTTTACTCACTTTCATTACATTTTTCCAATTCAAACCCATCATAATAGCTTTTTAATAGGAAAAGTAAACTGGCATGTATCTATACCACATACACTTTTTTAGACGTTTTTATGGAATTTTTTTACTTTAAGATCTCTATCTTACCAACATATTGAAAGACTTAACAGGACAACCAATAATGTCATTTCATAATGTTCTTTAACAATACCTATACTATTTACATGGAACAATAACCATAAAGTGATTTTGTTAGCTCACCTGAATGATATTGTATTTCTTCCGTTGTAGGTTCAAGCATCTATTGGGCCCAAATGCCACTCATGAACGTATTTTCGAAAGGTAAAAGCACCATGCGTTTTATGTGCTTGTTAACTGTGTCGATTTATGTTCAATTGAAATAGGCATACTCACGTCCACACATGATACACCACGAACCATAACACGATTCAGTGAACAACTTCAAAACATAAAATTCTCTTTCTATTATTAAACCCAAATTTCATTTTCGTACCATCATGCATATTATGTACTAATCAACTTTATCGGTTCATGTTCAACTGAATAGCGTACTACTATGGATTACACACTTCATAACATGAAGCATAACACGATTCAATGCAACAACAGGAACACATCACAAACTATTTCAAACGACAAAAGTGATTTATCATACGTCGAGTGAATTAAAGAACGTTACTCATATCTACACATTTTGCACCATTTTCATGAAGAAACCCCACTTGGAAACAAGAAATTCATTTTTTAAGAACCTCACACAAACACTTCATGAACTGCCCCCGCTTTCAAACAGAAAAAGCCGTTTTTTTGTAGTTACGGCTCTACAACGTACATCGGTATATAAATCAACTTACCTTGGTATTATTGTATTTCAACACCTGCACGTTAAGGCGTTAGTCAAGCCGAGATGGCACGGCCATTCCAAAGTTCAGCCAGACCAAAGTGGTACTTTTCAGATCGAATAAGCGTACTAATTTTATGATGTTCTTGAATTCTACAGATGTGCAAAATGAAGTGTTTTTTTTTACGGTACTGCCGGTAATTGGTAACTTTTTACGGTACTGCAGGTGGTCGTCCGTACATACTGGCGGGCAGCAACGTTGCATTACGCCAGCGGTACGGCGGTCTGTATTGCAGACGGTCCTTGGGCAACGTTACATTTGTGCCATGTACGGCGATATGTCCTGCTAACGAGCGACGGCGTAGAATTACGCCAGTGGGCGGCAACATATAATTACGCCAACTGTCGGCGGCGTAGAATAACGACACTGAGCTGCAGCGTAGAATTTCGCCAACCGGCGGCAGCGTAAAATTGTGCCACCAGGTGGCAGCGTATAATCACGCCAGCCGGCGGCAGCGTAAAATTGTGCCACCAGGCGGCAACGTACAATCACGCCAGCCGGCAGCAGAGTAAAATTGTGCCATCAGGCGGCAGCGTACAATCACGCCAGCCGGCGGCAACTTAAAATTAAGCCACCAAGCGGCAGCGTATAATCACGCCACTGGGCAGCAGCGTAGAATAACGCCAGCCCACGGGCGGTAGCGTAGAATTACGCAAGCTGGCGGGCGACAGCGTAGAAATGCGCAAGCAGGCGGGCGGCAACGTACCAGCCGGCGGGCGGCAGCGTAGAATTGTGCCACGCTACGGCTGTCTGTACCGCGACGGGCGACAACGCTACATCGTGCCCGCGGAACGGCCGTGTGACAGAAAAAAATCGAGACAGACAAGGCGCCTATATAAGGTTTCGCAGAGGGGCGAACCTAGTTCCCTTATTTAGATACTGATAATACCCTTTTGACGAATAGAAAACCAAGATTCCACACATCAAACGTTTACAAAAAATTTGAACGACGGAGAGTACACTCTGTTTTTTCCCCTGCTCGTCACACGCATGTACGTACAAAAATGACGAGCATGTACAAAAAAAAAATCATAGGGGTCTTAGACCTCCATTTTCATTCATGGGTCTTTTGCAAAATTTTAGGTCATCCTACTCTCTCCCCCTCTTTCTCACTCGACCGCTCCTCTTTCTCTCTTATTTACATGAGATGCAGCAATAATTGTATCAAATGAACGATATATTATTTTTCTTTTTTTGAATAATTTTGGTCAGATTTTGATGGCATATCGAATGATAAAAGATAAGAAAACAAAATCAGGAAGCCATGGCGGAAAATCTACGTACTGATGACGTCACATGGTAGCATGACTTCGTTATGTCACAAAACCCTAAACATCTACAACGTCATGTTGAAATTATTAATTTAATATGGTATTTTCTAGGTCTAAATAATTTGCTACAAATAGGAAAAGAAAAAGGCGGACAGCCTGCCTCCACCTCCTCTCTCTACCCACCATACTTGTCGTAGTCACTAGGGGATAGAGAGGGTGGCTAAGCCATGGTTGTCCTAGCTTAAGAAGGAAGGACTAAAGAGTGACTTTTGTCACTCTCAACAAAAGGTTGAGTCCGGCAGGACTCGAACCTCTGACCGGCAAAGCACGGCGTAGCCGTTAGCTCTAACCAGTCTCTCGTAGAAGTCCGTTAGGGTACATTAGGTTTGATAAATATTTAAACACTATTGAGACCATGAATTCGATTAACGGCACGACAAACTAAACAACATAGAACCTAGTGTTATATATAGTGCGAAAACATTATCTCGCACGAAACAAATGAATCAGACATTTGTTTTGCGGCCGATATTCAATGTGAGATTTAATCCAAAGGCATATATCTCTGTCGAGATCGCGGAATGGTCACTTTGGCGTTTATGGATGTGGCGTGACTTGGCGCCACGTGGAGGGATGACATTTGGTCGCGAAAATTCGGGGAACATAAGGACGAATTAAAAGTGAGCACGCGTCCACCTAATGGCCTTGTCGTACACAGGCCGTACGTAAATTACATCGGCCGTAGTACCTTTTTGTACCCTACAGTCGTTTGATTGGTTTGTACGTCAGTAGATAGGGGTTGTGAGAAGGGATTAGGACTTAGAGAATTTGGTAGGTAGTGACCTCTCTCCCTTTGAGAGTTTGTATAAACTTGGCATCTTTGCCACCTTATAATTTATCGGTTGGTTGGCTTTTTTCAGTGAATCTTTTTCCTACGGACTCAGGGAGTCCAAGCTGCACAGGGGTACGGTCAAACAGTTATTTTTTCTTCCTTGACAGCAATGGTTGTGGCTTTAGGTGGGTTAGTTAAATACTATCTAGAGGCTTCTTCTATCCTGTGGTCCAATGGAGGACACACAGTTTCAGGTTATGGGCCCACCCTCTGGGGTGCCCACCATCAATGGATCTGGGTTCATCTATTGGGAAGCCAAGATGATGGAAGCTTTAGGTGAAAAACGATACTGGGGTATCGCCAATAGACAAGTGAAACGTCCACCTTCGAGAACTCCACCAAGATTTGGAGGAGTAAGGTTTCCTACAGCAACGGCTGCCTCAGCGGAGGAGGCAGATGATGGGGACAGCAGTGTGTCCCAAAAGGGGAAAGGGAAGGAGACACCCCTAACTCCTATTGCCACAATACCGGGAGCGGCGACCGTGAAGACCGCGAAGAACGATACTCAAATGTGGGAGGATGTAAACATGGCTGCCAAGAACTTCATTCTGAGGCACCTCACTCAAGCTTTGGCCACCCCTCATCTTCACATTTACAAGGCCGAGGAGTTGTGGGTGAGTTTGGTGGAGATTTATAGAGAAGACACTATTCAGGAGCTTTAGTTGGCTGAGCAAAAGCTAGTGAGTTACACTTACAAAGGAGGAAAGATATTAGATTATTGTAATGATCTTTCTTTTTTGTATATGGAGATGGAAAGTGTCGGGTGGACAATTACAATGAAAATGAAAGTTAACACCTTTATCATGAAGTTACCAAATGAGTACGAGAACATAATGTACCGAGTACAAGAAATGTCTGATATTTTATGGAAATGGAACACAGTGGTCAACATGATACTTGTGCAGGAAAACACAATGGAGATTAAGAGAGGAGGAAAGAGCATTCAAGCTCTAGCTGCAGGAAGGGACCGATGGGGGAAGGACCCGAAGAAACCGTACAAAGGGGAAAGAGATCATTTTGGAGGACCAAACCCCCAAAGGGTTCTTGTTATTTTTGCAAAAAGTCGGGACACTTCATCGCGGATTGTGTCAAGTTGTCGGAGCTGAGGCTCCAAGAGAACCGGGAGGGGGTTCTTTTGGAGGGAAGAAAAAGGAAATTGTGGTTACAAAAGTGACAGGAGAAACCGAGGATGAGCCTTTTGGGGAGGATTGAGAGCTTCTTCTTGACGAGAGTCTGGAGGAGAAGGACATCCACCGGAGACACAAGTATGCCCTTGGAGCAATTCGGGAAGCTCCACATGAAGGATGGATCATCTTCTCAGGTGCATCCATGCATATGTGTCATGATAAGGAACTCTTCACTAAGCTAAGAAAGATCCCTACTGTAGAGATAGAGTATGGGGATGGGAGAATAGTTACTACAATCTAGTAGGATCAGTAGATATGAAAGTCTTAGTGGAGGGTAAGACTACAATACTTACATTCTCATATGTACTCTACATTCCTCAGCTGAGTAAAAATCTTGTCTCTACGTCTGTGTTAGATGACAAAGAGTTTGATACCTTCACTAGAAATAGTGTCTTTACAGCTAAGTATGCGGATGAAGTATACTTCACGGCAGATAAGGGTAGCCAAGGAATGTTTTGGCTTAACCTGAGTAATGGAAAGAAGAATGCTTACTATATTGGTGTTCCTAAGTTGATGATTTGGCATAAGCGGTTGGGGCATGTGCATTTTGATAGGTTGAGGGAAATCGAAAAGCTACGGGTAGTAGAAAGCATTCAGTTTGGGGATAATGAAATGATGGATGATTGTAGTGGCTATGCTCAAGAGAAGGCTCACAAACTTCCCTTTCTCAATGCCGCCACATATAGAGGTGAGAAAGTATTTGATTTGGTCCACAAAGATATTTGGGACATGCAAAAGTACCTTCGGTTGGAAGAAAGAGGTTTATGATGACAATAAGTGATGACTGGTCTAGATACTCTAGAGTCCACTTTCTAAAAACAAAGTCTAAAGCATCAACTTACTCCAAAGAATATAAAGCCTGGAGTGAGAAGTTTCATGAAACCCCTATTAAGAGGATAATGAGTGATAATGGGGGGGAATATACCTCTTACCAGTTTGAGGAATATGTGACAGATGATGGAGTGCAGCACCAAAAAATTGTGAAATATAACCCGGAACAAAATGTGGTAGCTGCGAGGTTGAATTGAACACTAGGAAATAATGCATGCAGTATGTTGGTCAACAAGAAAATATGAAAGAGATTTTGGGTATAAGCAATGAACTGTGCGAATTACATTAAGAATAGAGTCCTAACCTCAGCAGTAAAGGGAGTGACACCTTATGAGAGATTGGTTGGAAGTAAACCAGGTATATCACACCTTAAAGTATTCGGTAGCGAAGTTTATAATCTTGACACGGATAAGAAAAACTAGAAACTAGATGCTAAGGGAAAATCTAGATACTTTGTGGGATATAATGAGGATGTTAAAGGATATAGAGTCTATGACTTAGCAAACAAAGATATCATTCTGGTCAAACACCTAGTTGTCATGGATGAAGGGAATTCATTTGTCCCCTTCAAATATACAAAGAAGATAAGAATCAAATTTGAGTCTGAAAGTGAGAAGAACTCGGTCGTTCCCGAAAAGGACATGAGTGAAACCGTGATTGCAGATTCAAGGGATATCTGAGATACATGAGACTCACCGGAAACCTCACATACCCCTATGGACTTGGAGGAGATTTAAGACGTGGGACTAGAATCGCCTTATATGGACAGGGTAGCCGATTAGACAGTGAGGAGAAATCCAAGACTTCCATCCAGCTTCAGAGTTTGAGGGAGGGAGAAAAAGCAGCAAAGGGATACAAGAAAAACATGTCGCTTATAAGGTAACTAAGATATCTCACCCAGATGAGCCTCAGTATTACTCAGAGGCAGTGAATAGTCCGGAGAAAGAAAGATGGATTAGAGCCATAAATGATGAGATGGCCTCCATCATGGAAGCAAATACTTGGGGACTAGCGCATTGTCCTCCAGACAGAAAACCTTTTGGGTGTAAATGGGTATTTAATCTAAAACTTAACCCAGATAATACCATTGAGAGATATAAGGCTCGATTCGGTGCGAAAGGGTTCACCCAAAAGGAGGGAATTTACTATGAGGAGACCTTTGCTCCAGTTGTTCGGTTCCCATCAGTAAGGATTCTCCTCCTCGGTCTGGCAGCAGCGGGAGACATGGAATTCCACCAGATGGACATTAAGACTGCTTTTCTTAATGGTGAGTTAGAGGAAGAAATTTTCATGAGGCAACCCGAGGGGTTCGTGGAAGAAAGAGAAGAGAGCAACGTCTGCAGGCTCTTAAAGTCCTTATATGGACTGAAGCGGGCTCCTCAACAGTGGAAAAACAAACTAGATGAGTTTCTCACCGGTTTGGGATATAGCCGGATCAGCTCTAACCATCCTATCTATATGTTTGAAGATGAGAATGGTATCATTTTTATTGCAATTTATGTGGATGATCTGCTTGTGCTCAGTAAGTCCTTAGAAAAAATCAATAGGCTAAAGAAAGATCTTAGAGGTAGATTTGATATGAAGGATTTAGGTGAGGCAAAATACATTTTGGGGATCCAAATGGAGAGGGATAGGGGGGAAATAATTATTAGACTTACTCAGAAAGAAGCAATAGGTAATATGCTTGAAAAATTCCAGATGGAAAATGCTAACAGTTGTACCACTCCCATGGACTTGAAAAAAATAAGTGATGGGAGTGTAGAACGAGGAGTGATGATCTTAGATGATCAGATGAGTCCAGAGGAAAGAGAGTTTATGAAGTCTATCCCTTATAGACATGTCATATGAAGTTTGATCTATTTTATGAACTGTACTAGGCCAGATATAGCGGCAGCAGTTGGAGTACTCAGTAGGAGATTTAATGATCCTAGGAAGAGAGATTGGGAGGCAGCCAAGAGAGTCATGAGATATCTGGTGGGAACCAAAGAGTTATAGTTGCATTTGGGTGGGGAGCACACTGACATCACTACTTGGAGTGATGCCAGTTATGGGGACGCAGCTATGAGGAGATGCACTTCTGGGTATGTGTTGTATGTAGGGGAAGGTGCTTGCTGTTGGAGCAGTAAGCAACAAAAGGTGGTTGCTCAGTCCACTATGGAGGCTGAGTACATGGCGTTGTGTTTTGCTATGAAATGGTTAATGTGGGTCAAGTCCCTATTACAAGAACTGGGGTATATGAAGAAGGGGGTGCATGAATTGTTTTGTGATAACCAAGCTGCTATCGCAATTGCAGCTAATCGAAAGCATCATTTCAAAGCTAAGAATATGGACATAAGGTTGAGATTTGTGAGAGAAAAAGTTGAGAATAAGATTCTGAATCTTGAATATAAATCAGATGAGGACCGGATGGCTGATATGATGACAAAACCAGTACCTTCTCCCAAGTTAAAATATTGTAGAGAAAGTGTGGACTGAAGTTAAAATTGGACTAGAAAATAAGGAGAGTGTTGAAATTATTAGTTTAATATGGCATTATCTAGGTTTAAATAATTTGCTACAAATAGGAAAAGAAAAAGGCGAGAGACTGCCTCCACCTCCTCTCTCAACCCACCATACTTGTCATATTTGTAACTCTGAAACCTCCATAGGACCACAGAGTAAGCAGCTCACACGAAGCCTCTAGGATAACCCTGACCCCTTTGTCTTTCAGCACAAATAACTGCCACCCTGGCAAACAAAAAACTCTGACCACCTTCACCCATATGAAGGCAAGACTCCCTTGAGTCTATAGCAAAAATAATCTATGAATTTGCTCCCCTGAGCAGTAAGTTATGGAGGGTCAAAGTTGACCTTTTGTACAAAAGCTCTCTAGGAGAGAGGGTCCTATCTACTAATTTTTCTAAGTCATATCTCTCTCACAGACTCCATCTACTGATGTACAGAGCCAATCATATTGCACTTCCGTACACAAAAGTACAACTGCCGGTGTACTTTCTGTACGGACATTGTACGACATAGCCTAAAAGTCGACACATGTCATATCCGGATTCGGTGTCGTAATCCCCAGAGATACCGCAATCCAACATAATTTCGCCACGTGTCATCCAATGTGGCGATGATCATAAACTGCCGAGAATCTTTTCCGCGATCTCGGCTTTTTTCCCGGCCGTCCGATTGAATGCAGATTTCAATCGGAGCCGTCATAAATACATGCGTGGTATTTGTTTCGTTAAATAAACAAATGCACGGTACTCGTTTTGTATACATATCGTAATCCGTACTTTTACATTACTGGATCTATGTATCCCGTAAACAATTTCAGTTAAATGAATTATCCTACGTGGAAATGTTTAAATCAATATCAAACCCTATAGTATGTAACAGCAGTTCTAGACTTAACGGATAACGCTAACGGCTATCGGTTGCTTTCACTCCGCCAGGTACCGAATCAAATCCTAGGTGCAACATATGTCTATGTCTTTTAGTAAATCAACCCCTAATGGTAAATAAACGAATATATTTTCCCATAAACCTCTGGATAGCCTAGGTAGCCATTGCTCTAGCTTCCTCTCCAATTTCTCAGTGACTGCAACAAGTGTGAGAGTTGGAGAGAGATGTTAGAGATAGAATGCCTCGGCTTCTTTCTATATTTCTATTTAGACCTAGAAAATACTTAAAACCATTAATTTCTACACTCCCCTTATTTACTAGTCACTCTTTAATTTCAGACCTCACTTCTCCCTGCAGAAAATTAGTTTAGGGGAAGGCACAGGTTTGGTCATCATATCTGCCACCATCTCGCTATCTGGTCGATACTCTAAACTGATTATTTTGTTTTCTACTTTCTCTCTAACAAAGCTGGGTCTTATGTCCATGTGTTTGGCTTTAAAATGATGTTTAGGATTGGCAAAAATAGCGAGCGGTGCCTGATTATCACAAAAAAAAAATTGAACACCACTCTTAAGGTGACCAAGCTCACCAAGCAAAGACTAGACCCACATCAATTCTTTACAGCAGAGCAAGAGGCCTTATACTCAGCCTCCATGGTGGACTGAGCAATAATATTTTGTTGTTTGCTACTCCAACAGCAAGCCCCATCACCCACATATAATACATATCTTGAAGTATATCTCCTCATCGGAGCATCACCATAACTAGCATCACTCCAAGTAGTGATGTCAGTATTCTCCCCACCCAAATGCAACCATAGTTCCCTAGTTCCTATCAAATATCTAAAGACTTTCTTAGTTGCATCCCAATCCTTCTTAGTGGGAGCATTTAAACTTCTACTCAGCACTCCTACAGCTGCAGCTAAATCCGACCGCGTACAATTCATAAAATAGATTAGGCTTCCCACTACTTGCCTGAAAAAAATAGTCTGCATGAACTTCTGTTCTTCATGACTTAATTCCTCGTCTAAGACAATGACTCCTTCTTCCTCACTCCCCTCATTTCCCTTCTTTAACTCCATTGGTGTTGTACAACTATTAGCTTTATCCATCTGAAATTTTTCGAGCATGTTCCCTATTCTTTCTTTTTGAGTCAATCTTATAATCTTTCTTTCTCGGTCTCTTTCTACTTGAATTCCCAAAATATATTTTGCTTCCCCCATATCTTTTATTTCAAATCTCCCTTTAAGATCGGTTTTCAATTTATTAATTTTTTCCATTGATTTACTTAAAACAAGCAAATCATCAACATAAATTGCAATAAATATAATACCTTCCTCATCTTCAAAAACATAGATTGAGTGATCTGAGCTGATCCGGATATATTCTGTTGAAATTTAAGTATTTTCTAGGTCTAGAGATTGTAAAATAAAAGACAAAAGAAGAGACACTGACAGCTTGCCTCTAACTCTTCACTCAAGTCCCCACACTTGTCGCAGTCACTGAAGACTTGAGGAGGAGTTAGATCCATGGCTGCCTAGGCTGTCCAAAGAGGAGAGGAAGGCAAGTCTTGATACCTAAAATGTATGACGGACCGGAGATTTGATCCGGGTACCTGCCGACCGCCAAATTAGACTTTAGCCTTAACCGTTTAGTTTAGACTGTTGTTAAATGATATACGGTTTGATAATTATATATAGGCTTACACGTAGACTAATTCATTCAACTGAAACTTTACTCGGGATGCATAGATTCAGTTATGTAGAGTACGGAGTACGGTACGGAAAAGAAACAGATATCGCGCATTTTGTTTCGATAGCGAAACAAATACCGCGCAAGTATTTATGACGGCTACGATTAAAATCTAGTTTTGATCGTACGGCCGGGAAGGATGCCGAGATCGCGGAAGAGAATCGCGGCGGTTTGCGGTCATCGCCACGTAGGATGACACGTGGTACAATGACATTGGATCGTGGCAACTTCGAAGATTACAAGAACAAATCCGGATATGACATGTGTCGACATTTTGGCCATGTCGTACGATGGCCGTACAGAAAGTACACCGGCACCTGTACTTTTATGTACGACACATTAATTTGATTGGTGCCGTACGTCAGTAGATAAAGTTTTAGAGAGAGATAGGACTTAGAAAATTTAGGTGGTAGCGGCCCCTCTCCCAGAGAGCACCTTGTATAAATGGCAAACTTTGGCCAGCCATAACCATTAATTTACTTGACCATTTTCAGTGATTCTTTTTGCTGCGGACTCAAAGGAGTCCAGGCTACACAGGGGTGTAGCTGGTCAGAGTGTTTGCTTGCCAGGGTGGCTGCATTTCTAAGGAAAAGTCAAAGTGGGGAATGTTATCCAACAGTCATATTCTAACTTTGCATTCTGTGGTGGAACTCAGCACACAGAAAGTCTTATTTCATAGGGGTGAATCTATATTCGGGTTCTGATTGTCAAGGGGTCATTCATTTGGGTTTATATAAACTTCGAGTCGGCACTATCTAGATAAGCTTCTTTTGGATCTGCTTACTCTGAGGGCCAATGGAGGTCTCAGAGTTTCATATTCCAGACAGGTAAAAAACTCATCAAGTTTCTTATTCCACTGTCGAGGCGCCTGTTTCAAACCGTAAAGGGATTTAATCAGCCAGCATACCTTACTCTCCTCTCCTTCCTCCACAAATCGTTCGGGTTGTCGCATGAAGATCTCCTCTTTCAATTCTCCATGCAAAAAGGCTGTCTTGATGTCCATCTGGTGCACCTCCATGTCTTCCGATGCTGCTAGACTGGGAAGTATGCGGACGGAGGGAAATCTGACCACCGGGGCAAAGGTTTCCTCGTAGTCGATTCCTTCTTTGTGTGTAAATCCTTTTGCCACTCATCGAGCTTTGTAACGCTCAATTGGTGTTATCCGGGTTCAGTTTTAATTTGAAAACCCACTTACAACCGATTGGTTTGCGGTTAGGTGGACAATCCACCAGCTCCCAAGTATCGGTTGCCATAATTGAGGCCATCTCCTCATTGATCGTTGTCTTCCACCGGTTCCTTTCTCGACAAGTCATCGCCTCTCCATTAGTTTGAAGTTCATCTTGATGAGATAGTTTTGTTACCTTGTTATTAACCTGTTTTTCTTGTAATCTTTTGCTACTTCTCCTTCCCCCCTCAAAATCAGTGGCCGGAATAGATGATTCTCGTGGGTTCTTTCGAAGAATCTCGGCTTCTCCCCTATTCGTTGATTCCGAAGCAATTTCCATCACGTCTTTTGCTTCGCGTAGAGTTGTCACTGGAGTTTCCGCAGCCGAGTCCTTTTCGATCTGATTTGTACCTGCAAGAATGTCATCTTCTCTAAAACCTGGATAAATATGAAGCTCAAAGTCATCGGAATTTTGTGACTGAAATCTGATTTTTACTGACTTTGTATACTTGAAGGGATCCACGGACTTTCCTTCATCAATAACTACTAGATGTTTTACTAAGATTATATCTTCCCTTTTTAGATCGTAAACTTTATATCCTTTAACATCCTCATCATATCCTAATAAGTATCCCAGTTTTCCTTTAGGATCTAGCTTCCAATTAGACCGATCGGTATCTAGACTGAATACTTGAATACCGAAGACCTTTAAGTGAGATATGTCAGGTTTTCGGCCTGTCGATTTCTCATAAGGTGTTTGATCTTTTATAGATGAGTTAAGCACTCTATTTTTGTGGTTATTAACGCAGTTCATTGCTTCTGCCCAAAACCTTTTTCCTATCTTCTTATCCGACAACATACTTATAGCACTATCACTTAGTGTCCTATTTAATCGTTCAGCTACCCCATTCTGTTCCGGGTTTTTTGGAACTGTCTTTTGGTGTTGAACTCCATCTTCCCTCAGAAAATCCTCAAACTAGTTAGAAGTATACTCTCCATCATTGTCACTCCTTACTCTCTCGATTGGAGTTTCATGGAGTTTTCCGCTCCATGCTTTATATTGTCTAAAACAATCCTGAGCTTCTGACTTGTTTTTCAAAAAATACACCCTGGAATACCGAGACCAATCATCAGTGATACTCATCATAAATCTCTTCCCCCCGGGTGAGGGCAGTTTGGCCGGTCCCCAAATATCTGTGTGTACTAGATCTAGCATTTTTTCTCCCCTATAGGTGGTTGTTTTGGGAAAGGGCAATCTATGTGCTTTACCTTAAGCACATCTACTACAATCACTTAGATTCTCACTCTCACTGAACTAAATTCCTTCCACCGCTCCCATCTTTTTCATCTCTCTTAGCTTGTCTAGATTCACATACCCAAGCCTCTTATGCCACATCATTATATCATGAACACCAACATAATAAAGTTTCTTCTTTTCATTGCTTAAAATCAGCCTAAACATCCCTTAGCTACCATTTTCAGCAGTGAAATAAACTTCCTCCTTAAAACTAGCAGATAATACTCTTTTCCTAGTGCTAGTATCAAAACCCTTATCATCTAATACAGACGTAAAGATGAGGTTTTTATTCAGCTCCGGAATAAACAATACATCGGAGAATGTAACTATGGATGTCTTTCCTTCTACCAATACTTTTAGATCTACCGATCCTACAAGAGTAGTAGTGACTATCCTCCCATCCCCATACTCTATCTCTACGGTGGGAATCTTTCTTATCTTAGTGAACAGGTGTTTATCCTTACACATGTGCATGAAGGCACCTGAATCTAAAATCCAACGTGCTTCACCTTCAATCCACCAATAGCACATTTCTGCTTTCGTGGAATTTCTACCTCGTTTGTCGCTTCCAACTCCTCATCCAATAGGAGCTCATCGTCCTCGTCTTCGAATTCCACCTCATGTACCTGTGTCACAAGGGCCTTTTGTAGAAATTAATGGTCCATTTAAAGTATGTTCTAGGTCTAAATAGAAATATAGAAAGAAGCCGTGGTAGTCTACCTCTAACTTCTCTCTCCAACTCTCAAACTTGTCGCATTCACTAAAAAATTGGAGATGGAGCTAGAACCATGGCTACCTAGGCTATCTAGAGGTTTACAAGAAATATATATTAGTTAAGGGTTTATTTACCAAAAGGTATGTGCTGTCCACGGGATTTTATCCTGGTACCTACCGGACGGCAGACAGTCGGTAGCCGGTAGCCTTAGCCGTTAAGTCTAAAACTAGTGTTACGTACTATATGGTTAGATATTTAATTAAACATTATCAGGTAGGATAATTCATTTAACTGTAACTGTTTACGGGATACATAGATCCAGTAATGTAAAAGTACGGATTACGGTACGGATAAGAAACCAACACCGCACATTAATTTCTTTAATGAAACAAATATCGCGCATGTATTTATTACAGCAACGATTAAATGTGAATTTAATCGGACAGCCAGAATTAACGCCGAGATTGCAGAAGAGGATTTCGGCGGTTTGTGGTCATCGCCACATCGGATGACACGTGGCGGAATGACATTGGATCGCGGCATCTCCGAGGATTAAGGGAGCGAATCCTGACATACCACGTGTCGACATTTAGGGCATGTCGTACGGAGTCCGTACAGAAAGTAAACCGGAAGCTGTACTTTTAGTGTACGGAACTGTAATCTGATTGGCTCCGTACATCAGTATATAGAGTATGTGAGAGAGATAGGACTTAGAAAAATTAGGAGATAGGACCCTCTCTCCGAAAGAGCTTCTCTAGAAAAGGTCAACTTTGACCCTCCATAACTTACTGCTCAGGGGAGCAAATTCATAGATTCTTTTTGCTATCGACTCAAGCGAGGCCTTCCGTTCACAAAGGTGTAGTTGGTGAGAGTTATTTTCTGCTAGGGTGGCAGTTTTTTTTGCTGAAACACAAAGGGGTCAGGGTTATCCTAGAGGCTTATTGGAAGTTGTCCACTCTGAGGACTTATGGAAGTCTCAGAGTTTCACGTTATGGGCCCACCCTCTAGGAAACCAATCTTTAATGGAACTGGCTTCATATACTGGGAAAATATAATGATAGGAGCTCTATGCGAAAAAAGGATTTGGGGGATGGTGAGTGGACGGTTGGGGCGTCCATCAAGTCTTGGAATTCCTCCAGTGTTTGGAGGAAGCAGATTCACCAGGAAAGAGGATCCACCTTCAACGGAGGAAACAAAGGAAAGAGAGGTGGTGGACAAAGGAAAGAAAAAGGAGGCGACCACACCAATAGCAATTGGTTCGGCATTCATGTCACCTATTCCGAGGAACGAGGAGAATGATACTGAATCCTGGGACTTCAACGATATGGCGACAAAGCACTTCATCCTACGCCATCTCACTCAAGGACTTGCATTTCCTCATTTAAAGGTAGAAAAGGCATCAGATCTTTGGATGGCTCTCATAGAGATGTACCGAAGTGGTACAATTCAGCAACAACAGTTGGCTGATCAGAAAGTTAAGGAGTATGTATTCAAAGGGGGGAAAATGTTGGATTTTTGCAATGAGTTTGCTACACTCTTCATGGAGCTAGAGAGTGCGGGTAAAGATTTTAGTGAAAAAGAAAAGGTTAACTGTTTCCTGATGAAGTTACCCGATGAGTTCGAGAACATAGTCAACTGTGTGCAGGACTTGCCGGACTCAAGGTGGATATGGAACTCACTGGTAGGGATGATTCTTGTTCGGGAGAATACGATTGAGATCCGAAAGGGAGGAAAGAGTGGCCAAGCCTTGGCAACTACGACCGATTGGAGGAACAAGGATTCTCGGATATCGTTCCAAAACTATAGGGGGAGGGAGTAGAAAAATCAGACCGACGAGTTCAGACCAAAGGCTCCCAAAGGTTTATGTCATTTTTGTAAGAAACCTGGGCACTTTATGGCAGAGTGCACTAAGCTAACCGAGCTTCGGTTAAAGGAGGGGCGGACCGGTGGTACCCCGAGAGGAAAGATAAAGGCCCTTGTGACACAGGTACATGAGGCAGAATCCGAGGACGAGGACGATGAGCTTTTTTTAGATGAGGAGTTGGAGGCGAAAAACCAGGTCGAAATTCCACGAAGGTAGAAATGTGATTACGGTGAAATGAAAGGTGAAGCATGCTTGATTGTAGATTCAGGTGCCTCCATGCACATGTGTAAAGATAGGCACTTTTTCACTAAGATAAGAAAGATTCCCACAGAAGAGATAGAGTTTTGGGTTGGGAGGATAGTCACCACTACTCTTGTAGGATCAGTAGATTTGAAGTGTTAGTAGAAGGAAAGACATTCATAGTAACATTCTCCGATGTATTGTTTATTCCGGAGCTGAACAAAAACCTCATCTCTACATCTGTATTAGATGATAAGGGTTTTTTTACTAGCACTAGGGAAGGAGTCTTTACTGCTAGTTTCGAGGAGGATATCTATTTCATTGCTGAGAAAGATAGCCATGGGATGTTTAGGATGGTTTTAAGCAATGAAACGAAGAAACTTTATTATGCTGGTGTTTATGATATTATGATGTGGCATAAGAGGCTTGGGCATGTGAATCTAGACAAGTTAAGAGAGATGAAAAAGATGAGAGTGGTGGAAGGGATTAAGTTTAGTGAGAGTGATAATATAAGTGATTGTAGTGGATGTGCTCAAGGTAAAACACATGGATTACCCTTTCCTAAAACAACCACCTATAAGGGAGAAAAACTTCTAGATCTAGTACACACAGATATTTGGGGATTGGCTAAAGTGCCCTCACCAGGGGGGAAGAGATTTATGATGACTATCAGTGATGATTGGTCTCGGTATTCCCGAGTGTATTTTTTGAAAAACAAGTCCGAAGCTCACGATTGTTTTAGAAAATATAAAGCATGGAGCGAAAAACTCCATGAAACTCCAATCAAGAGATTATGGAGTGACAATGTTGGAGAGTATACTTCTTACCAGTTTGAGGATTTTCTGAGGGAAGATGGGGTCTAACACCAAAAGACAGTTCCAGAAAAACCCGGAACAGAATGGAGTAGCTGAAAGGTTAAATATAACACTAAGTGATAGTGCTAGAAGTATGTTGTCAGATAAGAAGATAGGAAAAAGGTTTTGGGCAGAAGCAATAAACTGTGCTAATTACCTCAAAAATATAGTTCTTACTTCAGCTATAAAAGATCAAACACCTTATGAGAGATGGACAGGCCGGAAACCTGACATATCTCACTTAAAGGTTTTTGGCAGTCAAGTATTCACTCTAGATACAGATCGGTCTAATAAGAAGCCAGATCCTAAAGGAAAATCAGGATACTTATTAGGATATGATGAGGATGTTAAAGGATATAGAGTTTATAATCTAAAAAGGGAAGATATAATCTTAGTAAAATATCTAGTAGTTATGGATGAAGGAAAGTCTGTGGATCCCTTCAAATATACAAAGTCAGTAAAAATCAGATTTGAGTCAGAAAATTTTGATGACTTTAACTATCTAGGTTTTAGAGAAGATGACATTCTAGCAGGTACAAATCAGACCGAAAACGACTCGGCTATGGAAACTCCAGTGACAACTCTACCCGAAGCGGAAGACGTGGTGGAAATTGATTCGGAATCAAGGGATAGGGGAGAAGCCGAGTTTGTTCGAAAGAATCCACGAGAACCATCTATTCCAGCCTCAGATTTTGAGGGGGGAAGGAGAAGTAGCAAAAGACTGCAAGAAAAACAGGTTAATAACAAGGTAACTAAACTATCTCATCAAGATGAACCTTAAACTTATAGAGAGGCGATGACTTGTCCAGAAAAAAATCTGTGGAAGACAGCCATCAATGAGGAGATGGCCTCAATTATGGTAGCCGATACTTCGGAGCTGGTGGATTGTCCACCTAACCGCAAACCAATAGGTTGTAAGTGGGTTTTCAAATTAAAACTGAAACCCACATAACACAATCGAGCGCAACAAGGCCCGATTAGTGGCAAAGGGATTTACACAAAAGGAGGGAATCGACTACGAGGAAATCTTTGCCCCGGTCGTCAAATTTCCCTCCGTCCGCATACTTCTCAGCCTGGCAGTAGCGGAAGACATGGAAGTGCACCAAATGGACATGAAGACAGCTTTTTTTCATGGAGAATTGGAAGAGGAGATCTTCATGCGACAACCCGGAGGGTTTGTGGAGGAAGTAGAGGAGAGTAAGGTAAGCCGGCTGATTAAATCTCTTTATGGTTTGAAACATGCGCCTCAACAGTGGAATAAGAAGCTTGATTAGTTTCTTATCGGTCTAGGATATATCCGGATCAGCTCAGATCACTCAATCTATGTTTTTGAAGATGAAGAAGGTTTTATATTTATTGCAATTTATGTTGATGATTTGCTTGTTTTAAGTAAATCAAAGGAAAAAATTAATATACTAAAAACCGATCTTAAGGGGAGATTTGAAATGAAGGATATGGGGGAAGCAAAATATATTTTCGGAATTCAAGTAGAGAGAGACCGAAAAAGAAAAATTATAAGATTGACTCAAAAGGAAGCAATAGGGAACATGCTTGAAAAATTTCAAATGGATAAAGCTAATAGTTGTACAACTCCAATGGAGTTGAAGAAGGGAAGTGAGGGGAGTGAGGAAGAAGGAGTCATAGTCTTAGACGAGGAATTATCTCCTGAAGAACAGACGTTCATGGAGACTATTCATTACAGACAAGTAGTGGGAAGTCTAACCTATTTTATGAATTGTACCCGGCAGGATTTAGCTGCAACTGTAGGAGTGCTGAGTAGAAGTCTAAATGCTCCCACTAAGAGGGATTGGGAGGCAATTAAGAGAGTCCTTAGATATTTGATAGGAACTAGGGATCTATGGTTGCATTTGGGTGGGGAGAATAATGACATCACTACTTGGAATGATGCCAGTTATGGTGATGCTCCGATGACGAGATGCACTTCTGGATATGTATTATATGTGGGTGATGGGGCTTGCTGTTGGAGTAGCAAACAGCAAAAAGTTATTGCTCAATCCACCATAGAGGTTGAGTATATGGCCTCTTGCTTTGATGTAAAAGAATTGATGTGGGTCAAGTCTTTGCTTGGTGAGCTAAGTCACCTTGAGAGTGGTGTGCTGAAATTTTTTTGTGATAATCAGGCAGCAATCGCTATTTCTGCCAATCCTAAACATCATTTTAAAGCCAAACACATGGACATTAGACTCAGATTTGTTAGAGAGAAAGTAGAAAACAAAATAATCTGATTAGAGTACCGACCATATAGTGAGATGGTAGCTGATATGATGACAAAACCTGTGCCTTCCCCTAAGCTAATTTTTTGCAGGGAGAAGTGAGGTCTGAAATTAAAGATTGACTAGAAAATAAGGGAAGTGTAGAAATTAATGGTCCGTTTAAAGTATTTCTAGGTCTAAATAGAAACATAGAAAGAAGCCAAGGCAGTCTACCTCTAACTTCTCTCTCCAACTCTCAAACTTGTCGCAGTCATTGAGAAATTGGAGAGGGAGCTAGAGCCATGGCTACCTAGGCTATCTAGAGGTTTACGGGAAATATATATTAGTTTGGGGTTTATTTACTAAAAGGTATGTGCTGTCCACAGGATTTCATCCTAGTACTTACCGGACATGAGACAGCCGATAGCCGCTAGCCTTAGACGTTAAGTCTAGAACTAGTGATACCTACTATATGGTTTAATATTTAATTAAACATTATCAGGTAGGATAATTCATTTAACTGTAATTGTTTACGGGATACATAGATCCAGTAATGTAAAAGTACGGATTACGGTACGGATAAGAAACCAATACCGCGCATTTATTTCTTTAATGAAACGAATACCGCGCATGTATTTACTACGGCTACGATTAAATGTGAATTTAATCGGACGGCCGGAATTAACCCCGAGATCGTGGAAGAGGATTCCGGTTGTTTTTGGTCATCGCCACATCGGATGACACCTGGCGGAATGACATTGGATCGCGCCATCTCCGAGGATTAAGGGATTGAATCCGGACATACCACGTGTCGACATTTAGGGCATGTGGTACAGTGTCCGTACAGAAAGTACAGCGCCAGCTGTACTTTTTGTGTACGGAACTGTAATCTGATTGGCTCCGTACATCAGTATATAGAGTATGTGAGAGAGATAGGACTTAGAAAAATTAGGAGATATGACCCTCTCTCCCAGAGAGCTTCTATGCAATAGGTCAACTTTGACCCTCCATAACTTACTGCTTAGGGGAGCAAATTCAGAGATTCTTTTTGCTATCGACTCAGGGGAGTCTGGCCTTCACGAGGTGAAGTTCTTCAGAGTTTTTGTCTGCCAAAGTGGCAGTTGTTTTTGCTGAAACACAAAGGGGTCAGGGCTATACTAGAGGCTTATTGGAAGCTGTCCACTCTGAGGACTTATTGAAGTCTCAGAGTTTCACCTTTTTCTTTCTTCTCGCGGTTCCACCGGTCTGCTCCTCTTTTAAACCAAGCTCGGTTAGTTTAGTGCACTCCGCCATATAGTGCCCCGGTTTCTTACAGAAATGACATAAACCCTTGGGAGCCCTTGGTCCGAACTCGTCAGTCTGATTTTTCTGCTCCCCCCCTCTATATTTTCCCACCAACCTCCGAGAATCCTTGTTCTTCCAATCGGTTCCAGTTGCCAACGCTTGCCCACTCTTTCCTCCCCTTCGGATCTCAATTGTATTCTCCCGAACGAGAATCATTCCTACCACTGAATTCCATATCCACCTTGAATTTGGCAAGTCCTGCATACAGTTCACTATGTTCTCGAACTCATTGGGTAACTTTATGAGTAGACAGTTAACCTTTTCTTTTTCACTAAAATCTTTTCCAACACTCTCTAGCTCCATAAAAAGTGTAGCAAGCTCATTGCCAAAATCTAACATCTTCACCCCTTTGTATACATACTCCTTAACTTTCTGATCAGCCTACTGTTGTTGCTGAATCGTACCATTTCGGTACATCTCAATGAGAGCCATCCAAAGATCAGATGCCCTTTCTACCTGCAAAAGAGGACATGCAAGTCGTTGAGTAAGATGGCGGAGGATGAAGTGATTTGCCGCCATATTGTTCAAGTCCTTCTCCTCGTTCCTCGAAATAGGTGACATGAATGCCGAACCAGTTGCTATTGGTGTGGTCATCTCCTTCTCCTTTCTTTCGTCCACCACCTCTCCTTCCTTTGTCTCCTCCGTTGATGATGAATTTGCATCTCTATTATATTTGCCTCTTGTAAACTTTGGAGGTATCCCAAGATTGGATGGGCACCTCACCTGTCCACTCACTATTCCCCAAAACTGTTTCTCACATAGAGCTCCTGTCATCAACTTTCCCACTATGTGAAGCCAGCTCCATTGAATATGGGCACCCTAGATGGTGGGCCCATAAACGGTAACTGTGAAACCTCCATAGGACCTTAGAGTAAGCAGCTCACATGAAGCCTCTAGGATTACCCTGACCCCTTTGTCTTTCAGCACAAATAACCGCCACCCTGGCAAACAAAAAACTCTGACCACCTTCACCCCTATGAAGGCACGACTCTCTTGAGTCTATAGCAAAAAGAATATATGAATTTGCTCCTCTGAGCAGTAAGTTATGGAGGGTCAAAGTTGACCTTTTGTACAGAAGCTCTTTCGGAGAGAGGGTCATATCTACTTATTTTTCTAAGTCCTATCTCTCTCACAGACTTTATCTAATGATGTACGGAGCCAATCATATTGCACTTCGGTACAAAAAAGTACAGCTGCTGGTATATTTTCTGTACGGACATTGTACGACATGGCCAAAAAGTCGACACATGTCATATCCGGATTTGGTGCTGTAATCCCCGGAGATACCGCGATCCAACCTAATTTTGCCACGTGGCATCCGATGTGGCGATGATCATAAACCGCCGAGAATCTCTTCCGCGATCTCGGCTTTCTTCCCGGCCGTCAAATTGAATGCAGATTTGAATTGGGGCCGTCATAAATGCATGCGCGGTATTTGTTTCGTTAAAGAAACAAATGCGCGGTACTCGTTTTGTATACATACCGTAATCCGTACTTTTACATTCCTGGATCTATGTATCCCGTAAACAGTTTCAATTTAATGAATTATCCTACGTGGAAATGTTTAAATCAATATCAAACCCTATAGTACGTAACAGCAGTTCTATACTTAACGGATAAGGCTAACGGCTATCGGCTGCTTTCACTCCGGCAGGTACCAGGATCAAATCCTGGGAGCAACATATGTCTTTTTAGTAAATCAACCCCTAATGGTAAATAAACTAATATATTTTCCCTTAAACCTATGGATAGCCTAGGTAGCCATGGCTCTAGCTTCCTCTCTAATTTCTCAGTGACAGCGACAAGTGTAAAAGTTGGAGAGAGAAGTTAGCGATAGACTGCTTCGGTTTCTTTCTATATTTCTATTTAGACCTAGAAAATACTTAAAAAAACAGACCATCAATTTCTACAGTAGTCACTGAAGGATAGAGAGGGTGGCTGAGCCATAGTTGTCCTAGCTTAAGCAGGCAAGACTAAAGAGTGACTTCTGTCACTCTCAACAAAAGGTTGAGTCTGGTTGGACTCGAACCTGTAACTTGCAGAGCGCGGCGTAGCCGTTAGCTCTAACCAGTCTGTCGTAGAAGTGCGTTAGGGTACATTAGGTTTGATAAATATTTAAACACTATTGAGACCATGAAATCGATTAACGGCACGACAAACTAAATAACATATAACCTAGTATTATATATAGTGCGAAACATTATCTCGCACGAAACAAATGAATCGGACATTTGTTTCGACGGCCGACATTCAATGTCACATTTTATCCAACGATGTATATCTCTGTCGAGATCGCGGAATGGTCACTTTGGCGTTTGTGGACGTGGCATGACGTGGCGCCACGTGGAGGGATGACATTTGGTCGCGGGAATTTTGGGGAACATAAAGACGAATTAAAAGTGGGCACTCGTCCACTCAATGGCCTTGCGGTTCACAGGCCGTATAGAAAGTACATCGGTTGTAGTACCTTTCTCTACCGTACAGTCGTTTGATTGGTTCGTACGTCAGTAGATAGGGGTTGTGAGAGGGGTTTAGGACTTAGAGAATTCGGTAGGTAGTGACCTCTCTCCCTTTGAGAGTTTGTATAAACTTGGCATCTTTGCCACTTTATAATTTATCCGTTGGTTGGCCGTTTTCAGTGATTCTTTTTGCTACAGACTTAGGGGAGTCCAAGCTGCACAGTGTTGTAGTCAAATTGTCATTTTGCTTTCCTAGACAGCAGTGGTTGTGGCTTGAAGTGGGTTAGTTAAATACTATCTAGAGGCTTCATGTATTCTGTGGTCCAATGGAGGACATAGTGTTGCAGTCACAAAAACCTTGACGTCTACAACCGTCGTTGTTTTGTAGACGTCACCAATTTTAGGAAGTTCCGTAGTTTAGTAGTCGTCTACATTTCGTTTCGTAGACTGTCGCACATTTTGTAGACGTCTACAACTGTCACATATTTGAGTAATGAAGGCACAAGTAATGATTGACATGGGCACACTCTAAAAATTACACTGTAAAATCTGCGCTAAAATCCAAAGTAACGTTTCAAGTTTCGATTACATGGGAACACGCCCTTACAAAATGAGTTGGAATTTAGTGCCCTTTTCCATTGAAAGTTTGAAACCGAGAACCCTCGGTGTCCTAGCCGGATTTTGTTATACAGAGCACTATAGCCTTTAGTGACTTCTGTACGGTATGCATTTATGGTGGCGGAGAAAAGTACAGAAAGCAAATAAAAGCAGGCGCACTCACAAGGTCGTGGCCACACCCGCACTTTTGCGTTGACGGCCTACACGCGGGGCATTCTCGTTGGCGTAGGACCTCCCCGTGCCTACCGTACAAACGCTGTCGGACACCGCGATAGCGAACTGCGGCGAGACACCGCGATAGCGAAGTGCGGCGGCAAGAATCGTGCCCGCGCGGTCGTCAGATTTGCTGCCTCGTGACACTGAAATCGAAGGCGCTCGGTTCTAATAAAAAAATGCTTTAATTAAACTCAATTTAGTCCCAACCTGTTTCCTAAGGAAGAGATGAAAATTGGCCAATGCGTCGCCACTAGTATTGGGTATCGGGTAAATTCATATCGCAAGAATCTTGATATTCGATATATCGAATATCGATCGCGATATATATCACGATATATACTATTTTTTTAAATTTAATATTTTATATTTCTATATAATATGTAATTTTAGCGAAAAGGACAATTGTCTAATACGCCACGTACAACGTGATTTTAGTTCCGTGACTTATAGGTAGGCGCCGCAAAATGTTACCGACAAAAAAAGTACGTATTATGTAATTCATATAATTACTTATTTGGGGTATGGTTACATCAGGAGGTCTGTGTAGTAGTACGGACAACAAAATTTATGTATTAGAGAGGCCTCGGTTACATCGCGTGTCGTGTGTAAACAAGTTTTTACATACGTGTTCTGATTTGAATGGTTACTTATAAGTTGACGATCAAATCTTTAATATCGTCAAATATTTGAAAACCGACCATTTTCATATGGAAATCCGTACTTGCGTATTACGTACGTGTACTTCGCAAGTGTACCGCGTCAATGTACCTCAGAGATCTGCAATTCTGTGTCCTCCATTGGACTACAGAATTCAGGAAGCCTCTAAATAGTTATTAACTAACCCACTTTTCGGCAAAGATTTTAGGGTCACCTTGTCCGAAGGCACGATTTATTTTTTTATGCCTTGATATATCGTTGATACGATATATTGGCAATATATCTGCGATATATCACAATATTTTGATTTTCGATATATTGAAGCGATATATCGATTATCAAGTACCTGGAATTCGATATATATCGAATATCGGCAAAAGGTCCTCGATACCCAACACTACGCCGTGAATCGCTATTAGCGTTCAGGACTCTAATTGAGGTACCCTGTTTTTTTAGTCAAATTCTCAAATAGAATAATGATTCTAAATGTTTGTAAACGTTATTTGAGGTACCCCATTGAATAGGGTTCATAACTCTAATATGGTGCCATTTTAAATAGGGTGGTGTACGGACTGTCAGAGCCGTACTATTCTGTACTTTTTCAAGTAGAAAAGTACAGAAAAAATATTCACGATGTCCCGAGGTCGCGCTAACATGTAATTGCGTAAATATTTTGCGGCATACGCGGATGTCAAAAAAACAAGACGGCGTACGATTTGAACAATTTCGTACATGCACATGTTTTAGTGTGGATATATTATGCGCCGATATTTTTTACAAAGCAGTTTACAAATTAGAGTTAATGATAAATTAGAATAAAAGTTTTTTTGGAAAAAACTGAAATTCCCAATTAGCGTAAATAACGCTAATTGTTTCATTACGCTATCTATTTCATTACGGTAATAGCGATTCACGGTGTAGCCGCCACACACCAAGAGAAACACAAATGCTCCAACTAACCGTTTTTATTTTCGAAACATGCGTTTTTTTTTTCGAAACGTGACGGGACTTGACGTGACCACTATAGGATGACGTCACCAAGAGGGTTTTGGACGTTGGCCACGCGTCTCGAATGAGGTGCACAAGTTTTTTCAACACCCTGGCCTTGGGGATAATACCGCGCTGCAAAATCCACAAGATTGACCGGAAACTTTGTCCGCGAGCCATCGTACCCGCACGACGGCTAACTTTTAGCTTCCCAGCAACACAGCAAGAATCTGACGGCCATTCCACCTACCCCGGAAAAGACTTCCCTTCACACGTCGGTCAATTAGCAATAATTTGTACGACCCAAGTCAAAGTCAACCACCGAACGAACTTGCTGACACGCTTACACGCGTCGGCATCCAAGTCGCTGGAGTCCCCCGGTCTAGAGTTACGGTCTTCCGGTTTCAATCTTTTCGCAAGTGGTTTGACTTTCCGCACCTCGCTGTCGCTCTATGCCGACCGTCCTCCGATCGTACGGCTCCGCGAATTCGCACGAAAAAACGAACCCGCGAAAACAGCCAAGCCTCGCGCTGACCGGCCGCACGGAAATGGTTGACGCGCAGAAGAAACTGTTCGGCCGATGTCGGTGGAAATGTCGGCGACGAAGAAGATAATACGAACCGGCCGTTTTTACTGGCCGAACCAGAAGGAGATTCGCTCCAAACCAAAGCACCATTCCGCCTTCTCCTCGTCCGGTACCCACCATTCGTCGCCTTCTTCCCGCCATTGACGCCATGACGCCCTCCATGGCGGACATGCCTGGAAACCCGGTTCTAAGGTAGGGACCCGGATCCACGGAGCTGCACTAGATCTCCTATCTCGAAGCTTCTGTCGTTTCTGAGGTGGCAGACTCTGACCATGCCACGTGTTTCTCTCAGATTGGCCGAGACAACCACGTGTGGGGAAAAGGGTTTCCTGTATCCCGAAGCGCTGTGGAAGCTGGCGGACCAATCGCAGGACATGGGCCACTGGAACGACATTCTCACGGTGCTGCAGTACAGGTAAGCCACGTGGCACTCTTGCAGGAAATCCCGGACCAGTTCGCTTCCTAGTCTCTCTTTTTTGCTGCTTTTCTCCCTGTCTTCACTCTTTAACTCAAAAATCCAAAACTTGTATCAGTAGAATGTCTAAAAATCGTTAAATTGACACCTTGGGAGAGCAATTCCTACAAAGTGAAGGAAAATGAAGGCAAAGGTCGAAAATATTTTCCCGTTAACAAAAAAAAAATCCATTAAAGAAAACTATTTCCCCTAACGAAGACCATTTCCACATAAAGAAAATAGTTTCTGTTACTCAAAAAATTTTCCCCATAATAAAAATAGTTTCTCTCTCTCTCCCCCTCTCCCTCCCTCCCTCCCCAGACTGGAGTCTGTGTCCGGGCCCGAGCTCCTCGCCCGCCACCTCGCACGTGCGGACTGCACTCTGGCGGTGCTGGAGTACCTGGTGAGTCACGGGCCGCCGCACGTGCGAAGAGACGCGCGCCGCGCCGCCAGCCTCAGGGCGCGAGTCGAGGCGCTCTGTACGGCCACGGCCACGGCGGACCGGTGAGGGGGGGGGAGGGAGGCGGGGGAAGGGGAGGGGGAGGGGAGGAAGGGAAGGAATGGAAGGTGGGGGAGTGGAAGAGGAAAAGGGAGCGGAAGAGGGAGGGAGGGAGGGAGGGAGGGAAGGAATTGGGAAGGGGAGAGGAGAACGGGAAGGGAAAGGAAGAGGGAGAGAGAATAGTGGGGTAGTTGGAGAGTGGGAGTGGTGTGATAGGGGGAAGATCGCCTTCTGGTGGGGTGAGAGGGAGGCGGTGAGAGGGTGGAGGATGACTGTCACGTACCTGTTTCTCATCCTTCCACCCACCCCTTTGACTATATCGCTTCCAATTTCTTTTTCCCTCTCTTCCTCTCCCTCTCCCATTCCACTCCTTCTTCTTTCTGCCCTTTTCTCTTTTTCCTCCCATCTCTTTTGCTTGCTTCTCCCCGCCCCTCTCTCCTTCCCTCTCTCTCCCTCGCCTTTCTTCCCCTTCTTTTCTGTCCCCGCTTTTCCTCCCTACTCTCCCCTTCCTCCCTTCCTCCCCTCCCTCTCAGCTCTCCTCTTCTCCCTCTCTACTTTCTCCCTATACCCTTCTATCCTCTTTCCCCCTCCACCCTCTCTTCATCCTCTCCTCCCCTCTGCCCTCTCCAGTTCATTTTTTCAACCGTTTCCCCCTCATTCACCAGTTTCCCATGCCACCCTGCTGCTCTCTCTCCCTCTCCCTTTATGCCGCCCTTTTCCCCATCCCTATCCCCTTCCCTTGCTCCCTCCGCCCCCTTCCCTTGCTCCCTCCCTCCCCTTCCCCCTCCCGTCCCTCTCTCTCTTTCTGTGTTCCAAACAACGCCTCACTGCGCTCTGCCCTCTCCTCTCTCTCTCCCTTTCTGGCTGACGTCGCACTCCCTCTTCCCCTCCCCCTCCCCCTCCTCCTCCCCCTAACCTTTCCTTCCCATCCACTCTCCGACCCTGCCCTCTTAAACCACCGCCGTCTCTCCCTCCCTCTCTCCTTTCTTCCCTGCCCTTTCTTTAAACCACCACCTACTTCGCCTCTCCCTCCCTCCCCTCCCTTTGCTCTCTCTAACCCCTCTCCCTCCTCCCCTGTCCAGCCTCTGTGTGCTCCGAGTTCGCAGCAACGCCCACCGGGTCGCCGCCTTTCTGGAGGAGGAGGAGGAATAGGGGGGGAGGGAGAGGGAGAGGGAGGGGGACGAGGAGAGGGGTAGGGAGGAGGAGGGAGGAGTGGAGGGAAGCAAACGGGCAGACTCGTGAAGGAGAGAGAGAGGGAGGCTGAGATACTCCAACATGTACGGTACACAGGGTGGGAAAGAGAGGAACAAAGGAAGAATTCAACAAAGCTTTGAATTGGAAGTAATTTAAAATGGAAAGTCGATTTTTTTACGAATAAGCTTTCCATTCCATTTTTTAAATTAAGTGTGAGATACGTCACTCCACAAGATCACGGAATCGTCTATCGCCACGTGTACAGATTGTAGTCTATAGAGAGCCGCCCAAAGCTGATTGGACGGGAAACGAGCGGTCACGTAGATTGGAGTGAAATATGAAACAGAGATAGGCGTAGACAAACATTTTTGTCGTTTTTGTAGGAGACACTTAGGCAGTACAGTACAGGTCCCGTTAGTACAGGACCCATTAGTAAAGGTCCCATTAACAATTTCCTGGTTTCGGTACAAAAGTACACCGCGAATCGTTATTAGTGTCAAAGTTTAAATAGCGTAAAAAAATAATTAGTGTTATTGATTCTTATTTAGTGAAAGAAACGTGGCAGATTATGGTCCACATACTTAAATAGCGTTGCTAATTTAATTACAAAAATCATGTATACTAATTGCGTAAAAAAATCAAAATTTGAAGAACCCTAATTAGAGTTATATACTCTAATAACGATTCGCGGTGTAGTATGTTTCTGAAACAACGCCAAGTACAATAGTTGCCCTAAAGCAGAGCATAGGGATGCATGAGAATCTGATGTTGGATGTGAGATGAGGATTTCATTTATTTTTCTGTGACCTTGAACCCTGGTTTGCATAATTCTTTGCTGAAACTATTGTAGTGTTTCAATAGTGCACTCCTTCGTTCGAAAAACAATCAGATTGCCATTTCTACTGAGTGGACAGCATTCACCATGCCGATTCTATGCTTTTTCGTTCCGTTGCGGATTGAAATTAGAAGGATGTGAATTTTTTATGCACTAACAACACTCGCGAAGAAATATCTTGTGAATTTGAAAGTGGGTTACTGACAGTATTTCTACTTTGGTCAACACTCACCCTAAAATGACTACTGAGTATACATAACTAACATAAATCATTTTGATGCCTGCAATTAATATAACTATGAATTATAAATCGAAAAACAGTTTTTGGCTGCTTTCTTAAACTAAGGAATATCATTACGGAATGTTAGTTTGCTAGAAGTGTGATTTTCTTCCATTTATCGAATCTGTGAAGGACAGATAAAACTCATTCTAATCTTTTAAAAACCTGTCATGTTTTACCGTTTAATTCCAAATGAACATAAAAAGGTGGACGACGTGACAGTATATTCTGGGAGAAATTCATGAGAAACTCATGTGGTATACTGACTAGAACCATTTTATGGCCACAAATGATGAACTCTTATGCAGCTAAAGAATCAGAAAAAGTCAAAGTAACAAAATCAAAATATCCATTTTGACAGATAAGATAGACAGCAATCTTCATTTCCATAACGGGGTGTATAGTCTCTACTTGTCTAAACCTTTCTGGGAAAGCGATGTATTGTACTGCAATAAGGGAAATATCAAATCCATGCAATCATCCACGTGCGCCACTATTGCACGCAGGTTGCACACAGTGAACAAACTCGAGAATCCGTCATCGTCAACTTTTCGCAATGTGAGATACCGTTATCTTTGTGTCCCTGCTCATCAAAGAAAAAAATATTTCCTTTCCTCACACAGTTGACGAATGAACAATGATTGCGATACATCCAACAACGTCAGCCACCATGAACTCATTTTTACTAGCCATAGCAATGATAATTTTTATTACCATTCAAAAACAACGGGTACTTCAAAGGGTCTACTTTTTTGTTAACTAATATATGAGTGAACATTTGTGTTTAAAAAATTTGCTCGACTGCAACCTCTAATCATATCTACAGCATCCTGCATATTATACATTTCACATCTTTGGGATTCCCCGAACCTAAAATAATCAAAGAATTAAAAAAGCGCGCAGATTATCCTTCTACTAGACAATTAAATAACATCCCCCACCTTTCGCTCCAGGGTAACAGCTCGAATATTACCAGTCAAATGCCCAGATTCCCCTATTTCTCATAACATTACCATAGCAAGCCACTAAAACACATTCCTATTTCCTATTTTCTGGTTCCTATTCCTACCCTCTCCCACCACAAGGCCTTGTCTCACACAGGGTGTTCGGCAGACTCCTCCATGGCATAATAGCCGGGCGTGACAGCCCCACTGGCCGGCATCGAGGCCGCAAGCATGAGCCGCTGGTCGTGCTGCTGAACGACAAGGACAGACGCGCTCGTCACGCCGTCACTCGATGCCAGGGCTTGCCCTATTGGCCCCAATTCTGAAGCTTCTGAATGGCTGCTAGGTCCGGCGTGTGCCGTACGAGCCAACTCCACCAATGGGACAGGTCGACGGCCACGTCCGATAATAATGAGATCGTACGGCTTCGCGGCGACGTCCAATGACGCAGCAATTGCGTCTGTCACCTCACGCTCCTCGAAAATAACGTTACCTGCCTCTGCTCCAGCTTTCTCCTTCCCTGCATTCACCTTCACCAACTCTAAGGCTTCTTCATCAAGTTTCCTTTCCTGTCTCTCCTCCGCTTCCTCCTCTTCCGACTTCACCAGTGCCTGTTCATCTTTTCCTGGCTCAACCGAGATGGCGAACTCCTCCTTCGCAATGAAGCGGATGATGGAGAGGGAGAGGCCCGGGTGCTCTGCCATTCGAGCTGCCACTGCCAGAGCCTCCCGGTCGTCAGGGCCGCCAAAGAAAAGGCCACTTACGTCCCTTCCTCTTTCGACCTCGTCTCCGTCCATTGCAATAAAAGCTCCTCGCACTCCACTGTCTGCGTTAACGACGGAGTAACCTGCAGCGTCGCTTCGGCATGCTAGAGTAATAATAGCCTGC
>JBBHKE010001902.1:79407-190520 GCA_037447655.1 Zygnema cylindricum | reverse complement strand
GGGAGAGGGAGAGGGAGAGGGAGAGGGAGAGGGAGAGAGAGAGAGAGAGAGAGAGAGAGAGAGGAGATATTGGCTGACAAGTGGCTTACCATGTATTTGTGGTAGGGCAGGATGATGAGGTTGGCCTTCTTCTCGTCTGCCGTACTGCAGATGTCTTCATGCATGTCGGCGAACCCGGAGATGGCAGTCATGGCCGCCACTGTCACCTTGCTCAGACAGCTGTAAGCCTGGAAGGCCACCGCCACTTGGTCCTGCGTTCCCCGCTCGGTTTCACGACTCCAAAAAGGCTTCCCATTCTTCCGGACTCGAGTCACCTGTAAAGACAAAAATTGAAGAACGAATTTGAGTACAATTGGCTATTGTTACCTCGCAGAATAGTGTGGAGAAGAAGTGAAGAGTCCTCACCATCATGATGGACGAGGAGCGTTCGCTGTACTCCACCAGGTGTAGGAGGAAAACTCTCAGTGCTCCCCTTCTGGCCCCTCGGCTCATCTCCATGAGGTTGAGAATTCCCGGAACCGTGCGCATGCCGTGGGAGCAAACCAGGAGGCGAAGGTCGGGGCCTCGTCCACCCTCCACTCGTCTCTCAACCGCCTCAGATTGCTTTACATCCTTGATTTCCGAAGGAGAGGGATAGAGCCAGCTCACCAGGGGACTGGTGATGAAAGTGGTTACAAGAGCCATGATAACCATAATGGTGTACAGCTCTTGGTTGATAACCTTCTTCTGGAGGCCTATGTTAAGCACAATGAGCTCCACCAGTCCTTTAGTGTTCATCAAAACCCCCAATACTACTGCCTTTCTAATTGGAATTCGATTACTTACGGCTGCTACAATGGTGCCTCCTATCTTCCCCAAGCAAGCCACACTAATTACCAGCACAATCAAACCGAGAGAGCGCCAGCCGGACAACGACCGAAATCGTACATTCAGTCCACTGGAAGCAAAGTACAGTGGAAGAAGCAAAACCATGGTAAAGTCTTCCACTTTCTCCATAATAATGCCTGCGAAAGGACCCTCCTTTGGTATGATCAACCCGAACACAAAAGCTCCAAAAATGCCATGGATACCGATCACATCGGTCGCGAAACTCGAAAGCAACACTCCGATAAGTGCCACAGCCACAATCCACTCCGATATCGGTTCATTGTCCACCACCCTCCGGCCAATGGCGGCCATGAGAGGTCTTACCGCCACAAACATGACCGCCAGGAAGGCCAGGGCACAGAGGAGAATCCATGCGACCACCCGACCGCTGGAGTTGGAGGAAAGAGCGACGGCCAGAGCCAGAAGTATCCAGGCAGTGATGTCATCCACCGCAGCCACGGACATGGCAATCTGCCCGACATCCGTGGTAAGAAGCTTCCTCTCTGCGAGGATACGCGCGAGTACGGGGAAGGCGGTGATCGACATTGCTACTCCCATGAATACGACAAAGGCGAGAAACTGGCTCTCGATTCCGAGAACCCGCCGGATGACGAAGGAAACGCCGACTCCGAGGGAGAAAGGGACGGCAATTCCGGTGGCGGAGATGTAGATGGCAGCCCTTCCTGTTTGGAGGAGAGAAGAGAGGTCCAGCTCGAGGCCTACCATAAAAAGAAAGTAAAGGAGACCGAAGTTTGCAACGGTTGTGAGAACTGTCAAGCTGGAGGCGGGGAAGATGGCGTCCGTGTATTCCGGAATGTTTCCGAGCACGGAAGCGCCGAGGACAATGCCTCCCTGGAGATAGGCACAGAGGGAAAGGTGGAGAGAACAGGAAAGGGAAGAGGAGTTAGGGAGTGCACGTCAGGGAATATGCCATGGGAAACTGTGACAAAGTAATGCAAGAGAAGGAGGAGGAGGAGGAGATTGTGGAAATCGATAGTTACCAGAATCTCTCCAATGACACGTGGCTGGCGGAGAGGGCGGAGAAGAAGACCAAATCCACGCGATACAATTACAATCAAGGAGAGCTGTATGATGAGCAAAAGGAGAGAGAATTCGACAGGATTGTCACCCGTCCAAACTCCATTAGACGTAGCTTTTCCGGCCATGGCTGCCTTGTGTCACCCAATGTCACGCAGTCACAGTGGTAACGTCAAAGTCTTGCAGGCTCGTTTCCTGCAAATGGAGATTCTCTCTGGCCATAAAAGACTCCAAGCTTCTCGAGAGAGTGCCAGCTTGGCTCTGTGGTTCCCTGGATGTATTTCCAGGGAATATACGTCGGCCGAACGCGGCCTCTGGAAGTGACAATATGAATCCTTCCAAAAGGCCGACGGATACGGAAAGCACATTGGCATAGTGTGGTAAAAGGCCGTACCGTGGGGCTGACCACTGCCAGTTCGCCACGTTGTTTTACCGTGGATCTCAAGCAACCGTGTGTATAGGGTGCCCAATTGGTAAATTGTAGTGGTGTACGGAAAATCACATTGTACAGGAAATTTATATTCGGATTTTGGAGATTGGTTTTCGTAAACATATTAAACGGTCCGAAGCTAAGGGTACGTCTCCATGTACTTGAAACTTAGCGAAATTACTTTGTTTTTTAGTGCAAATCCGGCGGACCCGGATTTCAAGTGTCCCTATGTGTAACAACTACACCGCCAATCGCTATTAGCGTGTAGGTTTCATTAGCGTATACAAATAATTACCGTGGTGTACGCTATTTAAGAATTTGAAAATTTTGGAAAAAATCATACATTCTAATTGTTTGATTATGGTAATTTGGATCTTTGAAAAAACAAATGTCGGTCGCAAACATGCTTACACTAATATAAGTTTCCGTACAAAATCTGACAAATCGTACACAAATCGTACATTCACACGGTCGAAACGCGGCTGTCGGACGAATATGTGCGAGCGGGATTTTTTACGACCTGGTTTTTTTCCTTTTTAGAACGCACATTCTCATGCGTCCGCGATTACTAAAACTAATTTATTGTAATTTTTAACTTAAAAAGGTACATTTATGTACGGTCTGACACTGACCGTACACCACTCTATTTAAGAGACAACGTACTGAATATAACCCTAAATAGAATAAAGAAAAAAATAGAATAAACTACGCTATTTGAGAATAAAACAAAAAAAAAGCGGGACAGGATTAGCGTACACAACGCTAATAGCGATTGGCGGTGTAGTGTTGGGTATCGGGTAAATTCATATCGCGATAATATCGATATTCGATATATCTAATATCGATTGAGAAGAATCTTCGATATATCGTACCGAGACCAACATAAACCATCGCGATATATATCGCGATATAAAGTATTTTTTAAATTTAATATTTTTATTTTTTTATATAATATGTTATTTTAGCGAAAAATTCAAATTGTCTAATACGCCACGTACGCCGTGATTTTTGTTCCGTGACTTATAGGAAGACGCCGCAAAATGTAACCGACAAAAAATTACTAATTCTATAATTCTAATGATTACTTATTTGGGGTATGGTTACACGAGGAGGTCTCTGTAATAGTACGGACAACAAAGTTTATGTATTACAGAGGCCTCGGGTGCATCAAGTATCGTTTGTAAATAAGTTTTACATACGTGTTCTGATATGAGTAGTTCCATGTAAGTTGACTATCAAATCTAAAAATCATCAAATATCTGGAAACCGACCTTTTTCGTCTGGAAAGTCGTACTTGCTTATGATTACGTGTACTTCACAAGTGTACCTCATCAATGTACCTCATAGATCTCCTTCAATCTGCTGACTTTCAGGAAAAAACCGTATTTCTTTCCAGCAAAAATTTTACAGTCACTTTGTCAGAAGTCACGTGACTTTGATAAGTAGTGACCTGTGAGATTTACTTTTTTTTTTTTTTTTTTAAACTTCGATATATTGGCGATACGATATATCGGCAATATATCGCGATAATTTGAAATTCGATATATCGAAGCGATATATCGATTATCGGGTACCTAAAATTCGATATATATCGAATATCGGCAAACGGTCCTCGATACCCAACACTAGTAACAACTACACCGTTAATCGATATTAGCGTTCATGACTATAATTGAGGTACCCTGTTTTTTTCGGCAAATTCTCAAATAGAATTAATGATTCCAAATGTTTCTAAACGTTATTTGAGGTACCCCATTAAATAGGGTTCATAACTCTAATATGGTGCCATTTTAAATTTGGTGGTGTACGGACTGTCAAAGACGTACTATTCTGTAATTTTTCAAGTAGAAAATACAAAAAAAATATTCACGATGTCCCGTAGTCGCGCTAACACGTAATTGCGTAAATATTTTCTGGCATACGCGGATGTCAAAAAAACACGACGGCGTACGATTTGAACAATTTCGTACATTAACATATTTTAGTGTGGACATATTATGCGCCGAAATTTTTTACAAAGCAATTTACAAATTAGAGTTAATGATAAATTAGGGTGAAGTTCCATCAAGCGAAAAGTTGCGTTTTTTACAGAAATCCGCGACCCTCCGTACCAAATCGTACCGCCTATTTTGTTTTTATACGAAAAACAACATTACAAAGAACCTTGTCGATACTCTCCGAAAGTCTTGGAGGTAATACTGGCCGTCGGGTGTTCATCTGCGAGGAGTTCACTTCAATTTTCTCTGTTACACTCAACCCACCTCGAGGAGGTGGGTTGGCATATACAGAAAAAAAAAATGTGACACGCTGGACAATTAAGCTACGTGTCATGATGGAAAACCAACAAAAAATCTTAAGATTTGCACATGACACGCGGTTTCCAAAATACAACCGAAAATAAAAACGAAATTTCGTAACATTCCCTCGGCACGCTATTTTCGGTAACTTTTGTTTGTCACACTATTTCTCTTAAATGACTTTCTTTATGTTCGAAAACTAAAACCCTAAAAAATGAGTTGGCGTACAGTGGCGTATGCAAAATGTATAAAAGTTTTGTCGTATGATTACTTTGTACGCAGGTACATGGTACGAAAGTCAAGATTTTAAGTTAAGTTTGTCAGTGCTAAAAATTTGAAAGATATTCAATATCGGATCGTAGCTTGCGTGGCGCCAGTCAATTTAGAACACGTGGCTTAACGACTCTACGTGATAGAACTTCGACTCATAGCCTATTCCCACCGGAGCATTTCCCATTCCGATGATTTTCCGAAATAGATATTAATATGAAACTTTTAAAATCCTTTGTACGTGCGAAACTCTATTTCTATTTGTCGAACGGCGATCCTTTCATTCTTGGCCTATTCCACCGGGAAAAAATTCACTTCCGCAACAGACGGACGTTGGAATAATGTACGGCTTTCTATGAAAACCGTACAAATTCCTCAAAATATTGCCGGATATTGAAGTCGGGTTAAAGTCGCGTATTTCGCCGAAAAGCTGACGTAGCCAAAACAACATCCGTACGACTAGTTCATTGTACTCGTGAAAACACTGCAGGACTTTGAACCACCGTCGTCGTCCTTCGAACATTCAATACTGCACGTTTGTTTTCGCGCCTATGTTTGATGACGCCAAAGCGTGTACGCTTTCTGATGAGTTTTCGGAAAATCAAATGCTCCGGTGGGAATAGGCTATCAATCGACCCATTCTGTAGAGTTTGCCGTAAAATTACAAAAACGTATGATGAAACTTCACCCTTAGAATACAAGTTTTTTTGGAAAAAAATGAAATTCCCGATTAGGGTGAACTTCCATTAGAGGAAAAGTGGGGTTGTTTACTGGATGCCATACGATTTTGTACAGATTCGTACCATTTTTTTTTGTGAGACGAAACATGTCTACTCGATGGTTCCAATATTATAGGCGTAAATGTCGACCGTTGGATTTTTTACTTTTTTAGATTCGCGAAGCAATCACGGACATCGTCCAGTGTGAAAAGACTCTCCTTGGGAGGAGAGTTTGTTCACACTGGTCGCGTACCATTGGTACACATGAAAATTAGAAAACAAATCCACCACGAACAAACAATGTGAATCAAACACGTCGTACACGCCATGTGCCTTCCGCCACGGTGTATGAAGGTCGACCGAAATATCTTCGAACGCTCCTTCTGACATCCGCTGACCTTAAAAGTTTGCGGCGCCTTTTTGACATTCCGTTCCCAAGATTTTATTTTCAATTTCAAAAATTAAAATCTGGTCGCAAAAATTTCGTAGGAGTCATTAACTACCTCCACCCATACAAATATTACGTACAAATTTCCAGCTTGAATAATATTTCTATATTTTGAGAATCTGAAAACTAACCTACGTGGCCCCAATCATAATTGAGAAACAATGTCTACTGGCACGACATAATGGAAGGTCGTGCCAGTAAACATGAGAAATAGACGTATCCGCATGTTTACTGGGACCACCTAATGGAGATCAGGCCTTAGCGTAAATAAAGTTAATTGTTTGATTACGCTATCTATTTCATTACGCTAATAGCGATTCACGGTGTAATGTTGTGTATCGGTAAGGATTTGCCGATAATCGATATGGGCCTATTTTCGGGTAGTCGAAAATCGATATATTGGTACGATATATCGTTATCGGCGTTATTGCCGACAAATGACCGATATTTATCGGTTATTATCGGCGATAAAATCGATATCGATAACTATCGGAGATATTTGTACGGAACGTATAGATAAATGTACGGCAAGTACACTCAATTGTACGTGTTATTCCCCAGACGCGCCGCAGACCCCCTTCCCCCCGATTTCGGCAAGAAATCGCGATATTTCCTTCATTGTTTCTAATTTAAGGGGGTTTTACTTGGGTACCCCTTCCAGAATGTCCTTTTGACTGTTATATTTATATAAAATGGCAGTTAATGGCAGCAGTCTGACACATTTGTTCGTATGCTTTGTTCGTCCGTTCGTTTGGTTTTCAAAAAGGTTATATTTTACAAATTTACAATGTAATTTATTTATTTTTGTTTCGATACTATAATTTAAAAACTGTAAAGTATTTTTTAAAAATTTGTCAACGTTTATGTGTTACTCTATCCGTAATAAATTTCAATTAAACAGTATACGGAATAAATTTTTACACGTGGCATACCACGCTATATAAAGTCAATAATATAATACAGTATATTATAAAGTACTATTATACACATACTATATTTTTAAGTTATCGCCGATATGGAATTTGTTGGTATCGGACCGATATATCGGAACCTCTGACCGTTCGATAACCGATAACTATTCGTATCGGTGTTATCGCGATAATTTTTTTACCGATACACAACACTAGTAACAACGACATAGTTGCTTAAAGGTGTGACGATTATATACGTCGACAATGCCCGTGACGGTTGTCAACGTCTACAATCTATAATGACGCATGCTATTTTTTGTAACTACTTATGACGTCGCATGAGTTTTCGTGACATTGTAGATGTACCTTCTTCTTGCTTGTGCCCTTCACGGTTGAAGAAGATGCACTTTGCCAGTCTGCCTTTGCGTCGTTGTCCGCTCGACGTCAAATGGCATCATAATCTTGAGGCCCCTGGCGAAATAGAATCCGTACTCGACGTAAGCGGACAAAACCTAACAAATTGTGTACTTTACTTTGTCGTAGCTGAACGCAAACGTACAAAATTTAACAAAGTCGTGTATCTTTCACTGCCAATTGAATTCATTTGAAAAATTTGTATTTTTTTTTACACGTGTTAATACGTGTTCCTATTTGTTTTTCGAAAATACTTTGTTTTAAAACACATCGTCCCTGTTTTTTAAATATAAGATTGAAGATGACGTTTTTTGGCGTGGCCGTGGGTCGAAGAACACAAGACGACAACATTCAGTACATCCTAAATTCGATGATGACGCAAAATGTACTTCTCCTTTTTGTTATTTTTTGTACTGTTGAAACTTACGCAGTACGGCTCTAAGTTTACAAGAAAACGACAGAAAAAAACCCTTACTTTGGCACATGGAGACGCACCCTAACTTCTAATCTTTACGTCACGAAGGTTGTTCCCCAATTTGAGTCAACAACCGCCAGACACCATCCCGACAGTTGCTCTGGCAAATCTTTGTTGACGCAGTCGCCTGCGTTTGTACTTCGAGAACCATACGCATGCTATACGTTTTAATATTATAAAACGCACATAAATCGTATAGTACGAGTCGTTGGAAAAGTATGTTATAATTTATAAGGTTCGCCGTTTTAGGATTGCACCAACTGGTGATGGCCTAGCGGCAGAGGTCGCAAACGGTCAACGGAAACCGTGACCGACCGTTAACCGACGGCCCGCGCCGGATTCATAACGGATTCGGTTGCCAAATTTTGGGGGCCGAGCGGTTGCGGTCGGTTGATTCAACAGAAAAAAAAAAGTCGGCTACGGTCGGTTAACCAAAAAACCAAAAAAAATGAAAATTTTGTAATGTCCATACAATCCAACATTATTGTACTTTGTACTCTTTGGTATCGTGGAAGTACGTGACATCATGATTAGCGTGGCAAATCTGACACGGTAGTATCACTATTCATTTTGCAAATCTTAGGGAACGCAACAAATTGTAATTATTGGCTTATTCATACGTCGTATATTATTGTAAAGTACATTAACGCCAATAACAATAAGCGTTGTAATTTTGTACTTTTTTGGTTACGGGCGGGCACGGTTAGTCGCGAGAAATCGAGGTTCGGTTAACTTTTATCATTGTAAACGCTGGTCGGTTAATGGTTAGCAATTTTGGAACGTGACATAACCCGATCGGGCGTCGGTTACTCAAATTTTGAAAAAAAAAACGGTCGGTTTCGGTTATGTAAAATTTTGACTTTTGCGACCTCTGCCTAGCGGGCTAGCGCCATCTCATCAAGCCGATGGCCGATGAGCATCGGGCCGATGCAGCCCATGGCCGATGCGCTGCGGCTGACATGGCAGATGATGTCAGAGGTCGCAAAAATCAAAAAAATTCATACCCGAAACCGACCTTTTTTTTTTTCAAAATCTGAGTAACCGACGCCTGACCGAGTTTTGTCTCGCTCCAAAATTGTTAACCGTTAACCGACCGTCGTTTACGAAAAAAAAAAAAACCGAATCTTGATTTTTCGCGACTAACCGTGCCCGCCCGTAACCGAAAAAGTACAAAATTAATCAATGAACGACGAAATAAGCCAATAATTACGATTTGTCGCGTTGCCTAAGATTTGTGAAATGAATATTGACTTTCGTGTCAGATTTGCGACGCTAATCATGATGTCATGTACTTCCACGATGCCAAAGAGTACAAAGTACAAGAATGTTGGATTATAGGGACTACAAAATTTTCTTTTTTTTTGGTTTTTTGGTTGACCGACCGTAACCGACCTTTTTTTTTCCTGGTGAATCAACCGACCGTAACCGCCCGACCCCCAAAATTTGGCAACCGAATCCGTTCCGGATCCGGCGCGGGCGGTCGGTTAACGGTCGGTCACGGTTTCGGTTGACCGTTTGCGACCTCTGGATGATGTCACTGGGTTGAGCTCGCTGACGATTTTTTGTTGAAAGGCCTTGGTCACGCATGCCAATTGGTCGCTGGCTCGTTGGCCCTTCACTCCAGGGACTGTAGAAACATGAGCGAATAACATAGTTGACGTCGTAAAGCCACGCAAAACGGACTTCTCCCGTAAGAACGATATAGAATTACCGACAGTTCAACTGCGAGCGTCATAGCATGACGAAAGTCGATTTTTCCCGAAGATTGGTGGTCTCCAGATGAAAACCGGACATCTGAAGCCTGAAGGAAAAAAGTTATTTCGAAGGGGGAAATAAATCTCAACGCTATTAACGGCAATGTACGGTACTGTACTGTACTGTAGTCCATCCAAGGGCCGGGCAGGCTAAACCGCTTGAGTATCATGGTACATGTAGACCAGAATTGCAAAGAATCTCCTCTCCTCTCCCCTCTCTCTCATCAGACATGGCGACTTCCATATTGCTGCCTGTCTGCAAATTGCCTCGTCTAATGCGGGGGTTTGAGGCAGGACAGGAAGGCAATCTAGACTTGGCTTACAGGCGTAAGCGCAAGATGTTCAACCCTATTACTTGTGCCAGTGACGATTCACAACCAACAAATGTAAATGAATCACCTGACCTATCTTCCAAACCCGCTCCGACTGAGATTAAAGGAGAAAGAGGAGATGTACGGAAAGGCAATTCAGGTATGAGTGCTGCAGCAGCTTACAAAGAAGCGAGAGATAAGCAGTCGTCGACTTCATCAGCTGCCATGGCTGCTTTAGAAAAAGCAAAAGCTTACAGAAACCAGAGGAATTTAGGTAATTTGAAAATTACGGTAGGAGAATCAATGAATTTGGGTAAGGCTCCGCAACTTCCTCCCAGCGCAGAGGTGATTCGAGGTAAGGATCCCTTAACAAATACTCCCTCTAATAGAGAGAAGACCGTTAGTGAAACGAGTACGTCCGCAAGTTCCGCATCGCCTTCAGATTCTGCGGCTGCGATCCAGCCGTCCATTCAGCCACCTGATACTGCCACATCAGCCAGCGCCATAATTGGATCTTCTGGGGAGACAGAATTGCAGTCCAGTGATAAAAGTAAACTGAAACTGAACGCAGAAAGCGGTCCCAGCTCTTCAGTAGAGAAAATGTGGAGCCCTGAGTTCGCAAAACAACAGCCTCAAGACTCTCAAGGGATGGGAGATGACAATAGGGGTGCAATTGTCTCATTATCAAACATGATTTCAGAAAATGATTACAAACAACAACAGTCTGAGATGTTACTAGCTTTGAAAGAGGGCAAAGGAGAGAATGCAGGTTCTGCTCCTCTAGAAACTTCTTCATCTTCGATTAAGTCCCCTGATTCAGTTCAAAACTCCCCCAGCCCAGCGGTAGAGATAGAAATATTCACCCGAGATGGCGTTATTAGGCGGAAGGTGCCCCAACCAGGGGAGATGATAAGCAACGTCAAAGGTTTAAAATCTCAAGGGATCTCCAGCAAAGATTTCATGGGTCTCGGATTTGCGGACAAGAAGGATTCGAGGACAATGCCAGCTGGACTGCAGGCTGCCATGGACATGCCAAATGGCGCTCTCCCACAGGTGGAGATCATTACAAGGGATGTAGATGGAGCCGCTGGGTCAGGTGATGGCTCTGAATTTTATAAACCCAAGGTGGCGACATGGGGAGTGTTTCCGCGGCCAAAGGACATTTCTCGAGCGGTGAGATTCGGTTGCTTATTTTAAAATATTTGTTCACATTCAGTCTCGTGTGGAAGTACACCACCTATGGCTATTAGTGTTAGACGTTTTTTTTGCAGCCAAAAGTACTTTTACCTGAATATACTCTTTTCGGATTTTTATTGCGACAACACAATTGAAATGTAAGACTACGATTGCGTGCCTCAATAAGAAATTCCAACTGTTGAAACAAAGTTGAAACACCTTGAAAAATGTTTAACAAGTCAGGAAATGCATTAGGTGTTTTACAAGCCAAACCAAGCTGTTTAATATTTACGAACACAGTTAAAATATACCGACGTGAAAACATGCAACATGAATTACATTTTGAGGATATACTTTTGTGGAGCCAGTCTCCAAGGTTACTAAATCCAAAAGGCTGTTGGATGGGAAAGGCAGTATGGAGGAGGGAGGACTATTCGGCCTGGGGAATCTCTAGAGACACCCGAGGAGAAAGAAGCGCGGGAAAGTGAAACCCGGCGGTTACTAGAGGAGTACAGGCGTATATCAGGGATCGACATTGATTCTGGTGTGAAGGCGGAATGCGAGAAGGTTAGAATTGCCTGTTAGGCTAAATAGGGCAGACGCTGATTGTATTAACCTCAAGGCACAAACATCACTTGCACACGATCATTATCTTTTTCTGGGTGAAGATGATATTACTGTGACTCGATCCTGGTTCTTGGGTAAAGCATGGAGCACACTTTTGATTTTTTTAGTTTGCGTTTCTGGCTTAAACCAATAAGGATTGTACTAAAAATGCATCATGTTCGTTGCATACTCTTTTATTGTCAGTTGGTGGAAGCATATTCAATAACTGCACGCGCCTGTCATTTGTACGTAATTGAAACTGAATGCACTAATTGGTGTTTCAGCAGTCCTTGTCATCAAGATTTGTCATCCTTATGGACGTCATTAGGTCACAAACCATATTTCAAGTTATGCAAGGGCCGCAATTAATAGTTGCAGCCAGATTCTTCATGTTTGTGGAAGTTTTATTTCAAATTGTCACTGGTTGGCATGTATTTCTACCAGATGTATTGACCTTGACAGGCCACCAATATGCAACATTACTTGTAAAATGATTTCAATACATCAGTTTAACGTGCTTTCCCTTGTTGCGGAGAAGTCCTTGTTGAATTCAAGCATTAGGGCCAAAAATGATTAATTGGGTGAAGAAACATGTTTTATTTTGGACCCAAAGTATTCACAAGCTGAAAAGGAGATCTCCAACACATTAAAGCGTGACATTGCAGACGGGGTTCCATTATGGGAAGGCTCAAAGCCACTCATCAAATGGTTAATGGTGTTTGAGGTTGGGCCAGGCCATTGAGATTGGTGTGGCGTTGATGGATTTGGGAAAACTTCGAGAGGCAGTACAAGAATTTGACTCCGTGGTTTCGAAGACTGTTTTCAAGGTTTGATAAATCGTTTATCTTGGTAGGAAGTATTTTGACATCTGTGGAAACACGGAATTATTTTTGTTAACGAGCATGGTTTTTCTTCTGTAAAAACCATGTATTTTTTTTTCAATGAGCATGCTATGTCTCCTAACTGCTGTCACTTTCCTGTATTCCTTCTAGAGAGATATTGAGTGCCAGTGTTGGTTTGTTAAAATTTGGAATATTCAGCGCTCTGAAAGTTTCTTATTTCTTAGTGCAACTCTAAACTCGGCAAACGCAATGTGAAGAAATGTGAGTCATGGACCATCCACACTGTGAACAATTTTGTGTTTCCCGCGAACCGGTGGGATGTGTATTGGTCTGATGTGTATAAATCAACAAATGTATTTTGGGAAATGTTAATTCCTCCATTGCCGATTAATTAGTGCGAATTTGCGTGGAGTTACTATCGTCTCTTTTAACTACTACTCCACCGATGTCATGGGTAATTCCTGGAGGATCTTTTTATGAATCCTGAATGTTTACAGGTTGCCTTATTTAGCGGACTATTTTTGTGGCGGTTCGACATTTTGCATTGTTCTAATGTAGCTTAGCGTTGAAATTTTAGATTTAGGCTCCTCTGACTCAGTGAAGTCATGTATAATGACTTTCACATGTGAAGTAGTTATTTATACTTAGTACAGTGATGTCTGACAGAAAGAAACGTTGTCAATTCGTCCCCTTACAAGAAGTGGAATGGGCTCTGCGGATCACTGAGGCACTAAGTGTGTGAATGTTCAGTAGATGATGATAGTTTTTTTGGCGGATGGGGTGTACATTGTGGTGCAGAATATCCTTCATGGCCAGGCTTTGCTGCAAAAGGCTCTCTGTTTGGACTCCATGGCAAGGTCACCCTTCAGCTATTGACCTTCCATCGACCAAATCAATGTTGTTCCGGACATACTTGTTAACCTGGCTGGACAGAATTGGTATCGTATATTCTGCAATTTGGCAGTTGGCAAAGTTTTCTGAGACCATTGGTTTTTTATCTTAGCTTTGACTCCTGGTGGTGCTCCCTCCAGATCCCGGGAGGCTAAGGAGCTCTACGAAAGACTGGCAGGTCATCCTCAAGTGTCGGTTCGCAAAAAGGCTCGACAGTTGTTGTTTGGGTTTCAGGTAGGTCCCACGTGACCATTGAATGCGAATGCCCTTTTTAATGGTATATCTTTTCTAGAAGGATTAAGCCTAGTCACGAGTGAATCGAATTCTGGGCTATTCTTTCTCTTTTTCGTGGTTGATGCTCAACCGTCAGGAGTTCTGTTACTGTCATGCTCTTAACAGACGCTAATATAGTACACAAACTATTTTAGACGACAGTCCACTGTACAGACAGGACATCAGAAAGCTAACATTTTCTAGATAAAGATTTCTTTTACTATTTGTGAGGAGCTGCCAATATGATATTGATTGGTTTGAAATCACGCCAAATGGAGGATCTACATGTTTCTGTACTGATCGCTATTGCTGTTCAAAGACCTGACTTGCAGTCATGATTGAGCTGATAGTTTTATGAGTTGCTGTTTAGTGTTCTCGTGAATGAATCGTTCACATTTCGTGAACTTTCTTTTTGTTTGCCCTTTGAATCTGTCCCTCAAAACATGCTAAGATGATATGGTGGGACATCTGGCTTCTCCGGTTTGATCGTTCTTGGTTCATGCCTAGCAATACCTTATATCGATACTAACCTTTGCACTGAAAGCTTGATGGTATAATTTCGCTGTTGAGAGGGTTGAACCAATTCACTACAAACTGCAAGATGTTGAATTCAGCAATTTCAGTAACTCATCTCATCGCCTCACCTCATTTCATTTATTTATTTTCTATCGTTTAAAACTTAACTCCATATTTGATGCGTGAGACCTGGCTTTGCTGGACTTCCCGGGTTCTTCAGAAATTTGGGAAGCAAGTCAAGGAAGTAATCGACTGTGAATAGAATCTTGAAACAAAGTACCGGAAGAACCACGAGCAAGATTATTGAACAGTTACTGGCCATTTATCACCAAGGACGACTATTGGACAGTTACCGACCTTCTTTGTTATCAAAAGGGAAGCCTATTGAACAAATACTGACCATTTTTGTTAACACCAAGAAAGAACATTGAACAGTTACTGACTGTTTTTCTCAACTGCTGACCATTTTTGTTATTGACGGGGAAGACTATTGGACAGTTTCTCACCACTTTTGTTAACACCAAGAAAGACCATTGAACAGTTGCTGACCTTTTTGACCATTTTTGTTCCTTCATGGGAGGTGTTTGCAGGCGGCCGAGAATTTGCGAATTGGAGGCGGTTATTCTTACGACAGCAGTTCGTACCGGAAGTACTTTGATGCATTTGCTGATGGGTACAATACTCTGTACAAAGGAAGTGATGAAGAAAGTGACAACTCTCTCTTCCAACAATCCCTCCCATATATGCTTCTATTGATCATGCCTTTGCTTCTTGTTTTTGCAGCCATTATGGTGAAGGCCTCTTCCAGCTGAAACTTTTTTTCTTCATCAACCCTAGTTGTTTGAGCTGAGCAATGAAATAACTATCTAATCCATTTATTTATGTGATTCGAGTAAATAATGATTTATTAAAATTGTTGTAATGGTTCGTGTCTTGCAATCAGTATCTCTTAACACCGGATGACTATCAACTGTGCATGAGCCCTGGCCGATACTTGTTACTGTGTTGCCACTGATGACAGGTAACTTGTCTTATATTATATTATTCATAATTCACTAATCCCAGGGTCACTTGTCCTTGAGCCGTCCATCTTTTCCTTCACTTTTGCTGCTGTCACGTCTAGAGTAGTAAAGACGCCATGTCCGTCCCATCCTCCATCTGTCCACTATGCGATGCATTTCTACATGGTTATAATGGTTTTTCCCTTTTTTTAACTTGCGCCTCTTTTATTCCCTTTATCAACCGCCTTTTGTTGTCAGGTCGGTAATGTTGTAGACAACACCTTAATACACCTTTTTTCTATTTCACTCAATGAGCCCGTTTACTATCTCAAAAGTTTTTTAATAAAGTCGGCTGCCTCTATTTTTAAACATTGGTCAACTAAAATATGAACAACTACGCGAGGGGAAAAGTGAGAAGGATTAGTTCTGGAACAGGTGCACGCTGTGGATAGTTTCAAACAAAGGACACAAGCCTATGGAAACGTCACGCCGAATTTGATGTTTACTAGCACAATAAATTAAATGTGATTACCGTATGGACCTAAATTTGATGATATATTTGGATGATTGGGTCAAGAGCTGTGTGTCACTATTGTGTGTGTGTGGTGTTCATTCACCCACTGCTGTTTTTAGTTTTTACTAGTGTTGGGTATCGAGGACCAATTGCCGATATTCGATATATATCGAATTTCAGGTACCCGATAATTGATATATCGCTTCGATATATCGAAATCAAAATATCGCGATATATCGCCGATATATCGTATTGCCGATATATCGAGGCTTCTTAAAGAAAAAAAAAAATTTTGGTAGTTGCTACTGCTGCTAATACTACTGCTGCTGCCAGTACTAGTGCTACTGCAGCTGGTAGTACTAGCTACTGCTGCAGCTGCTAGTACTAGCTTATGCCAGTACTAGTACTGTTACAGCTGCCAGTACTAGGTGCAGCTGCTGCCAGAACTACTGCTACTGCAGCTGCTAGTACTACCTACTGCTGTTGCCAGTACTAGTGCTACTGCAACTGGGACTAGCTGCTTCTGCTGCCAGTAGTACTAGCTGCTGGCGGTGCTACTGCAGCAGTTAGTACTAGCTTGCTACTCTAATTAATAAAAATAATTATAAGAATTCACAATTTGTACACTTCATAAAAAAATTAATAAAAATAATAATAAAAATTATCATTTTGTACACTTCCAAAAAAAAATTATAAAAATAATAATAAAATTCACATTTTGTACACTTCATAAAATAATTCATAAAAATAAAAGTAAAAAATCACATTTCAAACAATTCAAAAAATAAACCCTAAAAACAAGAATAAAAAATTATACCAATATTTTTTTTTTTCATATCATACTTTGACTAAATTAGTGTGAAATTTCAAATTTTCGAATGTGAAGTTCTGTACGTAGTACGTACTAAATAATTAACTATATGAATTACAGTATTAGTACTTTTTTGTCGGTAACATTCTGCGGCGTTACCTTTAAGTCACGGAACGAGAATCACGTCGTACGTCGCGTATCAGAAAATTCGTCTTTATCGCTAAAACAACATAATAATATAAAATATTAAATTTGTAAAATACAATATACCGCGATATATATCGCGATAATTTATGTTGGTCTCCGTACAATATATTGAGGACTTTGCTCATCGATATTCGATATATCGAATATCGAAATTATCGCGATATGAAATTACCCGATACCCAACACTAGTTTTTACCCACTGTTTGCTAACCAAATCAGGCGGCTGAGCTGGACCGGTCAAATCACTAACCGCTTGGTAATAAGCACTGGGACGCCTCTCCCCCTTCCCCCCATTTACCCTCCCCCCCCCCCCCTCCCCCCCCCCCCCCCCCCCCCCCCCCCCCCCTCCCTGTTCATCCTGATTAACACTTGCCCCCCCTCTCCCGCCGCTGGGTACACCCCCCCTCATACCTCTGCCTTCTCACACCCCTCGCACTTTTCAGTCATATCGCACTACTGTACATCCGCACATCGGTTCATGCCGAGTTTTGCCTAAGCCCAACAGAACAAATCGATGTCTGGGATTGTTTGAAAAGGACAAAGGGTTCCATCCCGTTGACGAATTTGAGAATATAAAGTGGCGAAAAATGGGTTCTATTTAGTTTGAAACGACTTTGTCCCGAATTGCGTCAAGTGGTACTATTGAGTGTGACTAATTGTACGGAAAAATATATGTATCCTCACTAAAAAAAGAACCAAGACGGCAAACCATCTAGTGTAGGAATGAAAAAATGTAAGTGAAATGGTAGCAACAAAATGAAACCAGAGAATACGAAAACTGGAGAACACAAATGACAAGCACAAGAGGGACAAACTAAAAACGTAACAAAGCCCTACAAAAAGAAAAAACGAAAATCAAAACATCAATGCATAATCAAGCCGTCGAAACTAAACATATAAAACCAACCAGAGTCCCTAAACCCTCACCTATCTCCACTCCACAAAAAGGAGCCCACAAATTAGTACACGACAAAACTCTATAAGAACCTTCAAAAGGTGATGGGGTGATATGAAGAGTAAGTAACATCAAAACGTGAAACGGATATGTGAGTTTGTCTCCAATGGAAGATTTTAATTTGCAACATTTGCATACAATGCATACCACCGCAAGCGTAAATATAAAAGGGGAAAAATTAAAGTTGGAAAAAAAAAACCACATTTTTTTTTCAAAACATATTTGTTCTCCATGAATAATCCTTGGGCATGTGTAAGTATACTCCCTCGAGTATACTCCAATTTTATTTCCAAATGGGAGCTTCAATGCTCTTGTTTACACTTTTAAACGGTGATTTCTTCAATTCTTCATAACCACAACCTTATGCTAGTCGCGTTGCATCTTACTTCTTTGTGACATAGAACCAACCCTCCACTGTCAAAACGGTACAATCCTGTTACGACGTTGATGGACAGCAACTGAACTATGACTCACATGGGAGTGCTCGGTAATCGCAGTCTTGGAACGGGCTCGATAAATTAACAGTCGTCAGAAAAGAATACACATGGGACACATCGCCTCACTACCCATGCTAGTAACCAAACTAGGTAACGTGACGTAGAGCCCATCTTCTCGATCGGTAAAGAATGTGTACATGTGTATCTAGAGAGTGAAGCATACATTGGTCATCTATTTTGCAAAGAATGTCTATAGATATCTAGAAACGGAGGAATGTATTATCCATCTATTCTGCAAAGAATGTATAAACATCAATAAGAAGAAGAAAAATTGTTCATCTATTCCGGGTCGGCAATGAGGCGACTCCTTTCTTGGAGAGGCGATAAAACGCATTTGAGTTCAGCAGTTCGAGTGAAATAAGCCGCCCACCGGGGGAATGGGGTGAAGAGGGCGGCGCGAATGCGGTGCAAATGCACCCACAAGGAGAAACAGACGCCCAGAAACAACAACAAACCTATATACCTGGTGGCCCCAACACCCCAACGGAACAACAGAACGTCACCAAACGAAGAGAGCATCCTAGCAGAAAAACTTCAGCAGCATAGGCAGAGAGAACGGGCTAGACATATATATACACAACAAGCATTTGTAGCTATGTGGGGTAGGCAAGAGTAGCTCATAATACCATTTAGGAAAGGATATACTCATGCATTGTGGACATCTGTGCAAATTTGTGACTAGCCTTACCTTCAATTACTCACAAAACTGCAAAACTTCTGGATTGTAACGACCTTCTAACCTATCCATCACATGTTAGAGGACACACAAAAGCAAGTATACAATCCAGAAAAGTTAAATGAGTATCAATCTGAAGGCAGGTCAACCATTATCTAAAAACCAAAAGCCAAATATAAGGAGGTGGAGGGCAGATGTACTAACCAAAGAGGCGCAGTTGGGACATTGTTCACCAGAAAACTGTATCTCCATCTGTATCTCTCCTCCGAGAACCCCATCAGTCATAACAAGTGACCATTAGTGAAGAAACACCGAATTTAAGCAAAATACCATGACAGACACACACTGAAAATCTAAAAATTGGTTTGTAAAACATGATCCACCAAATCAACCGGAAACAAAAAACGGACAGGGATTTGCAAAAATCAAAGCGAACAAAAATTCCAAAATGATTCAGAATAAGTTTTTTATGAACGCAGTTATGAAAACTAACGTTAGTCCGAAGACATCATGCCATATCCATTGGAAAAGCACGTAGGTCAGGCTCCATAGTAACACATATGCCACGCGAAACCACGGATATCTCTGCAAGACAAAAAAATATCATTGGTTCAATTCACGGGAAAGATACAGAGTCCGGAAATATCATTGATTTAAATCAGAAAAAGGACACGGAGTTTCTAGGTTTTTCGTCCTTCTGTGGGTAGCTATGGGCAAGTGAATGAAAATGTCGCAAAAGGTCAAAAATATTCACATATAATACTCATGCATCAGTCACAAGTCATAGGGGAGAGAGAAGGACTCACCATGCTGTTCAAAGCAAACTCTCCTATACAAACTGCAAGGTTAAATCCGTGCTCATTATAGCTGACCTGCAAAAAGGATGACAATTCCATCCCATTCAGGTACAAAACCCTAAAAATAAATGGCATTAAAATTGACCGCAGAAACAAAAATATGCAATTCGTACAGAATCTGACAGAGCTTAAAAACTCACAAAGTTCAAGAGTCCGGCTGTGTGATTATCATGGACAGCCTCTGGATAGAGAACTACCCAAAAGACAACATCCACGAGCAACGTCATAGGCAAGATAATCTGCAAATATCCCCAAGGTAAGGCAAAGATAGGTTAATATGAGCGGGTTATCAATCAATACAAGCGCTTAAAACTGTTACTACAACGCTTCTGAAAAACCAAGGCTTCTTGTAGTCTACCTGGTAAAGGGCCTGCATTGTATAGCCAAGCGGGCCCGCCTCTTCTTCCTCCGGTTTGCAAATCCTCAAATAGCGTGACTGACTTTCAATGGATAAAATTTCCACTGATTGGTCGTTTGTCATCTCTCGACATTCGGAAGTCAAATCCTCCTCCGCTTGACAGTCTATGGTATGCAGAGAGCAGGCCTTAAAACTGAAGAAGGAAGCTAACTGCGTCACACAATTCACTTCTCAAATGTTAAATTCGTCGTAACGAGGTCCATAAAACAGTCTTCCAGGAACAATTACGACCACAAGCAGAATTCGCATACTGAAATGCTAATAAAGAAATAAGCACAATAAACTTCAGTAGATCATCTAATGACATTTCAACGGTGAACAAAAAACACGACCAAGTATCGTTTGCCATTTACTCACACGAGAACCATTTCAGAAGGAGAAGAAAAACATTCCAGAAGGTCAACGTCATCATTACGAATAACAAAAGGATTGCGGTGTGCTTCCCAAAAAAAAGGTTTGTTTGGCATCAAGAAGCAACGTCGTGTACCACAAAAGTAATAAAGTATGTTATCGCACACAAAAGCTTGCAGATAACCGTGCCCGAAACGGTGGCATAGGCAATGTAAAAGATTTAACAAGGTAAGGCTAAATGCTGGTGTCAAAACAAAAATTATCAGCCTAAAAATATTTTTCACTAGTTTTGCCGATGTCCATAGCTGGAAAGGATGCAGATTATGGACACACGCAAAAACAAAAAAGCTTCATGAAAAATATTGAATTCCAGATTTCCATAACCAATAGAAAGACCCTTCAAATAAATACTGTTGCTACTATGAAAGAACTTACCGCAAAGTAGACTGTCAACAAGCCAAAATTCCATCTGCAACAACCGGAAAATGCCCCAAACAGACACATTAAGAGAGTTCCCACATTGAACTCCAAAAAAAAGGGGGGGGGGGGAGGAAACAGCTCAAGAAAAAAGAGGATCACAATTCAGCTAGCTATTATTCAGCCAGTCTTCCTATTAAAGAACTACAAAGCTTATCAAGAGCACCATAAAAACCAAGTATTTGGATTGGCAATTGCAGTTCCAATTATTTTTCATTTGACAGAAGATTTGGACTATGTGATAAAAACTTTTATATGCTATATGTTACTTTTAACTTTATTTATCCAGGTTTGCGTCATTCCAAGTACCTATATGGTGACTCTGCCTTTCAAGCAATGTGAAAACTTATAGGTGTTGGTTTGTAGTTTAGACTAAGACAACTTCATATCAAATTTTCTTGTTATGCAAATCGAGCAAATTATCGCAAATCAAGCAAATGATGTTAAACTGGAAACATTTCAAAAAAATGATAGACTTGATGTGTGTCACATAAATGTAGACCCGATATACCTTTCTTGACACCCTAACAACATGTCAAGAGAACTTGAGATTGCTACTTTGACATAACAGCGTGCAAAAAATTAGTTCATGGAAAGCAAAACTTCTTGGTAGCTTGACAATAAGAATTTTATTACAGCATATGGAAGAAATTATAGTTTATTAAGACATCTTTCAGAGTAGTAGTATTTTTTATTAGACAACAAACATACCTTCGTAACTAGGCACAAAAACTTAATGCCCAAACAACAAACTAATACAAATGATGCTAGAAGACAACATCCAATCGATAAATGACGCATCAAAAAAAAGAAAAAACTTTCTTTCCAACATCTCAATCATATGAACATAATAATAATGCGAATGTCGTTAAACCTCCATATTTAGCATCACCCAAATACGTCTTAGAAAATGGAGTATGAATAGGAGGAGAACAGAAGTATCTTCCTGGTCGTTTTGACTATTGATTTCATAATTTGCGAATTTTCATAAAATCATTTAATCAGAATATTGATGAAATAATGCCTCCAAATTCAAATACCTGGTTGTATGGTAATGTAATGCACAACATTGGTTACTTGAATGGTTTTCAAAAGAGTTAGTGGAACCGGTTTCGCACAAACCAAGAGCTAATGGGGGCGTGTACATCGAACAATAGTGGTGATGTGACGTGACGCATGACTTATGTCTCCAAACATGAAAGCAACGAAACAAAAAAGCACCAAAATGGAGCCTGAACATACTGTGTAAAAAATGTAAGGGCGACTAATTTTCCTCGATGTACATCGTAGACGAAGACAGAGAAGCAGTAACCGAAAACAATAAAACGATAAACCAGGAGCCAATAAGGATTAATACTGCCATATCCAGCTTGCCAAAGCTCCTGGTTGAACACAAGTGCATGGGGAACTCCATTTGAGACTCTTCGCTGGGAGGAACCTTGTTCTTGCGTGACATGTGACCCACTGGTGGTCGGACGGCAAAACTGAACAAGCCTTCTAGGAAGAACCCGACCTTCTCTCGCCACAACAACATACAGGGACGCAATAAATATGAAGATAATGAGGATAAAGCACGTCAACCATGGCCAGAGAGCAGAGGGATCCACCATCATATATGCAAGAAAAACCCTGTGTGGTTCCTGTCCATGAAAAGTTGAGGGAGAATTGACTGTAGGAATATAAAATATGGGAACACTTTTTCGCAGGAAGGGTTGTTTACTTGGGGGTAAGGGCTGACGTCAGCAAGTACAAGCACGTCTACACTTCGTACAGGTCTGTCACAACTTACAAGTTGTATTGGGCTATTGGCTATGTTTGACACGTTGACTTTAGAAGGGAATTGATCATGACAGTGACTGTTTTGGTTGCGCACAGTCACTTACGTCATTTTGTCAAAAAACGTACGCTTGATGTACACATTGGTACAAATAAAGTACCGTAGTGGTATTAGACATTGGGGGGAGGGCTTATTTGGCGGGCGGCGGAGACCTTCGAGGAGGATTTTGCCCGGGCAATGTAAATCCCTCCCAGTTATTGATAAGGACAAAATTATCGCGCGAAGCGCGGAGAAATTTTTTTTAGGAGTCTCCTCGGTGATTAGGTCAGATGGACAAAAAAAAAAAAAATCAAAGTGTTCATACTTACAGCGTTCCCATATAGAGCATTCGCTACAAATAGCGTCACGCGCGTCGCATGAGAACATGTAAATCGCGTTCGTGATTCAAAATATCTACAACTTTTAACAGACGTTCACACTTTAAGCACTACCATTTAATCCGTCGAACAAGCTGAGCCGCGCGTCACGTGAGAACACTCACGTATGACATTAAAAACAAAAAAAAACAAGTACAGTCATATTGTCGTGTCGTTTGGCGCCGCAGGCGAATTTTTTTTTAGTACGCTACGTGAAATGAGGAGCATACTCGGAGTGTACAAAAATATCCTAGAGTCAAAATTGAACGAGTATTTTGAAAGGAGGAGAAGGTATTTTGAAAGCGGAGAAGTTATGTACATTCAAATTTTGAAAAGTACAGCACAAATCTGCGTGTACGATTAACATAGTCCCAAATGTAGCGTTATTAATCGATTTCTGTACGGTCGAAAGTGAAATTCCGTACTTCTCAATGTATATTAACTCTCCTCGCGGATGTCCGTACGTGGTTATATTGAATTCCGTACTCTCCAATGTAGATTAGCTCTCCGCGCAAAATTCCGTACGCTCGTGATGTAGATTAACTCTCCCCCAAAATGTACTTCCATTTTAGTAGTGTTGGGTATCGAGGACCCTTTGCCGATATTCGAAATATATCGAATTTCAGGTACCCGATAATCGATATATCGCTTCGATATATCGAAAACCAAATCATCGTGATATATTGGCGATATATCGCCAGTATATCGTATCGCCAATATATCGAGCCCTTTTTTTTTCACCCCCCCCCGCTCAGTGGGGGGGGGGGGTAAATATCCGTACGAATTTTCCGTACGATTTTCCGTACTATGACTGTACGAACACCCATTTTTTTGCGATATATATCGCGATAATTTATGTTGGTCCCGGTACGATATATCGAGGAATCTGCTTGATCGATATTCGATATATCGAATATCGCAATTATCGCGATATGAATTTACCCGATACCCAACACTACATTTTAGAACATCTATGTTTTCAAACGTACGGAAATATGACGTCGAATAACACTTCTAACGACATTTAGTACGCTCGAGCGTAAATGAATATTAATACACGTACGCTTGAACGCAAATTGTTTTAATAGAGTATATAAAATACATGTTAAATTTTCAAACTTAAACCATGAATCGCTATTAATGTTCAAAAATAATTCGTGTGAAGAAACAATTAGTGTTATTAACCCTATTTAATGTTATAAGGGCCTAATGCCAAAAAAACAATAACGCTAATTTATACATCTAACACTAATTTTGATACAAGTTCCTATAGTATAGACGCTATAGGTTGTGTCCACATAGTCGATGCTTGAACATGTGAGAACAAGTTGGCGTTATGTTTTCCCATCTTTATTACTGTAATCGAATTTGGGGGTGCTTTCTCGAGACAGCACGACTCATTTTCCCGTCTTGGCATCCTTAGTTGACACTTTTTTTGTAGGTTCGTACTTAAAAACAAAACAAATAGTATGTGTTGGCACATTTGTACACTACACTATTTCAAAATTGCCCAAATTATAGTCATTAACATTGAGTACACTTTACATATATTAGCATAAAGAAAAAAATACAATTATTAATTTTATTTTGGGTTCGTGGGTCGAAATTTGGGAACGTCAACTTAATGTTAATGACAGTAATAGTAATTCACCTTGTAATTTTGTTTCCAAACGAAAAAAAAATGTTTTTTTTTTCATTATTTGTTCTTTGTCTTTTTTTTTGTCTTTTTCCATTGATGTCATATTAGTTTTGTGTTATTTGTCCATTTTTTTTTTTAGTTTTACTTCAAAACATATGTTGCATCGTTTTTATCATTAACATATTATTGGTTTATTTATTATTATTGTTATTATTTTATGAAGAAAATAACATCATTTTTTGTTTTGTTTTTGTTAAACGAAATTGTGTTTATACGCGTATGCTTTGTTGCATATTACAAATTACGTTTTGTTTATTTGTTCGGTATGTGTCTATGAAAGTTTAATAAACCTAATTGCGTAACTTGTTTGTTAAATTGGAATGTGTAGTTTTTAATGTTTGTTAAAAGGAACGTTTATATTTTTTTTTCTATAAAGCATTTATTATAGTTATCATTCAACATTCGTTTTTGTTTAATGTTTTCTCATGTTACCTTTGATTTTGTAGGTACGCACTAATTATAGATGTAAATAGTTTGCGCTTTGTTTTTTCAATATTGGCATTTCGTACTTTTTGAAATGAAAAACTACAAATTTATTACGTTTACACATCAACTTAAATTACTAGAGTGTAATTGTGAAAAATGTTTTATACGATGTAAAACAAAAAAGGCTAAAAAACGATTAATGTCGTGCTTGAAGTTAAATTTTAAATCGTTCGTTTGAGGTATGTTAAGGGAAAAGAAAAGCAACGTATAAATAATTATTAGATTTTGAATGTTTTTTTTTCAAATGCTTTTCTACTCAATGTTGTTTAACATTATGACAAAATTATGTACGTAATTAATGTATATGTATGTCTATATATGTATGTGTATATATATATATGTATTTATGTATGTATATATATATGTATTTATGTAGGTATATATATATATATATATATATATATATATATATATATATATATATATATATATATATATATATATATATATATATATATTACACATACATACATACATACATACATACATACATACATACATACATACATACATACATACATACATGCATGCATGCATGCATGCATGCATGCATGCATGCATGCGTGCATGCATACATACATACATACATACATACATACATACATACATACATACATACATACATACATACATACATACATACATACATACATACATACATACATACATACATACATACATACATACATACATACATACATACATACATACATACATACATACATACATACATACATACATACATACATACATACATACATACATACATACATACATACATACATACATACATACATACATACATACATACATACATACATACATACATACATACATACATACATACATACATACATACATACATACATACATACATACATAAAAACACACATATATATATACATATATCTATTTACATATATATATATGCATACATACATATATATATACATATATGCATATATATACAAATACATATATATGTATATATATATATATATATATGTGTGTGTGTGTGTGTGTGTGTATATATATATATATATGTATGTATGTATATATGTGTTTGTTAATTTATATCATATTTCGTGTATATTATATGTTATCACTATATTATATGTTATATATATTAAATTTCATTATATTATATGGTATCTTATTATATATTGTTATATTATATTGTATTGTAATGTATTAAAAATTTAACGAGAGATTAATTTAATTCGACTAAATAGACTAATAAACAGACTGATTCAAATAATAGTATCGGTAATGAGGTTTAAACGCCCTAAGTGGTAAACTGTCATGAAATTAAAATCGTATCGGTAATGGGGTCGGAGTAATAGGGTAACGACAACATTTTGTGTTTTTAGTGTTTTATTTCATTATTTTTTTAAGGGGAGGAATAATTGGTTGTTTTAAATTGAAGCGCTTTAAAAAAATTGAAGCCTTTAAAAAAAATTGAAGCATTTTAACATCGGCCGTCGTTGAACGGCCTATTTATCTGGTTGCATCCTCCCGCGAGACGTCGTACGCCGCCAGCTAAGACAGGTATACCTGACCCGGTGACGTCTTCGCGGGCCAATTCGAAATGTGTCGAACCGGCATCCGCGGGAGTCTCCGCGAGGTTATCCGGCGGCCGACGTTATTCTCCTCGACCCTCCGCGAGTCTCCTCGTTTCGGCCTGTACCGGCCGTCTGCCGCCGTTTGCTCTCCGCGGGAAGCAGTATACCGTTGAGTATAAATTTGACGGTCAATCGGTTGGACATCTTTGACTTTCATAATATTGTTTCAACCGCTTAAAATTTTGCCGCGCTTGCGAACGTCGACCGTCATAATAAAATTAGCAATTCACACGGCCGGCGAGCGTTTACGGTAACAAAACTGCGGCGACCACATGTAAATAAAATGGTTGCAGACAGTAACTTTTTATCGTTATGTGAGCTCCACGGTGAGAGCACTTGGCCGCAAAATTGAAATTTAATCGTCTGTGTTACATTGAACTTAGACGCAAAGTGAAACGAAACCTATTGAAACTGGAGTACTATAAGTCTCGTACGGAAATATTATAACGCACGAAACGAAATATACTTTTATAATAAAAGTATAAAACGAACCGGCGTAAAAATATCATTTGAAATTAGTTGAAAAAAATGAGCGTCGTCACGCGCGACGAAATCGAGGCACGCTATTTACGAATCAACATACTTACATTGACAGCGAAATGTTAGGATATTGGGCGAATCGGCGTCGGCCGAAATCGTGCAGTCAAATTTTTGTTCGGTTCGCGTCAGTTATGTTTTGTTTCGTTCGGTACTGCACTTTTGTGTCGGTTCGGTTTGGCGCGAGCGCCGACCGGTATTCATTTGTTCGAGTCGCACGCTCGTCGATTGCGAGGAAATGTTGGTTCACGAAGCGTGAAGCGATTTTTTCGTCCGCGGAAGTATTTTATGTGTACGACGAAGCGGCAATACCTTTGTACGGCCGATCCTGCTACGACCCTGTCAATGTACCGCAGTTTGTACCATTTACGTACATTTTCCGTATCTTTTTGCAATAGTCCGTACATTTTTGGTACAATTCCGTACATTTATGTAAAATTTCTGTTCAATTTACCGGACAGAAAGTACTACGAAGTGCAACGTATCTTTTCGTCAAATTTTGTACATTTACCGTACAAAACCGTACAATTATCGTAAAATACCATACAGTTTCTGTGAATTAGCCGTTCAGTTTACCGGACAGAAAGTACATCGCGTATTTTTCCGATTTATTCAAAAGTCACGAATTATACGTTTTAATCGTAAAAAAGGAAAAAATCGCGCGATTTGAACAACTATGGTTGACGGGAAACAATATTGACTAGTTGACTACTGTGCCATTTGACAGGCTATCTATTCAAGTCAACCGAGCTACCTCAAGACGGGCTAACGGTATGTGCTCAATTGCTCATGTTCCCGTAACTTACGGTACGGTTCCATGTGGCTAAGGGTACTTTCGCTTGTAACCGAAACTTAGTCTTGTTACTTTATTTTTTAGCGAAGATTCTCCGTACAACTTTTAGAGCATTCGTATGTAAAGAAATGAAATGAGAGAACACTATATTATCAAAATCGCGATGGTTAAACCATCTAAGTACAAAGCGTTATTGGAAATGTATAAATGTTGACTACCATTAAAGGCTACACTTAGAAAAACTCATAAACACAACAACTACAGTAGCTAAACAACACTAAAAACAAACCCACTGAAAGCAATAAAAACCAAAACAAATACAAAAACCAAACTACCGTAGCACTAAAAAACAACACTATACACAAACACTAAAAGTTAGACTGGGCCATTGGCCCAAAAACTAAAACAAATCCACACTAAAGGTCAAAACGAGAAATATCATCAATATGCACCGGGTGGCACGGAGGTAAATCTTGTAACCCACGACCATCGGTCACCACTGTGCTATGTCGGATAAGGGCGGGAGCTTAAGACCGTTGAAGCGCAACAGAGATACGTTGGCGGTAAAATGTAGACATGAGAGCTGGCGAAGGGCTCCTAGGTCCCCGAATTTCAAACGACCGCCGCGCGCAATCGCGGATGAAGTTGTCGAACGACGAGTCCAAGGTCCCAAATATCTCCACAGCAAACTGTATGAAGTTATCAGCTGGGTCTCGGTGAGCGTAATCACGTTCTTTACATGCCGCTGCATCCCGAGCCGCAACACCCGTATGTAATGCCGCACGCGTGGAGACATGGGATCTCGTAGGATCTATGAGGACTACATCTCCTAATGTTCTCTCTGCCCCATGCAGAAAGACGAGATCCACCCGAGGGCCGCGTACACTCCTACATTGAGAACGCGGAGGAAGGATATGCGACACCTCATGCTTCAGTGTGTATCATGCCTCACTACCCACCGAAGCTATTGCATCTCGAACGATATCATGTGCCATTGTGCGCTCCCCACCGTGTGAACAACGGAGTAAATGGACACCTTGCTCATCGATACTTTGGCCACAAAGGAAACGAGGCTTGCCTAAGAGAGAGGTATGTGGCAAGCCGAGACGTAAACAAAGTGCAGAAGAAAATTGTTGAGAAGAGAAGCAGAGTGAGGTAAAAATCGGAGTAGCCACGAGCCAAGATCCAGCACCCGGTCGCGAAAGAAGAACGAAGTCGAGCCTGTGCATCAGCTGTTGGCAGCCCCTCAAGGAGGTTATGGAATTCGGCGGCGGCTACCTTATCGCTGATATGCTGTTGCACCCGGGAATGACTAGTAATGATGACGGAACAAAATGGAGGAACGACATCTTGGGCCTCAACTGGTAGAAGCAAACGAGTAGGTACTAACGATTGTTGAAAAGATAACAAGCCTTCGTCGACGGTAGAGATCGCATGGGCCAAGATAGGAGTGTCGTCTACCACGAACCTCAAGCTAATGATAGATGCCACAAGAGCCCAACTACCCAAATACGCGGCTGGCGCGATGGTGACGGAAGGAAGCAGACCAAGACCCTCGAGAGAGATTGGTAAAGCAGATTGTCGACGAGCGATCAGCCCTTCCGGCCGATCGAATATTCTTTGACCGACAAGTTGATGTAAAATTGCAAAGAGACAATTATGAAAGTCTGAAAGTGAAGAAATGAAAGAAGATTGAGGGGGCACAGTGCGCGCCAAATACAAAGGTCGTTGCGCAAAACAACGAGTTAGAATCGCAAACGCCACTTGGGAGTCCGACATTTTTGGAATGTCCTTGCAGTGGGAAAGGTCTTCCAAAAAGGCATCCTTGACAAACTGGTGAACAAAATCAGGGGCGCCAATCAGGGAACCTTACACCCTTAAACCCTCTTGAGGTGTACAAACACGAAATCTCGAAGGGAGAGGGAAATCCGGTGGCAAACCATTAGGTGACCAAGCGACACATTTAGGGATTTTAACAGATAGATTTATTTCGGAAAGCTTGTCGGAAAAATGGTGGAAGGCAGGAACAACTTGGTCAGGCGGACCAATGATATGTGTGTCATCGGCCACTGAAGGGAATAAACAACTTGGAAAGGCAGTAGCAGATGCTCGTAAGGCTTGTACATGGGCAAGAGCAAACAAGCCACCCCCCCCAATGGATCACCTTGACGAGTGCCGGTAACGGATTCCAATGTGGCAACATCTCCTAAAGGGCCACCAAGGGAATAAATGAGAGAGCTAGAGGTGGAGTAGAAAGTGTCGACAAAAGGAAAAAGCTGAAAAATGGGAGGGGGGGCATGTCGGAGCTCGCGGAATATGGCAATACGATCAACAATGTTGAAAGCATTCATAACGTCAACTTGGGGAACAATCCACTCAGGGTGCAAGTCCATTGTCGCACGCAAACCATCAACGACTGCCTCACAACCTCCCCCCGTTGCGACACCAAATTGATGTGGGGAAAAATAATCGTGGAAAGCCCCTTGAAGTTCCATACACAGTGATGGAGCCACAAGGCGATATAACACCTCCCTGACAACGATAGGTCGAACACCACCGACAAGTTTTGAGACTGCAGCAAGACGTGTTGCGACCAAAAAGGGTACTACAGAAGGTGGGACATTTCCTCTAGCGAAATGGGAAGCCACTTTAAATAGCAAATCAAAACCTTGAGATGGACTTTCTGGAGGAAAAATATCGCGCAAAAGCTCATAAACCATCCCAGAGGGTCCCCCCGCGAGAGATGTGGGGATCGGACCAAAGCTTTAGCAAAAGTATCTTGGTCTAGCTCAAACGGGTCAAGGGGATCATAAGATTCAATGAAAGACGTAAGTTCAGCCGGTGCAGCGGAATGAAGGGCAATAAAAGCCTCAACAGTTGACTCCGTAGTTGGCGATAGTGTGAAAGGGCGAAGCGCCTGAGCAGCCCGAGAAAGCTCACCACATCGGCCAAGGTGCACGGCATGACGCATGCGGGCTATAGAGGCAGGAAGAGGAGTTTGACAACGAGGAGGAGTCACCGAAAGGGAAATAACCCTATCCGTATGCTCTTGCTGAAGAGATTCCCAATCCCCACACAAAAATCGTTGATATCGAGAACTTGTTTCACGCGCCCCACTAGCACCCCCACGTGAAGGTAAGACCAAAACCCAGAGTGGAAATATGAGGAAAAGATGCTAGGCCGCTTGATTTATGACGTTGTCTGCAAGAAGCCCGAGAGGGAACCGAAGGGTTGCTTGGACGACTTCGTGGAGATGAGAAGGAATGCGGGAGTAAAGCCGAGGCCGAGGGTAACCGCGATGGTAACAACCCAACACATTAAGGTTACGGACATACTCCCAGTCAGTATGAGAGGGGTGTCGTTGAATAGGGGGGTTTGTAAGAGGATTCTCACTCAAAATTAGGTAAGAGGAGGAAGCTAAAAATTGATAGCACAAAGGCGACCAATTTTAACAGGCCGAATCCGGCAAAGAAAAACAGAAAAAGAACGGATTTTGCCTGGAAATTAAGGAAAAACGCTTAGAAATGTTTTTTTTTTTTTTTAAATCTTGTACACTAACTTTTGCCGGCGGAGATGCAAAAGCAAAGGACCAGAGAACGACAACAAGAAACCTGGCCGAAATTTGTAATAGACGTGGGCGTCCGCAAATATTGGCGTCAGGGATGGGAAGAGATATTCAAAAAGAGGAAAGGAAAAATCGGCCGAAATTGGCAGTCTCAACTAAAGAAGGACGAGGGAACGGATGGAGCTGGTGAGCCCACTGGTAGAAAGGGTTTGAAAAATACAGTCTGTCGACTACCTACACGCGGAATTTGGCGCCGGATATGCGAAGAGAAGGTCAAAAAACATCAGCCGGAAGCCATGGTCGAAGCTTCTGGAAGGCCGCCGAAACGCAAACGAAACGCAAGTGAGAGAAAGGATAAAATGAAATCGTAACTTTAGATTGTGACGGATGTAGACGTGGGTGTAATTTGTGACGATTGTAGACGCGTACAAAACTCGCGATAATTGATGACGTTTACAAAATAGAGACAGTTGTAGACGTCTAGCTACTTGTTCAAACTCTGTGTGCTCCATTGCCCACAGAAATCGCAGATCCAAAAGAAGTTAATCTAGATAGTTCCGACTCCAAGTTGATATAAACCCAAATGATTAACCCCTTGACAATCATAAAACCCATAATAGCTTCACCCCTGTGAAATAAAACTTTATGTGTGCTCTGTTCCACTACAGAATGCAAAGTTAGAATATGAGTTTTGGAAACATTCACCCACTTTGACTTTCCCTTAGAAATGCAGCCACCATGGCACGCAAAAACTCTGACCGACTACACCCATGTGTAGCCTGGACTCCCCTGAGTCCGCAGCAAAAAGAATCACTGAAAAATGGTCAAGTAAATTGATAGTTATGAATGGTCAAAGATGACCTTTTGTACAGGAGCTCTCTCGGAGAGAGGCTGCTACCTACTAAATTTTCTAAGTCCTATCTCTCTCTAAAACTCTATCTACTGATGTACGGCACCAATCAAATTATTGTGTCGTACATAAAAGTATAGGTGCCGGTGTACTTTTTGTACGACCATCGTAAGACATGGCCAAAATGTCGACACATGTCATATCCGGATTTGTTCTCGTAATCTCCCGAGTTGCCACGATCCAATGCCATTGTGCCACGTGTCATCCTACGTGGCGATGACCGCAAACCGTCGCGATTCTCTTCCGCGATCTCGACATCCTTCCCGGCCGTCCGATCAAAACTAGATTTCAATCGTAGCCGTCATAAATACTTGCGCTGTATTTGTTTCGATATCGAAACAAAATGCGCGGTATTTGTTTCTTCTCCGTACCGTGTTCCGTACTCTACATAACTGAATCTATGCATCCCAAATAAAGTTTCAGCTGAATTAATTAGTCTACGTGTAAGTCTTTATATAATTATCAAACCATATAGCATTTAACACTAGTCTTAGACTAAACGGATAAAGCTAACGGCTAGTTTGACAGTCAGCGGGTACCTGGATCAAATCTTGTGTGTGTCAAAATCTTTTAGGTAACTCTATTAAGATTTGCCTTCATGTCCTCTTTGGACAGTCTAGGCAGCCATGGATCTAACTCCTTCTCCAGTCTTCAGTGATTGCGACAAGTGTGGGGACTTGAGTGAACAGTTAGAGGTAGGCTGTCAGTGTCTCCTCTTTGCCTTTTATTTTACAATCTCTAGACCTAGAAAATACTTTAAATTTCAACACTCCCCTTATTTTCTAGTCTATTTTACTTTCAACTCCCATAAAAAACAACTAATACACATATATATTTATATATATATATATATATTTATATATATTTTCCTTTCCTTTTTCCTTTTTCTTTCATGAAGCTTCAAGCGAATACCTTTATATTTAAGAAAGTGTATTAGATGACCAAAAATAATTTCATCTCGGCGATCATACATTTTATTTTGCATGCCACTTTTCATAAACCCGAGCAAATATTTTATCCACCTCCTCCCCTTTTCATCAAACCAAAATCCACTTTCCCTTTTGCATTTCTAACAGTCAGCCCCATCCTTAATCTGCAACACATACCCAAAAGATAACCATTTTACAGGCACATCTTCACAAATGACATCACACTAAGTAGTGATGTCAAATCCACCCCCCGTCAAATATTCCCAAAAATCACTAGTCCTCACTATGTTCCTCATAAAATCAACATTTTCCGAACTCATATTTTCACCCATGATAATTATCTCATTTACCTCACCCTCTCCCATGGAATTCTTTCCACTATCACTTTCTATTTTTACTCCCAAAAAATATTTCTCCTCCCCTAAACTTTTAATCAAATATTCCTCTCCCCCCCTATCTTTTAAAGCCCCCTTTAGATTTACTTCTCCCCTTTCCTCGGAATCCGTTGAAGTCTCCTTTTCCGACCAGTTTTCTATTTCCAAAATATCTTTGAAACTATCCTCAATAATTTGAACTCCCTCAAGTTTCTCCTCTCTCTTTAATTCCCTTATACCTCCAAAAGCACACTATTGCTTTCGTGGAATTTCTGTGTGCTTTTCTTTCTTCCCCCTATTACCGATGCGGAGAAGCTCCAAAAAATTTTCATCCTCGTTCTTCTCATCCCCTTGTTTCTTCTCATCAACATCCCAACTTCTAATTTCTTCCAAACTAGGACACTCCTCCAGATAGTGACCCGACTCCCTACAAAGAAGCAAACCCCTTTTTTCAAAGCTCTCCTTTTTTTTCCTCTCCCTCTCTTTCCACCAAAATTCCGATAAGGTTTACCTTTGTCTTTCTTCCCCTCATCACGCTTTCGCTCGTCACCGCCGTTCCCCTCATCACGCTTTTGCCAGTCACCACCAGCTGTTAGTGCATTCACCCTGTTACTTCCCCTACGAAGCTCCAAAGTGCTTTCCCTCACAAGAATCATCCCCATGGTAAAGCTCCAAGTCCATGAGGAGCCATCCATTGCCTGCATATGACAAATGATGTTTTTGTACTCATTTGGGAGTTTCATGAGTAGTGTATTAATCTTCCTCTCCTCAGATTATACATATCCCGCACTAGCAAGCTCAACATATAGCGCAGCAATATCATTGCAAAACTCTATCATGCTTCCCCCTTTGTAAACATAGGCATCTATTTTTGGTTTTACTGATTGCTGCCTCTGAATAGTCTCACTCTTATAAATTTGACTTAGTGTATCCCAAATTTCCGAAGACTTGGTTATATTCAAAAGACTGATAGCTATGGACTTAGACACATTCCTAAGTATGAGATGTTTTGCTATAGTGTTTATATTCTCCCAAATATTATCATCATTTTCTTTAGTTTTACTTATAACCCATTAAAGTGGAGCTGTGGTGGAGAGCTTAGCTCCCCTAACCATTGGTGTCCCTTTATCCTTCTCCCCATTACCCCCTTCCATGGCAATAATTTTCCCTTCACCTTCCATTAAATCTGAAATACGGTTAGTTTTATGAGAGGCCCCTGATGAATCTCCGTAGAGAGTTCCACCAAATCATTGTGGCGGACACCTCACTTGTCCCGAAACAATTCCCCACAAGTACTTTTCGAAAAGCAATCCCTCCATCGTAAGTTCCCAATAAGTGAAGTCTATTCCATCGAACATAGACACCCTAGATGGTGGGCCCATAACGTGAAACACTGTGTGCTCCATTGCCCACAGAAATCGCAGATCCAAAAGAAGCTAATCTAGATGGTGCCGAATCCAAGTTGATATAAACCTAAATGATTGACCCCTTGACAATCAGAAACCCATAATAGCTTCACCCTGTGAAATAAAACTTCCTGTGTGCTCTGTTCCACCACAGAATGCAAAGTTAGAATATGAGTTTTGGACACATTCACTCACTTTGACTTTCCCTTAGAAATGCAGCCACCGTGGCAGGCAAAAACTCTGACCGACTATAACCTTGTGTAGCGTGGACCCCCGTGAGTCTGCAGCAAAAAGAATCAGTGAAAATGGTCAAGTAAATTGATAGTTATGAATGGTCAAAGATGACCTTTTGTACAGGAGCTCTCTCGGAGAGAGGCTGCTACCTACTAAATTTTCTAAGTCCTATCTCTCTCTAAAACTCTATCTACTGATGTACGGCACCAATCAAATTATTGTGTCATACATAAAGGTACACGTGGTCGTGTACTTTCTGTACGACCATCGTTCGACATGGCCAAAATGTGGACACATGTCATATCCGGATTTGTTCCCGTAATCTTCGGAGTTGCCGCAATCTAGCGTTTTTGTGCCACGTGTCACATGACATGGCGATGACACTAAATTGCCAAAAGTACATATTCTGTGATCCCGACGCCTATCGTGGCCGTTCGATCAAAACCGGATACAACTATAGTCGTTGAAAATATACGCGCGGTATTTGTTTCGTGTTCGAAACAAATGCGAGGTGTCTGTTTCCTATAATACATTAAAATCGTACAGAAACTTTATCTATGCATTACGTATCTATTTCCCGTTAAATGAACTAGTCTACGTGTAACAAATTAAATATTTGTCAAACCTATTATGTCCCACCACTAATCCTAAACTTATAGGTTAAAGCTAACTGGTAATTTGACGGACGTTAGGTACCCGGATCAAATCCTGGGTCCGTCAAACGTTTTAGGTAACTCTATCAAGATTTGCCTCCCTGTCCTCTTTGGACAGCCTAGGCAGCCATGGATCTAACTTCTCCTCAAGTGTTCAGTGACTGCGACAAGTGTGGGGACTTGAGTGAACAGTTAGAGGCAAGCTGTCAGTGTCTCCTATTTTGTCTTTTATTTTACAACATCTAGACCTAGAAAATACTTAAATTTCAACACTCCCCTTATTTTCTAGTCTACTTTACTTTAAACTCCGTTCAAAAACAACAAATACATATATATATATATATATATATATATATATATATATATATATATATATATTTTCCTTTCCTTTTTCCTTTTTCCTTAATGAAGCTTCAAGCGAATACCTTTATATTTAAAAAAGTGTTATAGATGACCAAAAATAATTTCAATTTGTCGATCATACATTTTATTTTGCATGCCACTTTTCATAAATCTGAGCAAAGATTTTATCCACCTCCTCCCCTTTTCATCCAACCAAAATCCACTTTCCCTTTTGCATTTCCAACAGCCAGCCCCATCCCCAATTTGCAACACATACTCAGATGCTAACCCTTTTACAGGCACACCTTTATAGAGGGCATCACTCCCATTAGTGATGTCAAAACCATTACCCCCCAAATTTATCCTTAAATCAAGAGTCCCCACTAAGTTCCTCGTAAAATCTACATCTTCCGAACTCATATTTTTATCCATGATTCTCACCCCAATTTCTGAACTTTCCTTACTCTCTCCTTTGGAATTCTTTCCACTATCACTTTCTAATTTTATTCCCAATTAATATTTCTCATCCCCTAAACCTTTCATTAAATATTCCTCTTCTCCCCTATCTTTTAAAACCCCCTCTATAATTAATTCTCCCCTTTCCTCGGAATCCGTTGAAGTCTCCCTTTCCGACCAGTTTTCTGTTTCCAAAATATCTATGAAACTATCCTCAATATTTTGAACTCCCTAAAGTGTCTCCTCTCTCTTTACTTCCCTTGTACCTCCAAAAACACATTGTTGCTTACGTGGAATTTGTGTGTGCTTTTCTCTCTTCCCCATACTACCGATGGGGAGAAGCTCCAACATATCTTCATACTCTTTCTCTTCTTCCCCTTCTTCCTCCTCATCCACATTCCAACTTTTAAGTTCTTCCAAACAAGGGCATTCCTTTATATAATGACCCGGTTCCCTACAAAAGAAGCAAACCCCTTTTTTCAAAACTCTCGTTTCTTTTCCTCTCCCTCTCTTTCTACCAAAGTTCCGATAAGGTTTAATTTTGTCTTTCTTCTTCACATCACGCTTCTGCTCGTCACTGCTGTTCCTCTCATCACGCTTCCGGCAATCACCACCAGCTGTAAATGCATTCACCCTGTCACTTCCCCTACGAAGCTTTAAAGTGCTTTCCCTCAGGAGAATTATCCCCATGGTAAAGCTCCAAGTCCATGAGGAGCCATCAATTGCCTGCATACAACAAATAATGTTTTCGTACTCATCTGGGAGTTTCATGAGTAGTGAATTAATCTTCCTCTTCTGAGATTCTACATATCCCGCACTAGCAAGCTCAATATATAGCGCAACAATATCATTGCAAAACTCTATCATGCTACCGCCTTTATAAACATAGGCATCTATTTCTTGTTTTACTAATTGCTGCCTCTAAATAGTCTCACTCTTATAAATGTGACTTAGTGCTTCCCATATCTATGAAGACTTGGTTAAGTTTATAATAGTGATAGCTATGGACTTAGACACGTTTTCAAGTATGAGATGCTTTGCTATAGTGTTTTTATATTCCCATATTTTTCTGTCATTTTCTTCAGTTTTAATCCCTATAAGTTGAACCATAGTCGAGAGCTTAGCTCCCCTCACCATCGGTGTTCCTTTTCCCTTCTCCTATTTTTCCCCTTCTATGGCAATGATTTTCCCTTCACCTTCCTTTGCATCTGAAATTTGGTTGATATTTTGGGCAGCCTCAGATCATTCTCCATAGTAAGCTCCTCCAAAGCCAACTGGCGGACAACTCACTTGTCCCGAAACAATTCCCTATAAGTGCTTCTCGAAAAGCAATCCCTCCATTGTAAAATCCTAATAACTGAAGTCTGTTCCATCGAACATAGGCACTCTAGATGGTGGGCCCATAACCTCAAACTCTGTGTGCTCCATTGCCCACAAAATTGCAGATCCAAAAGAAGATAATCTAGATAGTGCCGACTCCAAGTTGATATAAACCCAAATGAATGACCCCTTGACAATCAGAAACCCATTATAGTTTCACCCATGTGAATTAAGACTTTATGGGTGCTTAGTTCCACCACAGAATGCAAAGTTAGAATATGAGTTTTGGACACATTCACCCACTTTGACTTTCACTGAGAAATGCAGCGTCCCTGGAAGGCAAAAACTCTGACCGACTACACCCCTGTGTAGCTTGGACTGCGTTGAGTTCGCAGCAAAACGAATCACTGAAAATAGTCAAGTAAATTGATAGTTATGAATGGTGAAGATGACCTTTTGTACAGGAGCTCTCCTGGAGAGAGGCCGCTACCTACTAAATTTTCTAAGTCCTATCTCTCTCTAAAACTCTATCTACTGAAGTATGGCACCAATCAAATTACTGTGTCGTACAGAAAAGTACATGTGCCGGTGTACTTTCTGTACGGCCATCGTATGACATGGCCAAAATGTCGACACATGTCATATCCAGATTTGTTCCCGTAATCGCCGGAGTTGCCGCAATCCAACGTTGTCGCGCCACGTGTCACATGACGTGGCGATGACAGTAAAACGCCAAAAGTACACATTCCGTGATCGCGGCGCCTATCGTGGCCGTCCGATCAAAATCGGATACAACTATAGCTGCTGAAAATATACGCGCGGTATTTGTTCCGTGTTTGAAACAAATGCGAGGTATCTGTTTCATATAATACATTAAAATAGTACAAAAACTGTATCTATATATTTCGTATCTATATCCTGTTAAATGAACTAGTCTATGTGTGAAAAAATAAATATTTATCAAACCTACTATATCCTACCACTAATCGTAGACTTATAGGTTAAGGCTACTGACTAATTTGACGGATGGCAGGTACCCGGATCAAATCTCGGGTCCGTCAAACATTTTAGGTAACTTTATTAAGATTTGCCTTCTTGTCCTCTTTCGACAGCCTTTCAGCCATGGATCTAACTCCTACTAAAGTCTTCTGTGATTGCGACAAGTGTGGGGACTTGAGTGAAGAGTTAGAGGCAAGCTGTCAGTGTCTCCTCTTTTGGCTTTTATTTTACAATCTCTAGACCTAGAAAGTACTTAAATTTCAATAGTCTTTAGGGGTTCCAACTATGCAATTTGGAAGAGATACTTTCGAAGAGAATTCACACCGAAAAAACTTTGGGACATCGTTATTGGGGAAGAAACACGACCCGATCCTTGCGAGGATCCAGCCGGAGCAAAGAAGTGGGACAAGAAAGATATGGCGGCCTCCACCGCACTAATACAAAGTTGTGCTAGTTCTATGCATGAACATCTTCTAACTCATGATAGGCTTTATGATTGTTGGACCGCTTTGCAAAATGCGTTTGAAAAATGATTTGAGGCAAATGAAAATTATCTCTTTTAGGAGTTTCCATGAAAGCAGAAATGTGCTTTCGGTGAATTGAAAGGTGAAGCATGCTGGATTGTATACTTAAGTGCATCCATGCACATGTGTTAAGATAAACACTTGTTCATTAGGATAAGAAGATTCCCACCATAGATATACAGTACGGGGATTGGAGGATAGTCACTACTACTGTTGTAGGATCAGTAGATCTAAATGTGTAAGTAGAAGGAAAGACATCCATAGTTACATTCTCTGATGTATTGTTTATTCCGGAGCTGAACAAAAGATCATCTCAACGTCTATATTAGATGATAAGGGTTTTGATATTAGCACTAGGAAAAGAGTCTTTACTACTAGTTTTGAGGAGGAAGTTTATTTTACTGGTGAAAAAGGTAGCGAATGGATGTTTCGGCTGATTTTAAGCAATAAAAAGAAGAAACTTTATTATGTTGGTGTTCATGATATAATAATATGGCATAAGAGGCTTGGGCATGTGAATCTAGATAAGTTAAGTGAGATGAAAAATATGGGAGTAGTGGAAGGGATTTAGTTCCCTAAGAGTGAGAATCTAAGTGATTGTAGTAGATGTGCTCAAGGTAAAGCACATTGGTTACCCTTCCCAAAAACCGCCACCTATAAGGGAGAAAAGATTATAAATTAAGTACACACGGATATTTGGGGGGCAGCTAGAGTGCCATCACCTGGGGGGAAGAGATTTATAATGACTATCACCGATGATTGGTCTCGGTATTCCAAGGTTTATTTTTTGAAAAATAAGTCAGAGGTTCAGGAATGTTTTAAACAATATAAAGCATGGAGTGAAAAACTCCATGAAACCTCAATCAAGAGAGTAAGGAGTGACAATGGTGGAGAGTATACCTCTAACTTGTTTGAGGATTTTCTGAGAGAAGATGGAGTGCAACACCAAAAGACAATTCCTGAAAATCCTGAGCAGAATGGTGTAGCTGAAAGATTAAATAGAACACTGAGTGATAGTGCTAGCAGTATGCTGTCAGATAAGAAAATAGGAAAGAAGTTTTGGGCCGAAGCAATAAACTGTGCAAGTTATCTCAAGAATAAAGTTCTTACTTCAGCAGTAAAAGGCCAAACACCCTATGAGAGATGGACAGGCCAAAAACCAGATGTTTCACACTTAAAGGTTTTCGGTAGTCAAGTGTTCACTTTAGACACAGATTGGTCAAACTAGAAGTTAGACCCAAAAGGAAACCCAAGATATCTACTAAGATATGATGAAGATGAAAAAAGATATAGAGTCTACGATCTCAAAAGAGAGGATATTATCCTAGTGACGCATCTAGTGGTTATGGATGAAGGGAAATCTATAGATCCCTTTAAGCAAACAAAGACAGTCATAATCAGATTTGAGTCAAAAAATTTGATGACTTTGAGCTTCCTTACTATCCAGGATTTGAAGAAGGTGATGATCTTGCAGATACAGATCAGACCGAGAAGGACCCAAATGTGGAACCCCTAGTATCAACTCCAACCGAAGCGGAAGACGTGGTAGAAATCAACCTAGAAACAAAGGATAGCTGAGAAGTAAAAATTGTTTGGAAGATTCCAAAAGAGCCATCTATTTCGGCAACCGAGTTTGAGGGAGGAAGAAGAAGCAGCAAAAGACTACAAGAGAGACAAGTGAACAATAAGGTAACCAATTTGTCTCACCTTGATGAACCTCATACTTATAATAAGGGAATGACTTGTCCTTAGAGAAACTGGTGGAAGACAGCCATGAATGACGAGATGGCCTCAATTATGGCTGCTGATACATGGGAATTGATGGATTGTCCTCGTGATAGGAAGCCAATTGGGTGTAAGTGGGTATTTATGCTGAAACTCAACGCGGAAGACACCATTAAGCGCTACAAGGCTCGGTTAGTGGAAAAGGGATTTACCCAAAAAGAGGGAACAAACTACGTGAAGACTTTTGCACCGCTCGTTAGGTTTCCTTCGGTTCGGATACTTGTCAGTATGGCGGCAGCTAAAGACATGGAAGTGCGCCAGATGGACATCAAGACGGCCTTTCTAAATGGAGAGTTGGAAGAGGAAATTTTTACGTGACAGCCCGAAGGATTTGTGTAGCAAGGGGAGGAAAGCAAGATATGCCGATTGATCAAATCTTTGTATGGGCTGAAACAGGCACCCCTGCAATGGAAAAAGAAGCTTGATGAGTTTCTTACATCTTTGGGATTTATTCGGATCAGCTCAGATCACTCAATTTATTTGTTTGAAGATGAGGAAGGAATTATTTTTATTGCAATTTATGTTGATGATTTGCTTCTTTTAAGTAAATCTATGGATAAAATAAATAAGTAGAAAAATGATCTAAAAGGAAGATTTGAGATGAAGGATATAGGTGAAGCGAGGTATATTTTGGGAATTCAGGTAGAGAGAGACAGAGATAGAAAAATAATAAGATTAACTCAAAAAGAGGCGATTGGAAACATGCAGAAAAATTCTAAATGGACCAGGCTAATAGTTGTACCACTCCTATGGAATTAAAGAAGGGAAGTAAGGGGAGTGTGGAAGAGGGAGTTATAATCTAAGATGATGAGGTAGGCCCGAAAAAAAAAAGATTTATGTAGACCATCCCTTATAGACAAGTAGTGGGCAGCCTAATATATTTCATGAATTGTATCTGTCCGGACATAGCCGCAACTGTAGGAGTACTAAGTAGGAGTCTGAATGCTCCCACTAAGAAAGATTGGGAGGCAGCTAAGAGAGTCCTTAGATATCTTATAGGGACTAGGGATCTATGGTAGCATTTGCATGAAAACAATACTTACATCACCACTTGGAGTGATGATAGCAATATGGATGCACCTATAAGGAGATGTACATCTGGATATGTATTGTATATGGGTGATGGGGCTTGCTGCTAGAGCAGCAAGCAGCAAAAGATCATTGCTCAGTCCACTATGGAGGCTGACTACATGGCTTCTTGCTCTGCTGTAAAAGAATTAATGTGGGTCAAGTCTTTGCTTGGTGAGCTTGGTCATCTTAAAAGTGGTGTCCAAAAAGTGTTTTGTGATAATCTGGCTGCCATTGCCATTTATGCCAATCGTAAATATCACTTTAAAGCCAAACACATAGACATTAGACTTAGCTTTGTTAGGGAGAAAGTAGAAAACAAGATAATCAGTTTGGAGTATAAACCAGATAGTGAAATGGTAGCAGATATGATGACTAAACGTGTGCCTTCCCCTAAACTAATTTTATGACGAGAGAAATGTTGTCTTAAAATTAAGAGTGACTAGAAAATAAATGGAGTGTAGAAATCAAAGGCTATTTTAGTATTTTCTAGGTTTTGTAAAATGCAGAAAAGAAGCAGAGGAAGTCTGCCTCTAACACCTTTCTCCAGCTCCCACAGTTGTCGCAGTCAATGAAAGTTGGAGAGGGAGATAGAGCCATGGCCGCCTATGCTATCCAGACGGTGACAAACATTAGATTGGTAGAATAACCAAAATAGTAATTGACTAACCCGAGATTTGAACTTGGTACCTGCCGTCCGTAAGAGCCGGCGGTAGCTGATAGCCTTAGCCAATTTGTCCAAGTTCAAGGTTGTATGATATAGGGTTTAAAAATTAGATAAATACTCAAACGTAGGCTATTTCATTTAACGGGATATATGGACATAAATATAGTTTGTGTTGTACGGCGTACGGAACTGTTGTTCTACAACCACCGTTGCAGGCGGTGAACCAGCAGTAGTAGTGGAAGTAGACATGAAAAACAGCAGAAACTATTAAAGTACCTACTCAACAGCCAACTTAGATCTGACACAAAATATGACTCAGAAAGCCAATATGCTAAATTTCCCACAGTGATACACAATACAATAAACTGACAATTCCCAAAATTGCAGCCCAAATGACTTAGTAAACCATAAGATATGATGTCTGGAAGTTTCCCAAAAACTGCCCTTAGAAAATCATATTCCCAAAACTGGATGCTACAAAATTGTCTAAGTCCTAAGTTATATACTCACAGTGTGTATCTACTGATCTACACTCATTCGGGTAACCGTTACTACGGTTATTATCCTGACTAACGACAAAGCATCCTACAAGTACGTTACTGTACCTTAAAAACCTAATTACTATTTTCTTAAACCTGATTAACGGAACACTATTTTTTATCACACTAAACTACAAACTAATGTTATTCAGATATTTACAGAAATTGATCCGTACACAAAACGTTCTAATCGTACACAAAACGTTCCAAATGCTTTGTCAGCGGTGACCGCTAAAGTCCAACCCAATGTGGTCATGTAGTACGAAGCACCTGAGTGCTTCGTCACTTGTGGTCCCACGCGAATCACGCTTGTGGTCCCTCGTGAATCGCGCTTGTGGTCCCAAGTGAATCGCGTCCGTTGGAACAAATTCGATCGACGATGGTACCGTCGAGCTGTACCATATGTTTCCGGAATACTCGGAACAGATCCCATTCGTCCGATCATGTGAATCGCATCGTCAACTTTTTGACGCGTATGGCTGATTGTCGGCGCTACTCCAAAAACCTGCATACGTTATTTCGCCGACACGTGTCCCTGCAAAAGTACGATACAGTACGATACACTCTACTGTACCTCTTGCTACTGTAACACTAATTAAGGTAAGTCTTACAGTAGACTACTAGGAAAAATATCCTAAGTTATTTTTACCCCTATTAACTGAAATAAAGATTTATAAATTACAACAGGAACATCCGAAACGGATAACGCGCACTTTGTTTCGAAGGCGAAACAAATATTGCGCAAGTATTTATGACGGCTACGATTGAAATCCGGTTTTATCGGACATCATCGAAGCATGCCGAGATCGCGGAATAGGTTTTTGGCCGTTTGCGATCAACGTCACATTGATTGACACGTGGCACAACCATATTGGAATACGGCATCTTTGGGGATTACAAGAACGAATCCAAAAATGACATGTGTCGACTTGTAAGCCATATCGTACAATTGTCGTACAAAAAGTACACAGGCACTTATACCTTTATGTACGATAGAGTATTATGATTGGTGCCGTACTTCAGTTGATATAGTTTTAGAAAGTGATAGGACTGAGAAAAAAATGATAGATTGGACCCTCTCTCCCAAGGAGCTTCTATACAAAAAGGTCAACTTTGACCCTCCATAACTTACTACTTAGGGTAGCAAATTCAGAGATTTTTTTTGCTATAGACTTAGAGGAGTCTTCCCTTCACAAAGGTGAAGGTGGTCAAAGTTTTTGTCTTTCAAGGTGGCAGTTATACTTGCTAAAATAAAAAGGGGTCAAGGTTATCCTAGAGGCTTAGTGTGAGCTGCCTACTCTAAGGACCTATGGAGGTCTCTGAGTTTCACCCACTAGTCCCACATTTCGGCTCTGCTATGGTCCACATTGGAGCACTCCCCAACCTCATCACAACCTTCGCTTTGCAAAAAATGCCCGAGGAACTCCGACTTGAAATCTGCCCAAGTAACATCTGCCTAAGCACCGTCACCATCAAGAATCAACCATTCTATAAATTATCAAGGCCATAGAAATCGATTTTTCTGATGACGCTGGCCAATGGGTGAAAATTGAGCTTACCTTTTTAGTGGTGGACAGGACTCTATTTGAAATTCTGTTGGGAATGGCAACTTAGACACAGTTGAATATGGGTTTAAGCGTGTGGAAAGAACAATGTACTGTTCGGGACCACGAGAATCTCGAAAGAACCAAAGTGGTGGTTCCTTTCGATTTATGGAATCGAGGGAAGACAAATGTTTGGTGTCAGGTTGTTACCCTGTGTATTCTACATCCTCTTCGACGAAACTGTTTGACAGTTCCAGAGATATAGCAGAAGAGATCTAGCAATTCCCCTTTTCCAAGCAGTGTGAAGAGAAATACAAAAATAGATTGTTAAAGGTGGCAAAATTCCTACGGGGAGTTGATTAGACCTTCTCAACTTTATCCTTGAAGAACACTGTTTCCACCATCCGGTCAGAGGCATCCCATGACAAGTCAGATAGCAAGGAATTCATAAGTCAAGTGGTGTCATTGACAATCCCCGAGGCAGGACTCCGAATTTTATCTCTATTTTCAGGAATAAGTTCCGATTTGGAAGCGGTTTGAAAACAGGATATCGGGTGGAGTCATATGCAGCACCGGAGATATCACCCAAGGCACGGGCTGTCAGCGAACACCGCCTCGAACAACGGCACAACCTATACCCTCATTAGCTTTTAGTGTTTGCCATTTCCAAAGATCACGGGAGTCTTCCTTAGAACATGGAAAACATCATGGCACCACATCTGGCCAGTTTGGGAAGAGCAAATCTGGTGTTGGCAGGATGGCCTTGTCAAGGATAATCTCTAGCAAGACAAGGAGAAGGGCATCAAGACCGCAGGTGTGGAACATTTTATCAGATGATCAAATTAATCTCGGGCTTCAAGAGCTCCAAGACACACCGGTGGGGTAGGTTTTGGAGAATATTCACCTAGGAGATGATACACGGAAACAAGTTGCAGACAACTAGAATCAGGTAACTCGGATTTTAGCAGCTCCCTTCGTTTTCAAAACTGCCCAGATGGGATCACGAGCGCACAGAGTCAGGGCATATTCGACCAAAATGATCCCACTTCTAGTCCTTCGGCAATTAGTGGATAAGCGGAAACTTGACCCGAATTTTTTTGTGCAGCAGATACTTCGGGAAGGAAGAATGGTCACCCCTGTGACGAAACCCGACCGCTCTCCATTCTTTCAATGCAATCGACCAGTTTTCCCACAGAAAGCACTCCCCACATTAGTTTCTTTCACTAACAGCCACGCATATACGAAAGGAGCAAAGGGAATGATTTTTGGTACCAAAGTTGGAATCAGGACAACAGCGACATTCACATAACGGGAAGAAGCAATGGGATTGGGTAAAGGCACCACGACAGCACCGAGTATTTGAAACTTTCACAGGTGCAACCTTATTAGGCAAAGTATGGATTTGAATTCTATCAAATGGGTGCTCAAGAATGCACTCGCCTTTTCCAGTCTCACGTCCCCGGAATCAAGAGCTACTTACCTTCAAGCTCCTCAGTTGTTAGCGATGCAAGCAACTTTGCAGCTTGAGGGGGGGAGAGAAAGGAGAAAAATTCACATTTCACCACCGTAGGTTTTCCCATTGCGGAGGGGTGGCATCTCAGATGGCGATAGCTTAGCGGAAGTTGTCAGCTATAGTGTCCTAGCCAAAGGGGTAGGGGCTGATCCACCGGTAGGATTGGAATTCGACATTGACCACTGGGTTAGACCGCCGGAAGCTGAGGCTGTTGTTGAGCCGAGGAAAATGGATTGGACCTTAAGAGAGAAGTTAGATCCTTAGCTGAAGTCGCGGCTCTCCAAAATTTTGGCCAAAAACAAGCAGGTGTTCTCATTGTCAGAAAAAGATGTCGGTATTTACAAAGGGACACCTTTCCGAATCGATTTGATAGACGAGATGGCTACTGTTGCAATTCTTTGTCCTCTATAAGACTAAAGAATTCAGGAAGCCTCTAGATAGTTGTTAACTAACCCACTTTCAATGGCAGCCACTACTGCCCTAGCAAACAAACTGACAATTTGACTGCACCCTTCCGCAGCTTGGACTCGGGTGAGTCTGTAGAAAATAGAATCTCTGAAAACGCCCAACTAGGAGATAAGTTATAGGGTGACAAAGATGCCAATTCATACAAACTCTCAAAGAGAGAGAGGACCATCTACCTGATTTTTCCTAAGTCCTAGTTCCCTCTAACAACCCTTATCTACTGAGTGTACAAACCAATTTGAACAATGTGCAGTACCATAAAGTACTACTGCCGATGTACTTTCTATACGGCCTTTGTACGACAAAGCCATTAAGCTGACGCGTGTCCATTTTTGAGTCGTCTGTACGTTCTTCGGAATTCTCGCGACCGAATGTTATCTCTCCATGTGGCGCCAAGTCATGCCACGTCACAAAATGCCAAAGTGACCATTCCGGGATCTCGACGATGATGTGCGCCATCAAATAAAATTTAGTATCTCATCTCAACCGTTAAATTAAACATCTTACTAATTTTTTTCGTGCAGAGTCCTATCCGCACTATATTTAACTTGTTCCATGTATCTATATTTATATTTTCGTTAATGGGAATTACTACCGTAACATTTTTGAAATATATGTCAAACCCTATATGCCATAGTGAACTACTACGACAGACCGGTTAGAGCGAACGGCTACAATATGCTCTACCGGTCGGAGGTTGGAGTCCTGTTTGACTCAACCTTTTTGTTGAGAGTGACTTAGGTCACTCTTTAGTCCTGCATTGGTGGAGTTGAGGCAGCCATGACTCCACTATTCCCTCTCTCTCCTTCAGTGACAAGAACAAGTATGGGGGGTGGAGAGAGAAGGTGGAGGCAGACTGCCTGGGCTTGTCATTCTTTTCTATCTATTTAGACTTACAAAATACTATTAAAACCTTTAGTTAATTTCAACACTCCCTTTATTTTCTAGTCTAGTTTTAATTTTTCTTTCAACCCGCATTTTTCCCTAGAATACTTTAATTTGGGAGAGGGTTAAGGTTTGGTCATCATGTCAGCCACCATTTCTTCATCAGGTCTATACACAAGATTCAATTTTTTTTTTCAACCTTTTTTTTTACAAAGCTCAATATTATGTCCATATGTTTAGCTTTGAAATGATGTTTTGGATTGGCTGCAATTTGAATTGTAGCTTGATTATCACAAAAGACTCCATGCACTCCCTCTTTCATATACCCCAATTCTTGCAACAAGGATTTCACCCTCATCAACTCTTTCACAGCATAACAAGAGGCCATATACTCAGCCTCTATAGTAGACAGAGCAACCACCTTTTGTTGCTTACTGCTCTAACAACAAGCACCTTTCCCCACATACAACACATTCTCATGGGTGCATCCCCATAAGTGGCATCACTCTTAGTAGTGATGTCAGTGTACTCCCCTCCCAAATGCAACCATAACTCTCTGGTTCCTACCAGATATATCATGTCTCTCTTGGCTGCCTCCCAGTCTCTATTTGTAGGATCATTAAGACTCCTACTAAGTACTCTAACTGTTGCCGCTATGTCCGGTTTGGTAGAATTCATAAAGTATATTATACTTCCTACCTACAACCTGCCTATAAGGGATAGACTTCATAAACTCTCTCTCATCTGGACTCATCTGATCATCTAAAATTATCACTCTTTCTACACTCCCTTTACTTACTTTCTTCAAGTCCATAGGAGTCGTAAAACTGTTTGCTTTCTCCATCTGGAATTTCTTAAGCATATTTCCTATTGCTTCTTTCTAAGTGTGTCTAATGATCCTTTTCCCCATATCTCTTTCCATTTGAGTTCCCAAAATATATCTTGCCTCCCCTAAATCCTTCATATCAAATCTGTTTCTAAAATCTTTCTTCAACTTATTGATCTTTTCCAAAATACTTACTTAACACTAGCACATCATCCAAATAAATTGCAATAAATATCACACTATCCTCATCTTCAAACATATAGATAGAATGGTCAGAGCTCGTGTGGATATATCTTAGACCAGTTAGAATCTCATTTAGTTTCTTATTCCACTGTTGGAGAGCCTACTTAAGCTCTCTTCCCCATTCTCCATAAACCCCTCTTTGCCTCATGAAGATTTGTTCCTCTAACTCACCATTTAGGAAGGCGCTCTTAATGTCCATCTGATGTATTTCCATGTTTTTCGCTGTTGCTAGTCTAAGGAGAATCCTTACTGATAGGAACCGAACAACTAGAGCAAACGTCTCCTCATAGTCAATCCCCTCCTTTTGGGTGAACCCCTTTGCTACCAAACGAGCCTTAAATCTTTCAATGGTATTATCTGGGTTCAATTCTAGTTTGAATACCCATTTACAACCAATAGGTTTTTTGTTTGGAGGACAATCTGCTAGGTCCCAAGTATTTTGTTCTATGATGGAAGCCATCTCATCATTTATGGCTCTAATCCATCTGTCCTTTTCTTGGGCTTTTCACTCCCTCTAAGTATGTCAGAGGCTCATCTAGATGAGACAGCTTAGTTACCTTACGAGCACCTTGTTTCTCTTGTATCTTTTACTTCGTCCTTTGTCCTCCCTCAAACTCTGAAGCTGGAATAGAGGGATGTCTTCGGTTTCTCTTTACAGTCTCATCGTCTCCCCTATCTATGGAAGTCGTGTCCGGTTCCTTCACTTCTGTCTCCTCGAAGTCCATAGAAATATGTGAGGTATCCGGTAGCTCTCCTGTATCTTATATCTCCCCTAAATCTGCAATTACAATCTCACTTATGTCCATTTCGGGAAAAATAAAGTTTTCCTCACTTTCAGACTCAAACGTGATTCTTATCTTTTTGGTAAATCTGAAGGGATCAATAGACTTTCCTTTATCCATAACAACTAGGTGTTTGACTAGAATGATATCTTGCTTTGCTAAGTCATAGACTCTATATCATTTGACATCCTCATCATATCACACAAAATATCCAGGTTTTCCTTTAGCATCAAGTTTCCAGTTTGTCTTATACGTATCTAGACTGTAAAATTGGCTACCAAATACTTTATGGTGAGAGATATTTGGTTTCCTTCCAACCCATCTCTCATAAGGTGTCATACCTTTGTATGCTGAGGTTAGGACTCTATTCTTAATGTAGTTGGCACAATTCATATCTTCTACCCAAAATCTCTTTCCTATTTTCTAGTCAACCCACATACTGCATACACTATCTCATACTGTTCGGTTTAACCTCTCAGCTACCCCATTTTGTTCCGGGTTATGTGGTACAGTTTTCTGGTGCTGAACTCCCTCATCTCTGAGGTATTCTTTAAATTGGATAGAGGTATATTTGTAGAAATCAAAGGTTATTTTAGTATTTTCTAGGTTTTGTAAAATGCAGAAAAAGAAGAAGAGGCAGTCTGCCTCTAACTCCTCTCTCCAGCTCCCACACTTCTCGCAGTCACTGAAAGTTGGGGAGGGAGATAGAGCCATGGCCGCCTATGCTATCCTGACGGGGACAGATATTAGGTTAGTATATTTTTACAAAATAAACTTGGCGGGCCTAAGATTTGAACTTGATACCTGCCTTTCGCCAAAGTAGCCGGAAGCCGGTAGCCTAAGCCAACTAGTCTAAACCGGAGATATATGATATATGGTTTGATAGTTATTTAAATGTTAACACGACGGTTATCTTCATTTAACGAGATTTTTAGACATAGATAGAGTTTGTAATGTATGGCGTACGACACATCCGAAACGAATACTGCGCATTTTGTTTGAAAGGCGAACCAAATATTGTGCAAGTATTTATGACGGCCACGATTTGAATCCGGCTTAATCGAACGGCCACGAAGCATGCCGAGATCGCGCAATAGGTTTTTTGCGGTTTGCGGTCGACGTCACATCAATCGCCACGTGACACAATCACATTAGATTACAGCATCTCCGCAGATTCCAAGAACGAATCCAAAAATGACATGTGTCGACTTTTTGGCCATGTCGTACAATGGCCGTTAATAAAGTACAACGACACTTGTACCTTTATGTACGAAACACTATTATGATTGGTGCCGTACTTCAGTAGATAGAGGTTTAGAGAGAGATAGGACTTAGAAAAATTTGATAGATTAAACCCTCTCTCCCAAAGAGCTTCTGTACAAAAAGGTCAACTTTGACCCTTCATAAATTACTACTCAGGGGAGCAAATTTAGAGATTCTTTTTGCTATCGACTGAAGGGAGTCTTGCATTTACAGGGGTATAGTCGGTCAGAGTTTTTGTTTGCCAAGGTGGCAGTTATTCTTGCTGAAACACGAATGGGTCAGGGTTATCCTAGAGGCTTCGTGTGAGCAGCCTACTCTAAGGTCCTATGGAGGTCTCAAAGTTGCAGGTTATGGGCCCACCATCTAGAGTGCCCATTATCAATGGAGCTGGCTTTATATACTGGGAAAGTATGATGACAGGAGCTCTATGTGAGAAACGGTTTTGGGGAATAGTGAGTGGACGGGTGAGGCGTCCATCCAGTCTTCAGATACCTCCAAGGTTTACAAGAGGCAAATTTACTAGAGATGTAGATCCATCTTCAAGAGAGGAGACAAAGGAAAGAGAGGTGGTGGACAAAGGAAAAGAGAAGGAGACGGTTACACCAATAGCAACCGGTTTGGTATTTATGTCACCTATTCCAAGGAACGAGGATCTAATATTAACCTACGTGTTACCAACCAGAATGAGCCACGCAAATAAAAAGTGGTTTACTGTCGCGACCTAACGGAAGGTACGCCCTTCAATTAAATTTTTTGTTAAATTACTGAGACGCCTAATGGAAGTCCACCCTTACGGATATAGGGACACTTGAAAACCGGGGTCCGGCGAATCCGCGCTAAAATACAAAGCTCGCTAAGTCACAAGTACATGGGGACATACCCTCACACATTACGTATATATAAGTACATTTTTGTTTATTTCCGTACAGCGAAAACTTTGCGAAATTTACGAAAAGTACGAAATCGACGAGCATTGCGTAGTTTTCGTAAAAAAGTCGAAATCCGTTTAAATTGGACAACTATGCTTGGCCAAATGGGGCCGTACCGTAATTGCGATAAACGGTGTACACTGTACGATACTACGCAGGCTGCTTTCTCTGTTCTCCGCACCTCCCGGGGTATTCCAAAGGCTTTCCGGAGTCCGTACATATTTGTGAGAACGTCCTTTCATTTAAACCCTAAAATTCTGTACATGTTTCGCAACACGGATGTACGGTTCTGCTGCTTTCCCGTGAGAGAAATCGAATTCTTGACGCACATGAGAATGTAGATTGGACGGTCAGATCTTCTTCGAGCTGGAGTCCAACAAGATTCTTCCAGAAATTGGTGACGTGGAAATTCAAGGGCGACAAGGATCTCAAAATGCAACACGTGTCTGTCGAATGTTGCATGTAGCATTCGACTTATCACGGCAACGCTTTTGTACCGTTGAATCCAGAATCCTCAGCCAATGAAATCATACTGCGTGTCATCCGCTTATGATGAATCACGGAGTAACAGTATCTTCCCGTCAGCCGTACGATTTTGTCGAATACTAAAAGTAGGAAAAGTACAGAAGTACGGAATGAAATAATGTCGCTGCGTGTCATCCTTTCATAGAAGATCACACTCGTCACAATACTGTACTGTAGCTTTGGGCTGTCCGTACGATCTCGATGAATTCTAAAAGTACCAAATGTTTACCAAAAATACAAAACAATATGCAAAAACGTAAAAAAATACTAAAAGTATGTATAAAACACGAAAATTAATGAAAAGTATGAAAAGGTATCAAAAGTACAAAAAGTATCAAAGTATGCCAAAAGCAACAAAATAAGCAAACGTCTTTGTTACACGTCGCTTTCTGAAAAACAAACGTTGTTTATTTAACAAAAGTCGTCCTTTTTTTGTCTTTTCCTGGTGCATCCCACGTCCTGTTTAAGTTTGACAGGATCACATATTTTTTGCGTCAAGTGGAAGTATTTTTAGGGTTTAACCAGGTTTAACCGGGTTTAACCGTGTATTAGAGTGAGGTTTAATCGGACTTGTGGTCTTTCTTGGAGGTTTAACCAGAGTTTTGTCAATTTTACGTGGTCTTAATTGGGTTAAGAAGAGTTTTTCGAGGTTTAACAGGGTTTAAACGGGGGCTTAAGGGGGTTTATCCGGGTACTTTAGAGGATTTAACCGAGTTTAACCGGGTTGAATAGGGTTTAACCGTTTTACTGCAAAACTATTTCAGTGAGCTATACTGTGAGAATATTTGGAAAATTTATTTTTTGCTTTATAGTGAAAAGAAAATACATCATTTGACGGACAGCTAAAATATCTTTGAATCTCGCTCGCCCTCTCCCTTCCCCTCTCCCTCTCCCTCTCCCTTCCACTTTCCCTCTCACTTTCCCTCTCTTCCCCCTCCCTCTTCCCTCTTCCTCTCCCTCTCCCCCTTCCGCTCTTTCCCCTCCCTTGAAGAATTTATTTTATCCAAGAATTTTCTTTCGGAGGCTTTAGACTTAAAAAAAAAAAAAAAGTTAAAAATAAACATAAACATTAAAATAAAAATTAAGAAGAAAATTAAAATAGAGATCTGCTGTTAGGCTTTGAAGACAAAAAAAAATAAAAACATAAAATAAAAAAAAATTAAAAAAACTGATTCAAGGTCTAATATCGTCACAACAATTCTTCAATTTTTTTTTTTTTTGTGAAATTAATTTCAATTTTTAGCTTTTTCCGACAATATTTTGTTTTCAAGATCTAAAAAAGTTTTCAAGACGGTTAAATAAAAACAAAAAAAAAAAATAAAAAAACCCAAAAAAAAACCAAAAAAATAAAAAAAAAAAATAAAAAATAAACTATAAAACATAAAAAACTAAAAACATCCAGTAAGATTTTTTTTTTTAAAGGATAATACTCAAACAAAAATGTTTCTTTTATAATATTTCTTTTCAAAACCAAAAGTTTCTTATTTTTTTTACCTTTAATCTTCTTGAAAATTATCGGTTAAAAAATATATATAACCTTGGTCTGAAAAAAAAAAGAAAAAAAATTAGAAAAACTTGGAGAAGGACAAAAAATATCTTGGTGAAAAAAAAGAGATCTCGGTTTGAAAAAAGCAAAAACAAAAACAAAATAAAATCTTATTACAAAAAAGTCTTGGTTAATTAAGTAAATAAAATAAAAATTAATTTAAAAAATAAAAAAAATCCGTTTAAAAGTAAAAATGAGGTTATCTAGGGTTTTATAGATCCTTTGGTTAAAACCAGGAAAAGGGTTTTGGTTTTAGGCCTTATTAGGCTTTTTTTCTCAGTTCTTATATCTCTTTTTTTTTGTTTGACTTGATTTTGAACAAAAAAAGTAAAAAAATAAAACCCAAAAAGAAAAGAAAAGCATAAAATTCAGGGGGAAAAAAAAAAAAAGAAAAAAAAATGACTTTATTCGACCAATTTTGTTTTTTTCTCGGAGTTTCCGGTCCTGTCGGAACTTTTTTGTTAAGTTTTTTGGCCTCTCTCCCTCTCTCCCTTCTCTTAAACCCCACCCTTTTTTTTTCCAAAAACTTTATTTTTCCCCGAAACGCGACATTCCGTCACGCCTTCTCCGGAATTTCCGGAGCATTTTTGTCTTATGTGGCTTTTGGATTTAGCGCGAATCTCTATTTTCTTTTTTGTCTCATTCTCACGTATTTGGCAATGATTTTTAATCGAAAAAATTGCGGAACGATAACTTTTTTCGGAAGTTTTGCGTTTTTAATTGCCTGGTAAGTTTTTTTTTTTTTTATTCATTTTGCTTAAATTAATTAATTTTCATTCATTTAATATATTTATTTATTCACTTAACATATTTATTTATTCGTGTAATTATTTATTTATTCATTTAATTATTTAATTGTTTAATTATTTATATTTTGGAATGGTTTTTTAAGGTTTTTTAAGCTAGAATTGGGTGGGTTTTTATTCTTTCTTTCTCTCTTTATTTATTTATTTATTATTAATTAAAGCTGAAATCTGGGTATGGTTTTGAATCGGAAAAATTGGAGATTGATCATTTTTTTTGGAATTTTTTACTATTATTATTGATATTTTAATTTCTGAAAGTTTTTGAGCGTTTTTGAGGGTTGTTTAAGTAGAAATTGGTGAGTATTCCCCCCTCCCCCCCCTTTTTTTTTTGGTATTTATTTGAAATTTTGCGATGATTTTGAGTCGAAAAAATTGCGGATCAATTATTTTTTTTAGTTTTTTTTTGCGAGTTTTGCTTTTTTTAATTGTCTTGTAAACTGATTTTTTTAGGGTATTTAAAGGTTTTTTAGGGGTTTTAAAAGTTTTTAGAAATTGATGGGTTTTTTTTTTTTCTTTTTTTTAGTTTAAATCTGGCGGGTTTTTTTTTTGTTTTTTTCAAGTTCAAACCTGATGAGGATTTTTTTCCTTTTTTTTTAAATTAAATCTTAAATTGATAAAATTATGAAACAATCAATTTTTTTCGCAAGTAACGTTTTTTTCATTCCCTGATTATTTGAATTTTTTTAAATTTTCAAGATTTATTTATTTTATCTTTTTGTTTTTTTTAAGGTGAGGTGAGGCGAAACTAACTTGAAAAAAAAAATAAAAAAAAACTTGCCTGGCAAGATTTTGTCCTTTTCTGTTTCACCTTTTTCCAAGTACTTCCTTTCAACCATTTTTTTGTCCTTTTCTGAGATGTGGTGTCGCCATCCACACTAATTATGAACATTTTTGTGTATATATATCTAAGTTATTTGTTTTTCAAAATGTATGTATATGTATATTTTATTAGATCAAAAAATTAGAGTACCTCTTATCAAATGAAATCTCCCCCTCTTTACTCTTCTCCTCTTCCTCTCCCTGCCCCTCTCCCTCTCTTTACTCATCTCCTCCCCCTCTCTCCCTCTCTCTCTCCTCTCTCTCCCCCCCCCTCCCCTCCAGCCACGTGTGGTACATCAGCGGTGAATCGTGGAAGGAGGGAGGAATCGACTTCACCGGTAATAAAACTTTTTATATTTATTTTATTTTATTTTTCTTTTTATTTTTTTTACTTTTATTTTTATTTATTCATACTTTTTTTTTACTTAATTTTTTCTACTTTTTTTGTAACTTTTTTCTACTTGATTTTTTTTTTTTTTTTTTTGCTTTTTTTTTTACGTGTTTTTTACTTTTTTTTTCTGTACATTTATTTTACTTTTTGTTTACAGTTTTTTTTTTTTCCTTTTTTTTAACTTTTGCACTTTTTTTCTTCTTTTCCAATTTGTTTTTTTTCTTCTTTATAAACTTTACATAAATTTCCTAAATTTTATTTTATTAGTATTATTTTATGTATATCTCTCTCCTCCCCCCCTATCTCTATCCCTCCGATCCCCCCTACATCTATCCCTGTCCTCGTCCCTATCTCTATCCCTCCCCTCCCCCCTACAATCTATCCCTCGCCTCTTCCCTATCTCTATCCCTCCCCTCCCCCCTTACAAGCTATCCCTCGCCTCTTCCCTATCTCTATCCCTCCCCTCCCTTCACTGGTAAGGAAAGTTTTCCTATTTTTATTTTTTTTATAAACTGTTTGTACCCAAAAACATATATATATATATATATATATATATATATATATATATATATATATATATATATATATATATATATATATATATTTATATATATATATATATATATATATATTTTTTTTTTTTCTTTTTTTGATAACCAAATTTATTTGACCGTTCAAATTTATTTCATCGGTGATAAAAACTCTCTCCTTTGTTTTATTTTCTTTATTATTATGAAAATCGTACTTTATTTTGTTATTTTTTATCATTAGAATTGTACTTTATTTTATTATTTGATTATCACACTTTATTTTATTATTTTATTATACTTTACATCGTACTTTATTTTGTATTTTTTTATACCTTACATCAAACTTTATTTTTTTATTTTTTTATATTATACATCATACGTTGTCTTATTATTTTTTTATGCTTAACATCATACTTTATTTTATTATTTTATTATATTTCTTTAGTTTATCATACTATTGTACTTCACATCCTACTTTACTTTATAAAAGGAGGGGGGGGGGGGGGGAGGGAGAGAGGGAGGGCTTAAATGCACATAATACACATGCTTGAAGAATTTAGTGTTTTTGATTTAAGGTTTCATAAAATACATAGAAAACCCCCCTTCAAAGTGAAGAAGGGCGGATGATGGGAAGGATGGGAATGAGCTAGTTTGACTACATATATATACATATATATACATATATATACATATATATATATTTATGTATATATATATGTATATATATATATGTATATATACATTTATGTATATATACATACATATATATATATACATATATATATACATATATATATATATATATCTGTATACATATATAGATATATACATATATGTGTATATACATATAGATATATACATATATGTACATATATTCTGCTATGCTATGTACATAATACTATGTTATACATATACATACTATATAGGGATGCGTTTGCCAGGGAGGGAAAGCACCAAACTACACAATTGCAATTATTGCAAGTACTGAGGGAAAGTGAGAAAGAGTTGCATAAAGAAAAGAAAAAGGAACAGCGTGGAATACTCTTATCGTACATAATAATGCAGTGGAAATAAGAAAGCAATGCTGTAATGCAGTGGAAGTAACATCCAACGCTATGCTATAGTACAGTGTTAATTTCAAGCAATGCTCTAGTGCAGTGTAAATAATAAGCAATGCTATACTGCAGTGTAAATTACAAGCAATGCTATAGTGTTAGTCTGAATCTGCATATAAATATTGGATGGAGGAGGTAGTAGTGGCCTCTCAAGGTATACTGCTAATCGCTATTAGAGTTAAGGAATAATTAGTGTAAAGAAACAATTAATGTTATTAACTCTTTTTTGGGTTGAAGGTTCTAACGCAAACAAAAATTAACGCTAATTTACACACTTAGTGTTAATTTGGATACACATTTCCATATTGTAGCCGCGAAAGTCTGTGTTCACATATTCAATGCTTGAACATGTGAGAACAGGTTCTCGCAAATTTCCCTCGTCTTTATGAATGAGAACTAAATTTCAGTGTGCTTTTCTTTGTCGACGCCTTTATCTGACACTATTCTGTACGTCTGTTTGAAGTAATGAGCAGTTTTAATACGGACTGTCACATTTTGTACATAACATTATTTAAAACAGTCGAAATTAGAGTAATTAACTCTAATTAAACAGTACCTATATTAATGTAAAAAATAATAGAGTTATTAATTGTATTTTAGGTTCGAGGGTCAAAATTTGGGGGCGCCAAATTAGTGTTAGGGGGTTTTAGAGCTGGTTGTGGGTTTAGGACATCTGTGAAAAAACTTGCGTACTTTCCTTCTCTTCTCTTGTCTACTCTCTCTCCAACTGTCCATTATTCTCTATCTTCTCTTCTCTCTCTGCCTCACTCTTCTTCTCTTCTCTCTCTGCCTCACTCTTCTTCTCTTCTCTCTTTCTTCTCTCTTCTCCTCTCCTCTCCTTTCCCCTCTTCACCTCTCTTCTCCTTCTCCTCTCTCCTGCTCTCACTGATCTCTCCTCATTGATCTCTCCTCTTTCCCTCCCCCCCCCAGGCGCCCTCATGATCCTGACCCTCAAAGTCATTTCCGTCGCCGTGGACTACCAGGATGGTCAACTTTCGGACGATAAACTGAAAACGGAGACACAAAGAAACCGTCGGCTGTTGGACTGTCCGTCCTTTTTGGAGTTTATCGGGTTTTCGTTAAACTGTGGGACCCATTTCGCCGGGCCGGTTTACGGAATGAAAGACTATTTGACTTGGCAAAGGTCCGAGGGGGTAAGTTTAAAGTTCTTCTTTTTCCGTACTTTTTTCCCCACTTTTTTCCTTATTGTTTTTTTTGGTAATTTTGTGCCTTTTTTCAAAAACTATTGGGTTTTTGGCTAAGTCTCGGGACTTATTTCGGTTTTCAGAATGAAAGCTGATTTTATTTGGCATAGGTTGGAGGGTTTTTGTACACCTTTTTTTTATTATTAATTTGTACTTCCTTTGTAATTTTGTACTTTTTGAGTGCCATAATGCCGATAAACAAAATTAAATGGAATTAAGCTGAACTTTTTTAACGAAACTGAACCAAATGGAATTAGTTGGAATTAAATTAAACCAAATAGAACTAAATGAAAATAGATCGAAATAAACTAAAAAGAAATATACAGAATTAAAGCATTTTGAACTAAATTGGACTAATTTGAACTAAATTGGACTAAATTGAACTATATTAAACTAAAGTGAACTAAATTGGACTAAACTTGACTGAATTGAACTAAATTGAACTGAATTGAACTGAATTGGACTAAGTTGGACTATCCTGAACTTAATCGAACGAAATAGAACTAAACTTGACCGAATTGAACTAAATTGAAGTAAATTGAACTAAAATGTATTTAATTGAACTAAATTGAACTAAATTGGACTAAATTGAACTTAAGACAACTAATGGAACTACAATGAATTAAATGAAATTAAATGGTCAATTTTAGTCGATTAGTCGAATCTAAGTCTAAATGGATTAGACTTTTTTCCAAAGTCTAATCATTTAGTTCCATTAAATATAGAAAATTAATGGAACTAAATAGGACTAAAGTGAACTAAATTGAAAAGTATAAATTTATAGAAATCAAATTTAACGAATTGAAAATGTTTTAACTTAACGAAACTGAGGGAACCGGAACGAAATTGAACTAAACTGTTATTTGTCCCAAAGAAGAAAAAAGAAAAACATTTACAAGATAAGAAAGAGAATAGACATGAACAAAAAGGGAGAAAAAAAAAAGAAAACGTACTTCTCAAAAATTCTCACGAAATCCACTAATCGAATCGAACTAAAACGGAAACTAAACGGAAACTAAACGGAAACGGAAATAAAACAGAAATCAAACCGAAACCAAAACAAAACCCTCCCATCTTTCAATCACCTTTCTCTCTCTCTCTCTCTCTCTCTCCCTCTCTCTCCCCTTTCCCAGGTTTGGGACCCAAAACAACCTCTCCCTCCTCCCTCCCCTTACCTCCCGGCCCTCCGAGCTCTCCTGCAAGCCCTTGGATCTGCCTCCATCCACTTATACTTAGAAACATTTGTCGACCTTTCTTTTTTTTCGACCGAAAAATACCAAAACTCTCCTCTTTGGTTATGTTGGTTTTACATGTTTCTCGCCGCCTTTTCTTGTCGGTGGAAATACTATTTCATATGGAGTATATCGGAAAGTTCGTTAATTCTTTCGGGTTTAGGGTTTAGTGGGTGGAGGGAGGTGGAGGGAGAGGGAAAGGAGGAGGTGGAGGGAGAGAGGAAAAAGGAAAAAAAAGTGGTACCCAAATGGGATAGGGCGAGAAATTGCAATATTTTAGGGGTGGAGTTAGCGGATAGTGCCATTCATTTTCCTCTCAACTGGAATATTTCTGTCTCCAATTGGCTTCGAATTTGTATCCTCCACACTAAAATAATCCTCCTTTATTTCCTTCGTTTTATGATTTTTATCGGTGTTATTTGTTTTATTAGTTTTATCAGTTTGATTGGTTGTGCCATTTTCATTCGTGTTATCTTTTTCATCAGTTTTATCAGTTTTGTCGGTTTTATCCGTAACATTGGTTTTATCAGTTTTATCAGTTTAATCAATCTCTATTCGGATCTGGAGTATTATGTATTCAACGGGTCTAAATGGAATTATTTGTTGAATATCGGTTTACACGGTTTTAATTTTTTCATATTTTATTTATTTCATCTCATTTCATTTCTATTTCTTGTTTCATTTTCTGTTGTTTAACTTTTAAATTCTTTTTCATTTTAGTTTTCTCTTTTTTATTTTGTTTTATTTTGTTTCAATTTTTTTTTATATGTGAGGTATTATAAAACAACATAAACCTTTTTCTTTCGCCTAACTAACCTTAACTCTTCCATTCCCGAAAAAAAAAAAAAAAAAAAAAAGACGCTTACGAGCGTCTTACTCCAAAAGGAAAGAAATCGGGTTTTTGGGAACTTCTTGCCACCCAGGTGGTCAGCGCAATATGGCATGTGAGTGTTCTCTCTTTATGAATCGATTCTCTGCCGATCTCTCGGTCTGACCCTTCCTCCTGTCCGATCTCCACTGTTTCCGACTTTTTCTTTTCCGGTTTTCCAGGGTTTGCATCCCATTCCATTCCATTCCAGATTGCTATCCAGGGTAACTTATATTTTGTTTTATTTTTTTTTTTTGTCTTTTCTGTTCATTTGTCGTTTTGTTTTTGTTTCCCTTTTGCTTCATTTTTGTGTTTCTTTTTTTTTTTTTTTTTTCACTCATTTGTTTTTATTTTAATAATCTTCTTCAGTTTATCGTTCCAAACAATTCCTCGAAAAGAAAATTAATTTTCAAATTCACTTTCTTTTGATTTTAACCGCTTTTCAATTTGCCGCGAGAGGTTTTTTTGTGGCAGAAAGATTTTCTTTTCTTTCTTTTCCTTTTTTTCACTTTTCGCTTTTTTTTTCCATTTTAAGTTTATTATAAAAAAAAATACAATTGTTTTTGGAACTTTAATGCCTATTTTGGGTCAATCATTTTTTTTTCATAGGTAAAAACATGAAAAAAAGAAAAAAAATCCTTAAAAGCCCTATATCCTAAATGGGGCCTAAATAAGACCTAAAAAAACCTGAAAAAAGCCTTTGAAAACTCAAAAAACTCAAGAAAACCTCAAATTTTTTGGAAAAATAACCCCCAATTTATTTGGTGCTAAAGTAAAGATCTACCATATATATAATATGTACATATATATATATATATATATATATATATATATATATATTATATAGATATATTTTACATATATTATATTTAATAAATATATATATATATATATAATATAATATTTATATATATAATATGTAGTGTTGTGTATCGGTAGCCATTTGCCGATAACTGATACTTCCCTTTTTTTGGCTTACCGGTAATCGATTTATTGGCATGATATATCGATAAGGGTTTTATCGCGATAAGAAACCGATAATATCGGTTTTTATTGCGATAAAACTGGTTCGATAACTATCGACGATAATTCCGTAGTGGTACGGAATAGATTATGATTTTTTTTTCAAGAGCTCCTCTCCCGCCCGCCGTCGCGACATGTCCGTACTCATTTCGTACATTATTTCCGTACCTTAAATTCCGTACTGTCTCTGTACGAATATATCGGTAACCCTCACCGTTCAATAACTGATAACTATCGGTATCGGTTTTATTATGATAAGTTTTTACCCGATACACAACTCTAATAATATGTATATGTATATATATATATATATATATATATATATATATATATATATATATATATATATATATATATATATATACACAACAAAATATTTTTTTTATTTTTTTTTTTTTTTTTTTTTTTTTTTTTTTTTTTTTTTTTTTTTTTTTTTTTTTTTTTTTTTTTTTTTTTTTTTTTTTTTTTTGCAGCTTTTAAATAATCGAGAAACACTTTTAGCGTATAAAGGGGTTTATTTTTTGGGTACAATTGTACCTATTCTTATATTAATTTTAGGGCAAATTCTCCCCCCCCCAAAGGCTCCAAGACCTAAAAAAGAACAATAGTTTTCTTGAAAAAAAAGGAACTTTTTTTTCTCGCTCTTTCTTTTTTTCTGTTATGAAAACGTTAGTTTGTAGAAGGAAAGCCTTTTTAGTTTTCCCTTTTGTTTTTTGTTTTTTTCCCAATGAAAAAAATGTTTTTTTCTTTTTTTTTCAACGATTCACTCTTTTTTTTTTTTTTTTTTTTTTGACCTTTTTTGCTATTCTGTATTTTTCTTTTGTTTGAGTTTTGGGTCAAAACTCCGTCCATAGGCGATTTAATAAAAAATAATAAATATAATACAATTAATTTTAAGCTAAAAAATATTTGTTATGGGAATTTGAGTACGGGGAGAATTTGGTAAACAAAATCTTTGGTAAAAGGAATAGTTGGAAAAAAAAAAATTGGTAAAGAAAATGTTTGGTAAAAAAAATAATTCGTAAAAAATTTGGTGAAAAGAATATTAAGAAAGAATAATATTTGGTAATAAAATATGTGGTAAAGTTTAAAACTATGAAGTTGACATAAAATTAGCAAAAAATGATTCAATATGCCGATACCTTAAAATAGTACATATAATTTACAAACATTTTTCTTACACTTTCTTATTTAATATAATACACTGTATCGCTGTTAGTGTTAATGTCTTTTTCGTCACTAAAAGCATATTTGTTTCGCACCTACTTTGGACAATTTCCAAATAGAGTTAACCAATTGGAAGGTGAGAATCTTAACTTTTAATCGGACCGTCAAATTTATGATCTGACAAGTGCGCACAGAGAAAGTGTTTTAAGCGGCGAAAAAATATTTACATGTTCTCACTCTTCACTTGTCAGATTATGGATCTGACGGGTGCGATTGAAAGTTAAGATTCTCACTTTCGATTGGTACGCCGTGTATTGCTATTAGTGTTAATGTTTTTTATGGCGCTTAAAACATCTTTCTCCGTACACACTTGTCGGATAATGGATATGACTGTTGCGATTGAAAGCTAAGATTCTCACCTTACCATTGGTGGTCTCTATGTGAAAAAGAGATGCGATGAAAAAGACATAAACAATTTCTTTGTCCACACTTATTGGATTGTGGATTTGACAGTTGCGATTGAAAGTTAAGATTCTCACCTTCCGGTTGGTAGTCTCCAATCAAAAATCAGACAAGTGTGTATTGAAAAGATGTTTTAAGTGGCGAAAAAAACATTAACACTAACAGTAGTACAAAGTGCAAGAGAAGAGTATAAAGCGTCTCCAATTCTCAAATTGATTTGCAAAAAATAATAGTTAACAATCTAAAACGACAATGATTATTGATAATGGCAACAAAACAAAGTGTTGGGCTGAAAAATTAAATAAATAAACAAACATTGGAATAAACTTTGCACGTTAACATTTCTCAGGAAACCCACATTGTCCAAAGTTTGACCTCCTTTTTTTTTTCTTTTGTCTGTTTGGCAAAATCCACATTTCACTATAAATAGTGTGGATGTCCACCATTTCTTTATTCTTTTCGGTATTTCTATTATGTTTTGCTCCCTTGCCAGTTACTAAATTCAAGTCTTAGTATAATTAGTGTGGATTTTTCCTGATTTTTCTTGCCCTTTTCACCTCTCCATAATTAGTATGGATTTTCATTGTTTGTTTTTCCCTTTTCCTTGTTTATAAATCTTTTCTTCCAGTTCACCATTTTTTCCTCACCCTCTCTAGTCCTCTTATCACCTTTAGCCCATCCCCTTTTTCCCTCCCTACGACTTTTTCTACAGATAACATACCAACATCCTTCCCCCCCTTTGTCTCCTCCCTCTATCCCTCTCTTCCCCTCTCTTCCCTCCTCCCCCCCCCCCTTTTCCACTCCCTTTTCCCCTCCCTCTTCTCCTCCCTCCTCTCTTCCACTCCGATGTTCGGCAACGAAACCGATACTTTAAAATGTGACGGATGTAGAAGTGGATGTAATTTTTGACGGTTTCAAGTGGGTACAAAACTTGCGTCAGTTGGTGACGTTTACAAAATATCAACAATTGTAGACATCTAGTTTTTTGTGACATTGTAGATGTTTAGGGTTTGTGACATTTACGTCATGCTCACTTGAGATAGCGTTGCATTGGACTCCCGCTAGAAGGAGAACTCGCGCTAAGAAGAGGACTCACCCCCTCTTGTTCGTGTTTGTCGTAAGCTTGAAACACTTACTCTTTCGATTGATTGTTTGACAAACCGATTTTTTTTATTATTATTACGTGTTCTCTATACCTTCAACCCTCATTTTATTTTTGTATTTCGACCTTGTAAAATCTATTTACGCATACATTTCATACTACTGTTAGAATTTTCATGAAGTTGTAATCGTGTACCTCAAAAATCGTCGGAGTGTGTGTGTTCACGATAGACGAGTGATGAAGATGGAACTCCTCACCCTACATAATTCTATTGTAGGCTTAATTCATGCTTCTTCACCTCAAATGCAATTTCGTATGTCTGATGCATTTTTAGGAGGGCGCATAAATTTCTTATTTCCAATACGGGATTGCACATGGTTTAGGGACTTACTGTAGGGAATTAGGTTTGATCATTTGTTGGTGACTGAGATGCGATATGTTGACAAACACCATTATCTATTATGGAGGTGTCCTCTTATTGGATATTATTCGGTGTTAATTACCTATTGAATGTTGTCGATTTGGTTGCCCATAATCGATAACTCTAGTTACTATTGTACCGTTGTAATATGCCCAAATAATATAGTGTTTTTCATGATGTATAATAAATGCATATATGTTGGCTAGGAAAAAATCTTGCCTCGGACCTTTGGTTGTCCATCATTCCGCATGCTAGAGAGAGAGCACGCGTTTGAACCCTATCCTTTTCTATTGAAGCCCCCTTCCCCACACCCAAAAAAAGTCATTTACTTTGATCGATGGGTATGTCGGCCGGAACTACACGACAAAGAACATTACTATTATTGTACCACTGTTAGTATAACGTACTCTAGTACCCAAATTCATACGTTTGTACAATGGCATATAGGTCGAACCGGGTTTGAGATATCCAAACTGAATTAACGGTTTAAAACTTCGACGGAACCTGAACAATTTTAAATGGTGAAGAAATTTTTGGAACTAACACTTGTAAAATAAAAAGTTTAGTTTGTTATATTTCGATTTGCTTTAAATTGGTCGAAGTGTGAAATAGTACACCACCTATCGTTGTTTTAGTTAAATTTTTTTAAAGTAGTCAAAAGTTTTGGTAGTTTAATTTTTGTTATAAAATAGACAACCGAAAGGTAACAATGTCATCATTCAATATTTATGGCGCGATTGGAGAAATATAGAATTAAGTAACGAGAACAAGTATTATGATTACCCAAATATCTTTTGACTTCAACGACTACTCTGTGAATCGTTAGTACAAATTACACTGTCTCGACGCTCCTAGATTACAAATTGTTGGACCTAGCACAAAATTAATATTGCCAATTTTCTTACACTTTAACAACACGCTTGTAAATAACGTCAATCACAATACATGTGTGTGACTAGTGTAATGTAAACTATGTGTTAGATCCTATGTTGATTTCTCATATTGATACAAAAAACAATATCAAATAATAACGTCGACACGCGGAAGTGAGTGGCGTCGACTCAAGCTTGATCTACAGTAATAAAGACGAGGAAAAATAGCGTGAACGTGTTCTCACATGTTCGAATGTCAATTACATGAATAGAGATTAAAGCTTCTACATCATTGACATGTGTGGATAAAGTAGTGTTGTGTGTTGATAACAAATGGCGTTTTGTTTCATTTAGACCCTTAGACCTAAATAACGTTAATAACATTATTTTATTCCCAACACTAATAAACGCTTCACACTATTAGCGATTCACAATGTAGTGTTTGTATATAGGTAGCTTTTTAAGCACATTCGACATATGTTTTTCCCTTGCTTAACAATAATCGATATTATGTTTCGCTATATCTACTAGATAACAAAGCCATTTATCGCCAATATATTGGTCTTATACACCTGATCTTCTGTTATTGTTATGCACTTCTGCTCCATCCACAATCTGTCGAAATTTTGCGACGCTTCCCCACGCTTTAATTTGTGATGCTTGCCACGCTTCAAAATGCGATGCTTCACCACGCTTTGCGGCGACGCATCGCAACTGATTGGGACCAAATTTACGAGGTCATCTTTACTTCAGGTTTCGTCAAGTGGGATTTTTACTTAGCTATCAGTGGCCATGTCACTAACATGTCGCTGTCCAATTTTGTTCAAGGCGCAAAAGAAATTTGAAAAATATTCCATGAAAAAAAACCAAAAAAAAAGTCCCCACAAAATCGTTGTGGAAAAATGTAATTTTGGGCTGGCGAAGTTGAGAGTACGGATGATTATACTTTTGTTCAACTAAAAAAGGGTCATATTTTGACACGTAGCACTCGGCTAGGTTTAGATTGAACCAGATGCAACCTAACTATTACGATATTTTCATCCATCGGTTTTGTAAATTTGCCTTTCGGATTTTGGCGATTGGTTAGATTTCGAGCGAGTTTAGAAACGTCTCATAACCTGTTTTTCAGGGGGTAGAGAGAAAAATTGGGGAGGTGGGCTGAGAGAAATAGGGAGGTCGAGGGAGAGAAATTGGGAGGTAGCAGGAGGGAAATGAGATTAAAAAAAATAAAAGTGTGTAAAACGGAGGGTAAGATTTGAAATATTTTGGTATTTTTTGGGGGTTTAGTGGATTTATTTTTAGTTTTTTTTTTTTTGAGATCCGGGTTTAGTGGATTTTTTTTTAGTTTTTTTTTTTTTGAGATCCCGAGAGATTGCTTTGGGGGCCGAGAACGAAATAGAGTTAAAGGGAGAGGGGAGGAGAGGAGAGGAGAGGGTGTTAATATTCGTAGAATAGAGGGATAGAGTGGACAATTCCGTAGAGGAATTTGTGAGCTGGCTAAGATTTGAATCTGGGCCCATTCTCAGTGGTTGTTTATGCGCGGCACTTGCCCGGATATCGTTGCTAGTGAGTCCATTTTTCTTAGTTATTTCGAGTGGGTGCACCCCACATTCGGGTATCGATCGGTACTTTTCGTGTACGTCGACTAACGGTAAGAGGGGAAAACGGGGAGAGGAGAGAGGGAGGGAAAAGGGGAGAGAGAGGGGGAGGGAGAGGGGGAGGGAGAGGGAGAGAAAAAAAACATAGAAGCGTAAAGGCTGCAAGAGACAATCATAAAAATCACCTCCCATCTTACCTTCTGTACATATTTGTTCGTATGAACCTTAAATTTCTTTTTTGGTCAACCCATCCAATCGCAGCACAGGGCGGCGGGGATGCACGCTTTTTCCGTACATCCCCCCTGGACCAAACCTCTCCACTATAGGTAAAGTACACTGTGTATCGCTATTAGTGTTAATGTTTTTTTTGCCACTTAAAACATCTTTTCTCCGCACAAGTTTGACGTATTATGGATCTGACGGTTGCGATTAAAAGCCAAGATTCCCACCTTCCGATTGGCGGTCTCCATGTGAAAATAGAACAAGTGTGTACGGAGAAAAGATGTTTTAAGCGTCAAAAAAGTTATTAACATTAATAGCGATACACGGTGTAGTGTACAGTACCTACCGAACATGTACAAACTACACACTTCCTTACACTAGATTTTTTCGAAGTAATCGAGAAGTCCCGAAGGCATCTCGAGCGTTAATACTTCCGTAACAACGAACATCTACTCTCATATAGAAACGTTTGGTTGGTTGCCCAAGTATTTACCTGCAGCAATGCCTTACAAACAATGGTGCTACTTTTTCTTTCCGTATTTATGGATGAAAGGCGTCGAAACACAGTAGTTAGGGGGGTTGCCTATGTACCCGATTCTTTGAGGTATTACTTTGCGTTCCAGTGACACAAAATAAAATTACTACTTTGAAATGTGATGGTCGTAAACGTGGGTTCAACTCTTGACCCTTGCAGTTGACTACAAAACTTTAACAATTGGTGACGTCAACATAGCTAACGACGTTTGTAGAAGTTTAGTTTTTTGTGAAAATTTTGTGACACTATGATGTTTTGTTCACTTATGACAATGTTGACATCACTAATTCCAAAACTTTGGACCATGGTTTCCCATTTTTTTTTTCTTTTATCACGCGACATGCCATAAAATTGTAATCAGAAAGACAATTTTTTATATCTCTTTCATTTCATATCACTTTTTTGTGTTTCATTCCAAGAAGTGTCAGATAGGATTGGTAGTGTGAGAGGGAGAGGGAAAGGCGACGACGGCGTAGACTTTTGATAAAGACTCATGAATCCAAGTAGAGTTCCGAGACCCTTGCAATTTTTTGTCCATACATGAGCGTAACAAGTACTCCCCCTCGTGCTTCGTGTGGCACGTGCATTAACGTTATATATCACTTGCTCAAGAGAAACTTTAAATAACATAAATTTGCGAGCTGATTTTAGGTAACTTTTTTGATAAGCTCGAATCGTATGCCAATGGTTCGGGAGGAAAACGTTCAATAGAGAACAAAAGACGCCGGACTTGGAGTACATTCATAGTATCAAGATAAAGTTCATTATAATGTGGTTTTTACAACCTTTTTGTACGGTAGGAAATTTACTCGCGGCGTACTGTAATTTGGAGAAAAAAACACGCACTACTTTATCACATTGGAACACTCCTTACGTATGATTGGTCGTCCGAACCTAGGGATTCCGAAATGCGGCGAATTGACAACCACGATTTTCTCGCAAAATTCAAATGTCTATATAAAACGAGTCTGTGTCGTGCATGAGAGACCAGAAAGATGGAACATGCATCACAACGAGCAAAGTCATGTGGACAACCATATATACAAACGAAAAATGAATGAGAAAGAGAAAAACATATACACCATGAGAAAGAATAAAGGGGGAAATGACCCAAAGAGAGAAAAGGGAAGAATACTCCCCTAGAGTGAAGTGGACCCAATAATTCGAATGCTAAGCCAGGAGGTAGCCACTAGGCTCTCTGGTCTTTATCACATTCTCTACAAGAGTTATCTCGTTACGACAGCAAAGCAAGAAATATTCCAACCGGAATAAGGGAAAATCCAAATCCGATCAAAAACACACTCCTTTCAAGCCAACCGAAATACAAACAAGACACACACAACACAACCAAACCGTCAAGCTGCCCGAGGAAGGCACAGCAAGGTCCAGATGTGCTCCCTCACGATCGCCAATCTCACACTTCCACCAAATGACAAACTTTGGAGGGAAACCTTCCGGACGTGGCCTTAGGCCGTGTGGATTAAAAACGAGGGCAGAAAAACAAGGAGAATAGTCTTACTCTATCTAGCCTCTACAGCTAGCTAGCAAGGAGAAGAAAGACACGTGGGTAATCGGTGAGAGTGAGAGCAAGAGAAAAGCTCCGCTGCCAAGAGAAAATTCTTGTCCAAAAGCTAAATTCTCTAAGTCTGAGAATTAGGCTATGTAAGAGCTACGCTAGGCCTAAGCAAAATTAGCCTACGTCTAGTCTACTTTACATGCATGAAACTACTAAAGATGTTGGCCAATAGGCGGCCAACATCGTCTGCCATACGCCTGACAAAATCCACCGTCCGAGAGTAAAAACCCTCCCTAACTACATGTATGTGCGAACATACATGGGTTCGCGACTTAAATAAAATATGATATATCGAAGCGTTGCTCGGAAGTCGCGATACGTCTCCAAACGATACTTTGCGTCGATACTCCCGCAATCGCGTGCATACGCACGAAACGATAAATACTGCACGAAATAAAAGGTCTAGCACGAAATACTCGAAATTGCGTCACATCGCCCAAACGATGTTTCGCATCCAGCTTTGAAAATTGTGTACCTACGCACGAAATAAAACATATCGCACGAAATTAGTACCTTTCAACGAAAAAGTGAAAATATGAATCGAAATTAAATTGTACGTGCGAACAAAAATTATGCGCGCGTGCCAAAATCCTGCGTGCATGCATAAAACCGCGCGTGCATGCATAAAACTGAGCGTGCATGCCTTAAACTGCGCGTGCATACAGAATACCGCTCGTGCGTGCAGAATACCGCGCGTGCGTGAGAAATACTGCGCGTGTGTGAGAAATACTACGCGTGCGTGAGAAATACTAGCGTGCGTGCAAAATACTGCGCGTGCGTGCATGATAACGTGCGCGCGAGCAGCCGACGCGATGCGGCATGACATCCGCAATACGCTTGCGGTACTGGATCGCTGTGGTACAGCTATGCATTGCACTGAACGTTAATTTTGAACAAACTACGCTTTCGTGTAGATCTGTCAGTACCCTCAATTAATGTAGCATACGCGCGTTTGCTACCCACGAGTTGTAGCATGACAACTGCGCGCATTTTTCATGTTCCCGCATTTTTCATGTTTATCTTAAACTGGATAGCACAAGACTAAGAAATAACATATGCAACATTCCCACCCAAACTCTCAGATGCTCCTTACATCATCAACAAATATTTACGGTAGCTCTTTTCCTTCCCTACTAACAAGTTGGGATAAAAATTGCCTCATTTTATCCGAACACCTTTGGTTGTGTGCCACTAACATTCGTCTATATGGATCAATGTCTAAATGGATCTTAGAAACAATGCTGACACACAAAAAGCAAATAACACAAACCCACATGCTAAGTGTTTTCCAAGCCAACCAAAAGAAATAAAACTATTGTTTCTACTACGGTACAAATAAAAAGCAAAACTCACAAAAGATTAAAGTAAATGCTTCATAGAACCCGACAAAGTTGTTTTAGGAATTTTTAATTGCGGGGAAACATTGCTAGTTAAAATACAAACAACCTATTGTCTAAACATCCATCGTTGCACTTGAAAAGTTAAAATATGACCATCGCATTGACTTAAAAGCCATTACTACAGTTGACAACTTAAACTTATCTGTCAAAGGTTTCCTTGGATTCTCTTGGTCTCTAGATTTGAAACTCTCATTTGACAATTAGTTTTCATCTATCACTCTTTTTCTTTGCATATGAAGCTGCATGTTTCAATCAAAATTTTACTTTCTCAACATAGGAGGTAGACAAGGAGGTGGGGCAATTCTGGTCTATGACCCGGAGACCTCATCAGGCCGAACATAAGGTTTTGCTAACCCATGATTATTGTCTGGATATTTATGCTTTTTGAGTACAAAAAATAAACCTCCACCAATAAGCAAAAAGACGACAACAGCTCCCACTACTCCTCGGATTATCGCTCCGATGTTTCCTTGGGTTTTAACTGGGAACAAAAATAGAGTAGATTTTTCACGCGCTCATAGTTTTAAGAGATGTTTAGAGTTTATTTTTTATTTTTTGGAGTTTGATTAACTTTTTATAGGGATTTAGAAAACGTTTCTTTGGGAAGTTAAGGAAAATAATATTATTTTCAACATAATTGGAAAGCAAAATGCACATTCTACTTATTTACTGGCTTATATACATATAAAAGAAAGTGTTTTCTAACATGCATATGAATGATTAACGTTTTTTAAGTACAAAAAAAGGCGTATGGGTACATTCTCTTTAAAGTATTTGTAAAGTCTAGGGTATTATATGCCAATATTGAAAGTTTTTGGTTTCAAATGCATATTCACTTAAAATTGATGATTATTTTGACACAAACAAAAATATAATACTTTGAAGGTTTACATATGTATATCGAAAAATCTAAGCTATTATTTAAATATAGTTATTTTAACACATTATTTTCATGCGTAACCATTGTTTTCATTGTTAGAAAAAAAAGACAAAAAAAATTAATTCCTTGAGAATTTTGAAAAATAGTTGCTAAAAACGGAGACCTATGGGATGTTGAGGAGAGAGATGATACGTCAAAGAGTTTTGAGGAGGAAAAATGGAGGAAGGCGGGAGGGAGGATGGAGGGAGGATGGAGGAGCGAGGAGGGAGGGAGGGAGGAAAGAGGGAGGAAATAGGCGGCACTAGGGAGGAGGGAGGAGGGAGGGAGGCGGGAAAAGGGAGGGAGGAGAGGAGGGAGGCGGGAAGCGGGAAGAAGGAAGAGGGAAAAGGGAGGAGGGAGGAGGGAGGTGGGAGGAGGAAGAAAGAGGGAGGGGGGAGGAGGAGAATATGAGGAGGAAAAAGGGAGGAGGGAGAAGGGAGAAGGGAGGAGCGAGAATTAAGGAGAGAGGTAGATGATGAGGCGGTGGTTATGTTATGCCTATTTATTATTTTTTATTACTTTGTATGTTTTTTGCATCGTTTAATATATGAAATGAATACACGGAAGAGCGAGCAAACCTGGACTAGGTGTTGGAGTAGGCTGGACTCCTGGCACGGAAGCAGGAGTCATTGGAGGGGGCTGGACCGCTGGAATAAAAGGTTTTAGCCAAGGGAGAGAGGTGAGTGGAGAATATGACTTGAATTAAAATCAGGCAAATAATATATATTGAAATTAAATCTGACACTTTCCGTTTTGAAAAGACTGGCTTACTGCAATGAATTTGAAGCATTGTTATTTTTTCAAACAACTTTATTTTGATGGGGAAGGGTTATTTTAAGCTACAGGTAACATAAGCTTGTATTTTTCGTAGTTTTTTGCAAAACATTAGGTTCTTTGTTAAAGTTTCCAGTTCATGCAAAGATAATACCCCTTGAAGGAATTCGCAGATTCAATTAGTTTAAATAAACTTAAACAAGAAAAAATGTCTTGCCAGTTTTTCTTCATATGTAACCCCTACTATTGCCTGTAATTGGAGGTTTAGCATTAGTTTCCTTACTGTGCGTTTTTGCTCAAAAAAAACCTGTGTCCAATTTATCAGCTTCTTTTCCACCGACCAATAATATAATGCCAACCAGCTGTGAAACATGTTAGCCGAGTGTATTATTGTGCTACAAAAACAATTGATTTGAAGAAATCCATAACCAACCTGTAATTCTTGATTTAAAAATCTTAAAGTGGGGTTCTAAAAAATCATTTCAAACTATGTATTTTCAACGTTTTTACGAAATAATAGTCCTAGTGTTCATTAATAAGTTTTTAAACATATTCAGGTTTCGGTTAATTCTTAAATGTTTAATCCAAATATTTAAATTTTACTAGTGTAATTTGCAACTTAATTAGATAAACATATCTAATTCAATCATTGATGGCTCAGAGAAGAAATTTACTACTAGTGCAAATCCCTTCAAGATAGGACATACATTTGCAAATGAATTTGCTCTCTTGATTGTTGTATCCTTCATTGCATGCACATGATGGCCCGTTTGTCCCTTTAGAGCAAATACCGCCTCCCCCACAAGGGCCTCTACTTTGGGTCGCATTGCAAAACGCGTCACAATCGTTTTTTATTTTTTGTTCGTTGGGTGCACACCCATTTGGGAGGTTTGAGTCAAATAAGCAATTGTTTTGTAACTCGGAACAATTTGGGTGGCCGTTGGCTGTGGTAATCGTCCCGCTCAAGTAGTTGTTATATATATGACTGTAAATATAGTTCAACAAATATGAAAGAATATTATTCGACAAGCCATAAAAATCCATGATCTTTTAAAAAAAAGGCATCAAACACGACATACAAAGAATGCACACACTATATCTTTCATATCACATAATTTTTGTTTTAGTTTTGCTCATTAAGACAATTTTACTAGACATAATTACGCATTTGACAAGGAGTTGTTAAGGAAAACTTTATTAGGAAGATAACAAATGTGTTTATAACCGATATACATACATATATGTGTATATATTTATATATATGTATTTACGAACATTTTTAAACAGTTCCGTTAATTAAAAATTGCAATTCTTCATTTGCTACCTGGAAAACTTATAGAAAAAAAACCTTAAATGACTGTTTAGAATATTGAGGTTCGATTAAAATTACAATAACAATGAAGGAAAATAAACAGATTTTTTTCATTTTTTATGTCAAAAAAATCATTTATTGTAGAAATATACAATGTGGCAAAGTTTTTGTTGGAAAAAACCGTCAGCATTTGTGCACACTTTTGACGGGTATTAATTGTCAAAGTTAAAAAGGTCAAACCCGTAAAAAAAAAAACCTGGTAAAAAATGGATAGAAAAAAAATGTAAATACCATACCAAATGACTTATGTGAAATTCCCGTCATCCCTACGTGTGCTAAATCAGATAAAATATATCATCCAAAACCAATGCAAGAAATAACCCATATAGAAAATTAAAGGAATAAAAAGCAAAATCTTGAAAAATGACGTTTGCACATCAGATTCGAGCCACTTTCAATGCCCTCACCCTTTTAGCTTCCCTCCTCCATCAACTTATTTTTTGAAAAAAAAACATTCTTAAATATATATACACAATATATATACATATGTTTTTTTTACATTATTTCTAATTAAAAAGGAAGATGTCATTTTTAAGTATCGAACATTTATTGTTATTGATTATTATCTTTTTCAATTCTAGATATTTATCATCGCTTTATTTTAACTAGATGTAACTCATTATCATTATTGTTTGTTATTACAATTTTTAATTCTTCGAAGTTATTTCAATATTTCTTGTTCAATGTTGTTTATTATTAATAATATTTATTATTTATGACTATTATCTTTTATCTTTATGATTAACATTTATTAGTACTTTTAATTTTTTATTTAAAAATAAATTCTTATGATTATTAGAAGTATTATCATCACCATTTATGTTATTTTTACTATACACAGTTTTTATTGTTACAATTACTTTTATTCTTACTATTAATGTTAAAATTATCAAAGCTAAAATTGATATTGTCTTTTATGATTTTAACAGGTAAATGTTTCAAAAATTGAAAGGTATTTTTGAAATTAAAATCTGGATGATAAAAAGCGAAAAATAATGTAAAAAAAATATCGGAATAACAATGATAATTGTGCCAAAACCAATGGAAAAAAAGAAAAAAAAGCAACAACAACAAGACAAACCAGCACACTTTTTCCGCCTCTTTCTTTTTTCTCATAGGAAAAATAACAGCAAACAAATATAAAGAAACTCACCTAAAAACAGAAGGAAAAATACACTACTATTACATGCAAGGCTTCTAATAATCTCCCCTCTTATAATTTGATGGTTAAGTTAAATGCCCTAGAAACCTTGGTCGTTCAATTTTTCCAAGTGCGGGACAAGCCAAATTCCAGATTCTACAAAATGCTACAAATTATGAAGTGGAAAATCTGCCGCAAAATAAATTTCCAACCACGACGACACGACAGTACTGTCGTGGTATGAATTTCATTGTCAGGGAAGAATTTTGAAGAATTTTGTGCGACGACATGGCAATTAGTTGAGCATGTATATTTTAATGCGATAGTCGGTCAAGATGCAATTAAGTGTTTTACTGTAGGTTGTAGAGACATCAATACGTGTTAGTGGGCTTTGCGAGCAATAAACCAGCCTATAGAACTCAAAATATTTGGACTTTTGACTTTGTACAAATTTTCTTCATCAGTTGACAGCATCTTTCCTGCAATATATCTTTGTGTCTGTTTGTCATGTTGCTCTGAAATTTTTCGATGTCGGTTAAAATAGCTGCTTGGATCGTGTTAAGTATTAGACTGGGATAGTTAAGGGTCTACCAGCATTGTTAGGCAGGAAATTTTTGTTTGGAATTTACAACTTAGGGTAGATTAGCCGTGAGATGTTAGAAAAAAAAGGATGTAGTGTCCGAAGTAAACTTTTAGCAGTGAATTAGTGAAATGTACATTCCTATGTATATGTAGGTGCGTAATTTTTTTTTAATACGATATTGTTATTTCGTGTCTGTTATAAGTCGATTTCCGCAAATTCACTGTTCGTGATCGTGTACGGATACCCGTACTATTATCCGAACATATTGTAATTATTGTGTTGAACTACAATTTCAGTTGTGTAATTAGTGAGTTGTACTTTAACAAATGTACTTTTGTGCGTATTCTATTTTCAATGTAGTAATGTCGTTTCACGCCCTTTTACGTCGGTTCATGTACTTTTATTGTTAATGTACGGATACCTTTTTGCAACTTGTAATCATTGAATTTATTTGTCTCGTTGTTTATCGAACCGTCACTTAGCTCTCTCGTCGTTTCACAAACTACAAATGACGAAGTGTACGTTATCCACATTTATTGTCTATTAAATGAATCTTTCATCCTATATTCCTTGTACTGAATATTCCTTTTGTCCTTAACTTTGCCGTCCATCCTAGATTCCTTGTACTGAATATTCCTTTTGTCCTTAACTTTGCCGTCCACCGACTTTGTTTTGGCCGTCACTAGTTATACCTTTTTGTCCTTAACGGCTTCGATTCTTTTGTAAACGTCGTGTACTTGTCCACTCTAAAGCTATAGTTAGGTTTAGTACTTAGCTTGTTCATTTGTGTACATTCAAATTTAACCGATTATAATGAGAAGACTTTTTCTCCTCGTGCTTCTCCTTTTGTAATCTTTTTGTCTCCTTTTGTCTTATCTTTTGCTTTTGTATTCTTCTTTGACATCGTTCTTCTCTCTTTCATCTTGGATATCTTTCTCCAATATCTCTCTCTTTTGCCCACCATGCCCTTACCTTCTACAGGTTATGGGCCACACCATGCTCGTTATCTGTGCAATTTCTCTTCTCCCATCTTTTCCACTTTTTTTTTTTTTTTTTTTTTTTTTTTTTGGCTATTTTTTTTTTTCGAGACATTGTTTAAAGATTACAATTTTGGTCGTCCCATTTTCCCATTTTTTCCATTTTGGCTCTTTAAATGCCATTTTTTGGAATTCCATTTTTTTTTTTTTTTTTTTTTTTTTTTTTTTTTCAATGGTTTTTTTCTCCTTTATATCTTTTTTTTTATCATCCCTTTTTATTGTTTTCGTTTTCGGAGGGTCCTTGGCTTGTTGGAGCACCCGAAGTTCATTCTTCGAAAATCCCTCCTCCATCTATTTTTTACCTCTATTCAACATTCCGATTTTGTCTCTCTTTTTGTTATTCGGCATTTTGGAGGCCTCCCCGGAGTGTTTGAATACCTAAAGTCTCGTCTTTAAAGATCCCTCAACATTCAATTTCTACCTCTATCCGCCATGTTACCTTTTTTGGATTTTCGGTATATTGGAGCATCGGAAGGACTTTTTTTTTTAATCTTCCCTTCCAAATTTTCCCAATTTCTATTTTTTCACTTAATCATCTACCTTATTTTGAGGATTTTTTTTATCTATCCCTAATTTCGGCATTTTGGAGGCTTCCCCGGTTTGTTAGAGTACTAGAAGTTGTCTTCAAATATCCCCTCCACATTCCATTTTGACCTCTATTCGCCATCCTCCCTTCATGGAGATTTTTCCGGTTCATTGGAGCATTGGAAGGACTTTTTGTTTCTCTTCCAAATTTCCCAATATTCCATTTTTCCACTCCATAAACCACCTTACTTTAAGGAATCACTTTATCTATCCTTCATTACGACATTTTTTGGAGGCCTCCTCGGAGTGTTTGAGTACTAGAAGCTTTATATTCGAAGATCCCCTTGACATTCCATTTTGACCTCTATCCGCCATCATTCTTTTTGGAGAAATTACGATTTATTGGAGCATCGGAAGGAAAATAATTCTCATTTCTCTTCCAAATTTCTAACACCTCCATTTTCTCCTCCCACCAACCGCTATTGTTTTGTACATTTTTTTGGGACTTTTCCATTCCCCCAAATTTTTGTCCTCCCATTGAGCATTTCTTTTTATCTTTACACTCTTCCCCAAATTTTTCTCTTTCTATCTTGCTTTTATTGACAAATTTGTCCTTTATTTTCTCTCTTGTTAACCTTTCAAACACCGTTAATCATAACAAAGTTTGTTATATCCTCTATACTCTACCATACTTATAAAGTTGAACGCATTACCATTGTTTTGTTTTTCCCCTTTTATTCTCTCTTACTCTTTCATTTTTTCATTTTTCACTACTAGAAATGAGAGGGAGTATTAACAGACATTTTTAGTTGTGAACTTCCCACTTTCCACTCTATATAATTCCCTATTGTTGTAAATTCCCACTTTCCACTCTATATTATTCCCTATTGTAGTGATTTCCCACTTTCCACTCTATATAATTCCCTATTCATGGACTACCTTTTCACTTAGCCTTACTCTATATAATTCCCTATTCATGGACTATCTTTTCACTTAGCCTCTATAATTGTGAAATACCTTTTTTGCATTCACTAAAATCTCTATAAGCTCTCCATTTTTTGTGACATTCTTGATTTTAAGTAAATTCTCTTGTTACCATCCCACCTTCTCACTTAGCCTTTATAGAGGCTTTTCTGTTTTGGAATCATTTTTCTACCACTTCCATTTTTTCTCACATTGACTCCGTTTATAATTCCTTTAACCCCTTTCAATCATCTTCTTTATGTATAACACTTTAATTCTCTCATCTTCCCCAATAGTGTCTATGTCTTTTTCACACCATTTTCTATATTTTTAAACTTTCTTTACATTCAACGGTTTATGTTTTCTTTAACACAACTCTTTTCCATCCTTACGTCTATAAACCACAAACCATAAACGAATAACCATTAGACCATTGGGCCATTTTCTTTTCCAACATTTTTTCCTTTGGAATCAATTTCTCTCATTCTTTCGCATATTGATGCTTTCAACATCTTTTTAACTCTTTCTAATCACTATACCATGTTCATCAACTTATGTCACTTGCTTTGACTTTCTCATTTCTCATTGGTGTTTTTTACATCCTTTTACTCCACTCTTTCTATTTCCATCTTGTAGTTCTTGCATTTCACCTTTAATTTTTTTCTCATACACAAATATTAATTTACCTCCTCTCTTTGAATCATGAAGGATTTCTTCTTACAAACCTCTTTCTACATAGATCATACATCAGACCTTTCTTTTTTGTTTTTTTTTACATTTTACCAATTCATCATATTTTATGATTGCATCTCTTTTAATGATATGTTTTCAACATTATGCTGAGTTTGTTTTCATTTTTTCTTCAAGGCTCACTTTTTGCCTTAAATCTTTTCCCACATTTTCTCTTCCACAACCTCTTTTCCCACATTTTCTCTTCCACAACCATTCTTCCTTTTCCACAACTAAAATTGAGAGGGAGTGTTGAACTACAATTTCAGCTGTGTAATAAGTGAATTGTCATTTAACAAATGTACTTTTGTGCGTATTCTATTTGCAATGTAGTAATATCACTTCACATCCCTTTAGGTCGGTTCATGTACTTTTATTGTTAATGTACAAATACCTTTAGTACTATCTATTTGTAACTTGTAATCATTGTATTTCTTTGTCACTTTGTTTAGCGAACCGTCACTTAGCCGTCTTGTCGTTTCACATACTACAAACGACGAAGTGTACGTTAACCACATTTATCGTCTATTAAATGAATCTTTCATCCTAGATTCCTTGTACTGAATATTACTTTTGTCCTTAACTTTGCAGTCCACCGACTTTGTCTTTGGCCGTCACTAGTTAAACCTTTTTGTCTTTTACGGCTTTGATTCTTTTGTAAACGTCGTGTACCTGTCCACTCAATCTATAGTTAGGTTTAGTTCTTAGCTTGTTCATTATACATTCAAATTTAACCGATTATAATGAGAAGACTTTTTCTCCCCTGTGCTTCTCCTTTTGTATTCTTTCTGTCTTCTTTTGTCTTATCTTTTGCTTCCGTATTCTTCTTTGCCATGGTTCCTTTCTCTTTCATCTTGGATATCTTTCTCCATTATCTCTCTCTTTTGCCCACCATGCCCTTACCTTCTACATATTGTAGGCATGTCCTTTTCTGTACTTAATGCATGTTAGCCGATAATTTCGTTGTTAATTCCCAAACATAATTTTTTCTATTTCACAATTTTAGCGGCCTCCGTAAGTGACCTTCCTTAAACGTACTAACGGGTCCACTAATGTTGTCATTATGAGCCATCACTAAATCTAGTGCTAGTCTAGTTTGTACATATTGAATGAGAGGCCATAAAAGGCTGAAAAAGCTAATATGACAAAATAGCAAAGATAGGGCAAAATAGAAGAAAAGGCCAAGATAGAAAAGCATAGATGTCACATTCGTAAGAATCTTGACATTTTTACGAAATTTCGTTATATTTTGTAGATTTTGAATCTTTCGTAAAATGCGTATACGTTTTGTACGGACGCAATGTACGATAAGAATGTACGGGAATATTCAAATATAGGGTTGAATGTACACGGTGAATCGCTATTAAAGCTAAACTCTATTTTGGGTTAAAGGCCTAACGCCAACAAAAAGTCAAAAACTAGCGCTAATTAAGACACACCTAACACTAATTTGGATGTAGCCACTGTGTTCACATGTTCGACGCTTGAACATGTGAGAACAGGTTCTCGTGATTCTCCTTCGTCTTTGTGACAGGGATTCAAATCCGAATGCACTTTTTCGTGGCGACGCACTCAATTTCTTGTGTCGACGCCTTTATGTGACGCTTATTCAGTACGTTTGTACAAACGTACGAACTGATTCATTTTTTACACTACTCTATTTAAATATTTAAAAAGTCGAAATTGGAGCAATAAACGCTAATTAAACAAAACCTATAGTTTGTGTTCACATATTCGACACTTGAACATGTGCGAACAGGTTTTTGTGATTTTCCTTCCTCTTTATGACTTGGAATCAAATCTGAGTACGCTTTTCTGTGGCGACACACTCTACTTCCCTGTCGACGCCGTTACTTGACACTTATTTTGTACTTCTGTACAAACAATTCATTCATTCCACTTTTTAAAAGAAGTCACAGTAGCTAACGCTAATTAAAAAGTATGCGTATTAATGTAAAACAAAAATAAGTTTGATTGAGTTGTAGTAGTTTTTTTTGTTAGATGTTTTTATTTATTTTTATTTTTTTATAAAGTCAAATTCGGTCAACGCATTTTATAAAGTTTTGAATTTTGTTTCATGCGCATATTCGTAATTTTTGGGGCGTTTCATGCGTGCGTTTTATGCGCATGAGACATCTATGTAGAAAAGACAAGGGAGAGCAAGGACAAACAAGGGAACAAGTGAGAGGTTTATCGTTTGAGTGTCTTTTAGATTGAATGATATTACATGACGACACAAGAGAGTCTTATAGTAAGACAAAGTAAGAGGTAGCCGAAAAGGCTCTAAAAGGTACTTCTAATCTAAGGCGTAACTTAGGAAGGTACTAGTTACGGTAAAAGGAATCAAAGTCTAAAAAGGATTCCTACGTAAGAATCATCAACTCTAACAAAGGTATGTACATTCCACTAAATAAAGTACAGAACGCTAAACCTTAGTGCTAGACTTAAAGCGTAGCGAGTAGGACTCTAAAAGTAGTGTAGAAACAACAAGTAGTGTAGAATGCTTTAAGTGTATTTCAACACCCCCCCTTGATTAAAGCATGGTTAGTCACGAAGATCGGCATAGAAAATCTGATGATGAAAAAGGGGCGAGGAAGAGGTTTTGTGAGAAAATTGGAAAGTTGAGAGCCGGTGGCACAATGAGAGAAAGAGACAGTGCCATCAAGAATTTTATTACGCGTAAAATGAAATTGAATATCAAAATGCTTAGTGCGTGTATGAAGGATAGGATTTTTTATAAGAGCTAATGCCCCTTCAGAATCACAAAAAATGAAGGTGGGAGAAGAGGGAGGGAAAGAGAGATCGGAAAGAAGGCGTCGGAACCAAATAGCTGATTTTGTGGCGGTAGTGCCGGCTATATATTCCGCCTCCGTCGAGGAAAGAGCAACAGTGACTTGCTTGCGGGACGACCGAGAGACAAGGCCACCATCTAAAGTAAAACATACACCAGAAATGGAGCGACGATCGTCGAGTTGATTCCCCAATCCGCATCGCAAAAACCAATAATAGAAGTGTCCAGAGAAAAGGAAGAGGAGGAAGGCGAGGGAGGAGAAGGATGGGAAAAAGTGAGATGAAGATGCTTTGTTCCTTAGAGGTATCAAAGGACACGTTTGGCGGCTTGGAGATGGGTTTGAGTGGCACAATGCAAGAATTGAGACAAAAGGCAAACAACGATATAAATATCCGTCCGTGTACCAAGCATAGCATACATTAATTTTCCTAAAATCAGTTGATAGAGTGAGCTTATATCTCCTTTGGCAACCCCATCGGAGGACATTTTGGTGAGAGTGGTGTTGGGATCAAGGGGAGTAGGCATGGAATTGCAATCGGACATGTCAAAATGCTCAAGGAGATCAAAAATGTAATGCTCTTGACTCATTTGCAAAATGCGGGCAGACCTTTGACATAGAATAGTGATACCTAAGCAATAGTCAAGATCTCCTAAATCGGTCATAGGCCAATAGGAAGAGAGAATGCCTTTTGTTGTTTTTGGAAGATTCATTTTCGTACATGCGTGCGCTTGCATGTTCGCATACTTAGTAACCAAATGAATATGGTGGTTCGAATGGATTTGTAGTTTGGGGGGTAATTGTACGAATGAATTTAAAGTGACGTAAATTACAAATTGAGTGACGCGAAGAAGCGTACGAATAATACGGAATACAAAATGGAAATGGACGGCGGATCGCTTCGCGATCCGATATGAAATGTTTGAAATATTTAAATTGTACGCTGACCGTACGGAATCTAATGTGACGGGCGACAATTATGGAAAGTACGCGATGGTACAAAAGAATCTTTTTGGATAAGTATACTTCAATTTTGACGTGCGGCATTTATGACGAAGTACGCGGTTTTCGGTACGGACAAGATTTTGATGGTACCGTATTATTTCAACGAGTGGATTGTGTTGTACTTTGAAGGCGGACGGCGTCCGCCGCTTTTTGATGGATCACACTATTTTGAGAATGTATGATCAAGTGGGCCGTAAGTATGTGACATCGGCTTGCTGCGTGGACTTATCGACAAGTGACTAAGCAAGTTGTCACTTATGACGCGGATTTTTGGATGCGTCGGTGTAAATATTTGAAGCATCAATGTTTTGTCTTATTTGAATTAATGATTTAGTGTTGATTAAAATAGTTATATTTTACGTGATTAATGAGGATATCGACACTTTAATTTATGTGTCGTATTTGCAGACAAGTGTACGCTTACGATTGCTTGACTTTCAGGTGTACGCTTACGATTAGTTTTATTTAATGACAGTTACGTAATTTACGTTGGTTATTTTGACACTTAGTGATTTGTTAACAGCTCACAAGTGTATATATAGATTTGAGCTTCATTAGAATAATTAATCAATGCTGGTTAGTAAAGTGGGGACCGAAGATGTAGACTTTTAGGGTTGCCGATTAGGTCATGCACTTTGAATGATATAATGATTATACTTTGATTATACTCTTGTTTATGTGTGATGCATTTGTGTGTTATTATTTATTTATGTTTTTATATATGTTTGATATGCATTGTTTATGCATTTGTCCTAGGGTTTGTTTATGTCGATTATTCCATCAAACCTTAGATGTTGTCATAGGGTTTATTTATGTTGATTATTCCATGAAACCCTAAATGTTGTTGTATGTTAAATGGAGGATGCATTTCAAATGATTGTTCGTCGACCTATTTTTGCTTAGCTTTTTGCATGATAGTTTGGGTGGCTTCTGCAGTCTATTTTAGACCAAAGAACAACACCTTTGACCTGATGAATGGAGGACTTACTACGACCTACGAGAATTAAATCATCGACGTAAATAATAATGATTATTAATTGGTCACTTGTACCTCTAATATAAATTCCAAGATCTGCACTGATTTCCCTAAAACCTTTTTAAATTAATGCTGCGACAATTGCCTGATGCCATACTCTAGGTGACTATTAAAGACCATAAATAGACTTACGTAAATGACAGAAAGGTTTCAGTACCAGGGACAGCGTAACCAGGTGGTTGTTCTATCAAAATATCTTCAGCAAGACTGTCGTGAATAAAAGCAGTTTTGACATCGAGTTGCTGTAACTCCCAATCATGAAGAGCGGCAAGGGACAAAATCGTACGGATGGAGTCAAACTTTGCGACATGGGCAAAAGTCTCGTTGTAGTCGACGCCCTATGTTTGTAAGTACTGTTTGGCAAAGAAACGTGCCTTGTAACGGTCGACAGATCCATTTGCCAACCGTTTAATTTTATGACCCACTTGGAACCAATCGCACGCTGATTTGGTGGAAGAGTACAAAGCGTCTAGGTATTGTTGGACATTAATGCGTCGTACTGTTGTGTAGCAGCGAGCAGCCACTTGTCACCATCAAGGCGTTTCAAGGCGGCATTTAATGTGGTAGGATCCTTGACGTCGCCAAGGTTGGCGTGAGCAAGATTCTCACGAATCTTCCACGTTGGTTGGGAAAGACGAATACTTTGTCGTACGGCAAGTTGTTCGTCAGGTGGTGCCAACGGCGTAATAAGTACGGAATTGCAAACCAATCTTGCCGGCGACGTAACGTCCAAAGGACGTGGAAGTAAATTTGTCGAAAGGAAGACCATAAGGACGTGGAAGTAAATTTGTCGAAAGGAAGACCGTAGCGTCACTACACCGCGAATCGTTATTAGTGTCAAAGTCACTAATTTGGGTTCTTAAAAATTTGATTTTTTTTTTCAAATAAGATACATGATTTTAATTTTTCCTTGACGTTAATTAAGGTACCGTATAAAATAAAGTAAAGCTTGAAAGTACAATAAAATATAAATAGTGTGGTGTATGGTCGATATCAGACCGTACATAATTGTACCATTTCAAGTGAAAATTTACAAAAAAAAATTAAATCAGACGCGAACGCATAAGAACGTGGGCTAAAAAAAAACAGGATTAGTCAGAAACGTAAATTAGTATAGCATGTACGGATATTTTAAATTTGCGACGGCGTACGATTTCTAATATTTTGTACGGATACATATATTAATGTATATAATCGTACGGAGAATATTCCATTTTTGATGTTCCCAAATTAGCATAAACGCCGAAATTAGAATACACCTTTTTTTTGAAAAAAATCAAATTCTTAATTAGCATCAATTACGGTAAATTTTCTTCAAAATGTATTAAACTTTGACACTAATAACGATACGCGATGTAGCGACAGGGAAAATTATAGCGTCAAGGACCGTCGCGTCACTGTCAACGGACTGTACCGAGAGGGGGTGGACCGGGGGGTGGACAGCCGGAAATCCTCAAACGTACCCAAGAAATTTAAATCGTCGGAATTGGAGGAAGTGACACAATTTGTAGAAAAAGAAAAATCTGAGGAAATGGGAGATATGTGAGGGATTAAAGGGCGTAGTTGGCGAAGGGGTTAAAGGGGACGTAGGTAAGGTGGTAACAGAAAGGTGGTAACAGAATTAGAGGGGACAGTTTTGTAAGGAGGAAATAAACTAGGTAGAGGAGTGATGGGAAAATCGGGTACAAGCGTACGTAAGAGAGGAGTCTCATGAAAAATAACATCACGAGTGGTGATAATTCGGCGTAAAGAAGGACACCAAATACGATTGGCTTTGGAATTCGGGGAATATCCCACAAAAATGCCGTGCATGGCCTGAGCACCTAATTTTTCATTAGAGGGGGGAAGGAATTTAGAGTATGCTTCGCACCCAAAAATGCGAAAGTGAGAGACATCAGGTTTAGTACCATGCCACGCGTCAAAAGGGGTTTTGTTAGAAAGAGAAGAGTTTGGGGAGCGATTTCGAATATAAGAGGAAGTTAGTAATGCTTCGGCCCAAAAATGAAATAGTAAGGAAGCAAAATGGAGAAGAGAGCGAGACATATCCATGAGAGTGCGATTTAATCGATCGGCATCACCATTTTGCTGCAGAGAATAGGGAGAAGTTTTGTGATGAAAAATGCCATCAATTAGTAAAAAATCGGAAAAAATCATTGGAAACAAATTCCCCCCCATTATCTGTGCGGAAGGTTTTGATGCGAGATGATAAGTGATTTTCCACAAGTGCTTTGAAATGTTGAAAATGGGTGAAAACTTTGGATTTATGACGCATAAAGTAAAGGAATGTAAAGCGAGAAAAGTCATCAATAAAGGTGAGAAAATAAGAGGCGCCACTAAGGCTTGGAATGGGAATAGGACCACATACATCACTATGAATGAGATCAAGGGGAGCTAAAGAGCGAGAAGAAGAAGAAGAAAAAGGTAAGCGAGGCATTTTGCCAAAGACACAACCAAGATAAAAGTCAATTTTGCTTTCATTAAATTTATTTATTCCTAGAAGCCTTTTTCCAAGGGAAGCTAAGCTAGCACCATTAAGATGGCCGTAACGAAAATGCCATGTAAGAAAAGAGGAAGAAGAGGGAGAATGGGCTAAAGAAGCATGAGCAATATCATTGCAAAAAAAAAAAAAGATATAGATTGCCCAACCCAATGCCACTACCAATGAGGTCCATAGTGGAAAAAAAAAATTGAACGTTGGATTCAGTGATGACGCCAAAACTCCCATGGCGCAAAGCCTAACTAGCTGAAAAACGATTCTTTTTGAGGCCAGAAACAAAATAAACCTTGTCCAAGATTATTGAACGAGAGGCGTGCGAATCCGCATTAATATGCACCTGTCCAACGAGAGTGGAAGTCAAAATCATGTTGTTCCCCAAATAAATGCATAAAGGAATTTCAAGGGGAACAACATTAAGCATCATATCACGTCGAAAACTCACGTGGTGAAAAGCGCAAAAGTCAATTAGCCAATCAGAAGGATTGCCTGATTGAGTAAAGGCGTACCCATAGTCTAAGGGTGGAAGTGGGGAGGTACATCTGGGACAGGGACAATTGCATGGGACAATTGCATGGGACAGGGACAATTGCAAGTGACGCAGATCCAACGTTTTGGTTGGCGGTTGGAAGGTCTTGAGGAAAAAATGAAACTGCTTGATTTTGCGGAGGGTAGTAGTAATGAGGAGTAGGGTACCACGGTGGCGGTGGGCCGTACGGAAGATTGAAGTCGACCGTCGCGTGCGCCGCATGACCAACTGGCGGCGTGTAGGCGTGGGGATACGCAAAGGACTTCGGATTTGGATTTATCGAAGGAAGTCCTCGCGGTCCCCTAGCCGTACGTTCTTTTTCATGTTTCTTGATCAATGCGGGGCACACATCGACCACGTGGTCACGCTCTTTGCAATATTTGCAAAAGAGTTGAGGTCTTGCAAGTTTGAAAGGTATCTTGGGGGAAAAGACAACAAAAGCCGAACCGCCAGTAGAAACGACAGGTTTGTTAAGATTCAAGCACATCTTTTCATGTAACAAACGGTTAGTGAGATTTGACAGCATGACCGAGGAGGCATTAGTACTGACATACTTGCAAAAGAGTCAAACGAGAGAGGTAATCTGCCCAAAATAGTACATATTAGATCTTCATGTGTGACAGTGTTAAGTCGTTTAGCCAATGATTCAATTCGTTGAATAAAAACAAGCATAGAATCATTTTTATCTTTTTAAGCACCGTTGAACTGTCGAAGTAGCGCCAAACAATGTGGCCAAGTGTTGGTTTCGTAGGCGCGGCACAAAATCCGCCATGCCTCATGGGAAGTGGTCGCAGCGCGAATCCGATTCACAATTTGGCCGTCCAAAGAAAGGACAATATGAGAAAATGCTACAGAATGTTTTTCAACCCATGAAGCGACAGCTGCCTGAGCAGCAGCAAAAGTGGCAACAGTAGCGTCAGGAAGGACAGGCAACGTGACAATGCCATTAATGTGTCCCAATTTTTTTTCGAAAGAAAACAAATGCTGGATTTGAAATTTACAATCATAGAATATGTCACCTTGAGTTTGAGACAGACGAAGGGCTAGGCCCATAACCTATTGAATGTGAGGCCATGAAAAGCCGAAATTTCTAATATGACAAAATAGCAAAGATAGGCCAAAAGAGAAGAAAAGGCCGAGATAGAAAAGACAAGGGAGAGTAACGATAAACAAAGGAACAAGTGAGAGGTTTGTCGTTTGAGTGTCTTTTCAATTAATTGATTTACATTACGACACAAGAGAGTCTTATAGTAAGACAAAGTAAGAGGTAGCCAAAAAAACTCTAAAAGGTACTTCTAATCTAAGGCGTAACTTAGGAAGGTACGACTAGTTACGGTAAAAGGAATCAAAGTCTAAAAAGGATTCCTACGTAAGAATCATCAACTCTAACAAAGGTCTGTACATTCCACAAATAATGTACAAAACGCTAAACCGTAGTGCTAGACTTATAGCGTAGCGAGTAGGACTCTAAAAATAGTGTAGAAACAACAAGTAGTGTAGAATGCTTTAAGTGTATTTCAACAGGTAGAAGGCAGAGATAACCTCATTTTTAGGGGTAAGCGTCACCACTGGTCACGAAGGCAGGAAGCCTACCTGAACTACAGATAGTGTCATTGGTTGCCCCTTGGTAGGCGCGAAACCCCTTAGGACAGGTACACGTGTAGCCTCCATATCCATCGTTTCGGCATTTACCGATTCCACAGGGGTTAAATGGGTATTTACCACACACATCCCCTGCAACCCATGTAGCTCCAATGAGCGTTAGCTGACTATTTGTCTTTGTTTATATTCATATTTGAGCGGGTTTGTTAGGTCGAGCATATTATTTGGAATTAAAAATGTTAACAATCTTGTTTCTTCCATTCGACAGACTGTTGATGAGGCACGAGAATAACAAGACTGGGATGGACTGTGAGGAAATTGATTATGAATTCTCTCAAAAAAGAAAAGGAAAACCTCAATTTTGTAAGACATTCCTTTCAATAAAGAATCGCGGAATGAATGGTTTCAAGGATTGTCCAACAGGACACCGCTAATCATTTTTAGTGTTAAAAGAAAAAAACGTAAACACTACTTTAATGTTAATAATGCTATTTAGTGTATTTTCTGTTGAAAAAAAAAACATTAACATTAATTTGGCACTTAACGCCAATTTGTGTGTCGACTTTATAGTGTCTACTGAGTTGGCATCGACATTATTTCAAGTACAAGTGTACAACATGACAGCATCCGGCGAAAGACGTACTTTAAGGGTTCGGAAATAGTACGAAACACATAAGTTGGCATCGACATTATTTCAAGTACAAGTGTACAACATGACAGCATCCGGCGAAAGACGTACTTTAAGGGTTCGGAAATAGTACGAAACACATAAGTTGGAGTAAAATTTAACAGGATTTCTGTTTACTTTATTTATGCTTTATATTAAGTAATGTTCTCGCAATTTCCGGCGGCTAAAAGGTACTGAAGTTAGTTTACATGGATCACGCTTAACGTTGTAGAAATGATATGCCACGTGGACATTCTGTACCAAAACATACTTGTCGTACATACAACTAATGTTAAAATTATTGTTTTTAAACACTAATAAGGGTGTGTGCCCATGTGTTCAAGTAAAGGTTTTTTCCCGTCGTTTTCACAGAAAATGGGACTTGCAACGAGAAAATCTTATGCCGTACTAAAAATGGGCAAGAACCAAAGTACATTTTGCGTCATCTTAGAGCTTGGAAGGTATGTCAATTTGGCGTTATTATCATCACGACCCACTTCTGCGTCACGCCAGCTCATCTTCACACTTGCACTGGAATCAAATTGCTACCTGATTTTAATTAAAATAATAACCTATTGACGAATAGCAAAACGGAATTGTACGCGTGAAACGTCTTCGATATATTTTGAACGACAGAGAGTACACGCTATTTTTTTCCCTGCTCGTCACGCGCATGTACGTACGAAAATGACAAGCATGTACGGAAAAAATTCGTTGGGGTTCGGACCTCCACTTTCATTCATGGGTCCTTTTGCAAAATTTTACATCGTCCTCGTCTCTCCCGCTCTTTCTCACTCGACCGTTTCTCGCAATCACATTACATGGGCTTGCAATTAGGCGATTGAGGTTTAAGGTGTTGGGGGGAAAAAGGAGGAAAGAGTGTTGGAGGGAAAAGGGAGGAAATAATGTTGGGGGAAAAGGGGGAAATAGTGTTGGGGGAAAAAGGGAGAAATAGTGTTGGGGGAAGAAGAGAGGAAAGTGTGTTGGGGGAAGAATGGAGGAAATAGTGTTGGGGGAAAAAGGGAGAAATAGTGTTGGGGGAAGAAGGGAGGAAAGAGTGTTGGAGGAAGAAGGGAGGAAAGAGTGTTGGGGAGAGAAGGGAAGAAATATTGTTGGGGGAAGAAGGGAGGAAAGGGTGTTCGGGTGAGAAGAGAGGAAATAGTTTCGGCAGGATAAGAGAGGAAATAGGGTCGGGGGAAGAAGGGAGGAAATAATGTTGGGGGAAAAAGGGAGGAAAGAGTGTTGGGGGGAGAAGGGAGGAAATAGTGTTGGGGGAAGAAGGGAGGAACAAGTGTTGGGAGGAGAAGGAAGAAATAGTGTTGGAGGAAGATAAGAGAAAGTGTTGGGGGAAAAAAGGGAGGAAATAGTGTTGGAGGGAGAAGGGAGGAAATAGTGTTGGGGGGTGAAGGAAATAATAGTGTTGACGCAAGAAAAGAGAAATAGTTTTGGGGGAAGAAAGGAGGAAATAGTGTTGGGGGGAAAATGGAGAAACAGTGTTGAGGGTAGAATGAAGAAATAGTGTTGGGAAAAGAAAGGAAAAACACTTTTGAGGGAAGGAGGGGGAAATGGGGTTGGGGGAAGAAGGGAGGAAATAGTGTTGGGGGGAGAAGGGTGAAATAGTGTTGGGTAAAGAAATAAAAAAAGTGTTGGGGGAAGAAGGGAGGAAAGAGTGTTGGAGGAAGAAGGCAAAAAAAATGCTTGGGGAAGAAAAGAGAAAGAGTGTTGGGGAAAGAAGCGAGGAAAGAGTGTTGGGGGGAGAAGGGAGGACATAGTGTTGGGGGAAGAAGGGAGAAATAGTGTTGGGGGAAGAACGGGGAAATAATTTTGGGGGAAGAAGGGAGAAATAGTGTTAGAGGAATAAGGGAGAAAGAGTATTGGGGGGAATAATGGGGAAATAGTGTTGGGGGGAGAAGGGAGGAAAGAGTAATCCAAAGTAACATTTCAAAGTTTCGGTTACATGGGCACACACCCTAACGATTAGCGGCGAAGTCGTACGGGCTTCAGCTAATCCAAACTAGCAATGCTAGAATTTTTGAGAAAAATAAAGTAACCGCTAAAAAAACAATGTGATTAATCCAAAACAGGATTGTGATATTAGATTCAATTTAGGACTTCGGTAAAACCAACAGTATTCGCTTAGTTTTAGTTTTGGCAGTTATTCTAGTTAGATTTGGTGTCTTCACATGTTTTCTTTACCTTAGTCTCCTTTGGCTTTTTTTCAGCATTAAGCGCTTATTTACTTTTTCTTAACCCTTTTGTACCTTGATGGTTTTTTCTATCACACTTTTTGAAATAAAATTATGTCTTACTTACCGTAGACACAAATGCTCATTCCAAAAACATCGGCAATCCTCAGGAAGCCGATAGGACAAACACAAGAGTAAAGAAGAAATCCGTCGGAAGTTGATCCTTTCACCACACACTGTCCACCACCACAAAGCGAATGGAGTAAAGGACAAGCGATTGCAGGGGGAGGTGGAACTGGGGAAGGTAGAACTGGCGACGGAACAAGAAACGACGGTGGTTGTGAAGCGGATCTGGATGGATGGGGGGAGGAGATGGTTGGTGGATCTGAAGGTTGAGAATATGATAAAAGCGGAGAAGGAAAAAACAAAGGAGGCTGTGATGAGTGTTGATTACTAGATGGAGTTGTTGAAGGGTAGAAAAAAGGAGGGGAATGTGCAAATTGATCAGTTAGGGGAATAGGAGGAAACACATATGGAGGTTGTTTTAACGATCCTTCCCTTGACAAAATCGGAATAGGATATATGGAGGCGAAGGAGACTCTAAAGACAACAAGAGGAGTGATCAGACATTGAGTTTAAGAAATATAAGCCCAGAGGAAGAGGAAATGAAGGAGATGAAAAGATAAGAGCATAGTAAATAAGAATATTAATAGACCGGGCAAAACAAGAAGAGAAGTTAAAGAGGTTGTTACGGACGTAAAGGTGCGGGCGGTGGATTGCGCTGTATTTGGGATGGGGGAGGAGAAGAACCCTTTGCGGGCGAAGGGGGAGGAAATGGAGGTAGTGTAGAAGGAGGAAATGGAGGTAGTTTAGAAGGAGGAAATGGAGGTAGTTTAGAAGGAGGAAATGGAGGTAGTTTAGAAGGAGGAAATGGAGGTAGTTTAGGAGGAAATGGAGGTAGTTTAGGAGGAAATGGAGGTGGTTTAGGGGGAGGAGGAAACCCAAAGGGAGGGGGGAATTTAAGGGGAGGAGGAAGATTGAAGGGAGGAGGAAAATTGAAGGGAGGAGGAAATTTTGGGGGAGGGGGAGAAAATTTAGGTGAAGGAGAAAAATCAGATAATAGTCTTAGATTAAGTGTAGAATCTAGAGATAGACGTTCTTTTGGAAAAGGAGAAGAAAGTACAGGAAAAAGACTTTTTGAGGGGGATTTTGGGACAGGTGGTGGTTGTTGGATGGGGCCAGTAGCGAAAGGAGGTTTTTGGGGAGGGGATTTGAGAGGAGGTGGTGATATTATAGTGGGCAAATTTTGGGAAGCTAGATTTTTGGGAGGGAGATATCGTGGAGGTGGATTTTTGGCAGGAGGTTGTCTTGTCAATGGAGGAGGAGGAGAGTTCTTGGGAGGAAGTGAAAACGGATATTCAGGAGGGTGCGAATTTTCATTTGATTGAAGTAGTCGACGCGCAGTCGTAGTCTTTGGATCTGGAAATGACAAAGACAAAGGTATATTTTTCAGTATTAAAATTACCTTTTTTATTATTTTTTTTGTGTCTCGGTCGACATATAATGTCAAAGCTACACCGCGAATCGTTATTAGCGTTGAGAAATTATTAGTGTAAAGAAAAAATTAGCGTCATTCATTCTAATTTAGTGCCAGGAGACGTGGCAGATTATGGTCCACATCCTTAAATAGTGTAGTTTATTCTATTTAAGGTATTCATGTCAAAATTTTGGGGTGCCGATATAGAGTTCATAACGCTAATAACGATTCGCGGTGTAGCTTTTAATAGTGCAAAAGGAGCACAAAATTTGATTTTTAATACGGACTGTGCAAAAGTACATAGAAACATATAGCAAAGACAGAAAAAAAAGAAACGAGTCCCTTTCTGTGTTGAGATATATTTGCTTATTCTTTGAAACTCCACAGTGTCGAAGAGCTAACACATGCCAAACTAACCCGTTAGACCCGTTACAAAAAAATCAGAAAAACAACCATTAAACATACATTGAGGACTAATAATGGGGAACAAAGGGGGAAACATTAGCATGTTGCAAACGCCACTATCTCGTCTATTTGTACGCTGGATTCGAAAATATCCATTATCTCCCCATGACGAACCCCACGAATTTCGAGCAAGCCAATAGCCTTCTCCATATCCCACAATTAAAACATTGTGGTTTACTTGGTCTAATTTACAGCTTTGACCCATATGTGTTCCATTGTAGATATCGGCCTACAAAAATTGCACATTGAAAAATAGTCAATTATATCTTAGTAAAACAGAAAAATATAGACAGTCGAAAAGAGAATACATTAAGCAGATAACAACTATTGGAGAACTTAAATTAAACATGACGTGTCAAACATCACATTGAAAGTGGACACAACGTAATGACTGTCTAGTTTTGACGCTAAGTCATATATAGGGCTTTAAGCATTCAGAATAGGGCATCATATGCCAGACATTGCCCATCAAGGAAAAGACAAGGTTATTTTTTTTTATTGGTATGGTTTGTGGGTTAGTGCTTGGGGGAGGAAGGGCATAAGGGCTAATGTTTTCTGGAAAATGTTGGCAAGTGTATGGAATCTGTCGTTTTGCGGATGTGTGAATTTGAAGAAGGTTATGAATTTGAGCATTATCGCTGGGTGGTATTTCACTAGGTCAATGTCGGGTAAATTTTTGGGACCACTGCAAATGACTCAGTTTTTTGCTACATAGATACGCAATTTTACATGTTCACAAGGCCACCTTCGTCTCAAGTCTGTGCACACCGAAGCCTTTTTAACAACCTCAAAAGCGCGAAGCTCGAATAGTACCAGATTTACGTTCACCAATAAAGTCTATTAACAATTTCACCGGAAATACTTTTTCAAAAAAGCGCCTCCAGCTTGCTACTCTCGAAATCGTAAATCTGTGCAAGAGTGCACCAGGTGTGCTTCAAAAGTCCTCAAGAAAATTATGCCACTATTAATGTACCGTAGTGTCCACCCTGTCAAACCCGAGAATGGTTATTTAATTAACTTTAGAACGCTGAACCGGTGGAACAAAAGGATTTCAAAGATTTGATTCACGGTGTTATAATTAGTAATACAGTTGACAATCATTATCTTTGAGCTTCGTCGACTTTGGCCCGAACCTTTCTGCTAACGCTTCTGCAATTTTATATTTTTCAAGATGTTAAACTCACAAGGTAGAACGATGTTGTACTCAATTATTTCCAATCCGATAGGGTGGACTCCATGTTAGCACCGGGCACAAACAGCTTCCTTAAGAGCCTCTTCTATGATTTTTCCGAATTTGTCGGGGGCATTTTTCAATCCAAAATGGCATGTACCAACCATCCATACAGTTTGGTTCCAACAAAAAGAACAGTTCTTTTGGGCTCCATTTGGAACCTGGTGACCAATTTTCAGATTCAAAGAGAAACAGATTGTGGCCACTGCGACCGAGGTGAAAATTAGTGCAAGAGGATTGGCGACCTCTTGAGGGCTAGGCATCGGATACGTGGTAGTCTTTTTAAACATCCGGTACACCGTGTATCGCTATTACTGTTAATATTTTTTTCGCCGCTTAAAACATCTTTTCTCCGTACACACTTGTCAGATTTTCAATTTGAGACCGCCAATCGAAAAGCTGAGAATCTTACCTTTCAATCGCAACTGTCAGGTCCACAATCGGACATGTGTGTACGGAGAAAAGATGTTTTAAGCGAAAAAAAAAACATTAACACTGATACCGATTGACGGTGTAGTATCCGCACATCCGAAAATCTACAATATTTCTGGCGACGCCTTTTTGAGTGGTGCTTGAGAGCCGCGAATCCAGGTAAGATTGTGCTCTCCTCCTGCTTCCACTACTGGCTGTACCTTAACCTTAACAATCTCTTTTCTTCTTGGAGCTAAGAAGATATTGTTTTTGCCATACTTTCCTAGTCTTGTCAGTCAAATCTTGGCGAAAAAGATTCCCATTATATTTCCCCACATCACGGTCAAATCAAGAGAGGGAGTCCTCATTTCTGGCGAGTAGCTTTTCGATCTGATTTTATTTTATTTTCCTCTACGTTTTGTGAGCTTTCTCTAACAGTTCACTTAAAGTCCAGCTCGTCTTCCCTTTTCCCACGCTTGCAGAGCCCTCAAGTTACTTGTCAGCTACAATTTCTGTTTTCTTTTTTTTTTTTTTTTTTTTCCCTGTCCCCTCCTATCAGCTTCAATCATCGCACAACTCTTTGTTACAAGTAACGACATTTTATATTTGTTTTTTGAATGTCCCTGGATTATCGGGAAAAAATTTATCGCGATAGATTCGAGTAATATCGAACGGTCAGAGGACTCGATATATCGCTCCGGGACCAACAAAAATCATCGCGATATATTTGGTCGGAGGTAATGGTCCGTACAATTGTAGTACAATTTAAGTACGGAAACAATGTACGAAAACCAGTACAGCAATGCCCCCCTCAACCCCCGCGCTCTCAATATACTGAAGCGATTCATCGACTATCGAATACCTAAAATTAAGTACATATCGAATATCGGCGAAGGGACTTCTATTTTTTCTATTCTATTCCTCTCATTGATACGAGAAGCGCAATTTATTTTTTTTGCGCTAAAATTAGCAGGTATTTCTGTATTTTTCTCGCGCTTAAAACTTTTACTTTTTATGTACGGTGTCACGTAGACAATAGAAATAGAAAAAGATGGATGAGACCGCGGTTGAAATTGTCAACCTGTTCTGACGATTACTGGAAAATGTCGGTTAATGACAATATTTTATCATATTATATATGTATTTATCATATATACGATATATATTTTATCGGATACCTAAAAAGTGGCGCGGCTTCTGTGTGCACACCGTATTACCCAACAAACTGGCGCTATCCGCAACTACACCGTGTATCGCTATAAGTGTTAGTTTTTTTTTGAACACCTAAAACATCTTTTCTCCGTGCACACTTGCTGGCTTATGGATCTGACGGTTGCGATTGAAAGTCAAGATTTTTAGCTTCCGATTGGCTGTCTTTATATGAAATTCGGACAAGTATGTACGGAAAAAATATGTTTTAAGTGACGAAAAAATAATTAACACTAATAGCGATACACGGTGTACCGTCAATGACGATAATTTATGCCTGGGTCAAAAATTTAAACAGCCAAATTAGCGATATTATCTTAGAAAGCCATTTCCAGGCAGCTTTAACTGGGATCGAACACTTTGCTTACGGGAAGGAAGGAATATTCCAATAGTGAGGGATAGGTATCGGAACATTGGTTGAGAAGCATTATATTCCTTTTTAGGGTAAGAAATACAAATTCCAGGTCAATTTTTCTTGAGTCTGTCAAGGGGAAAATCGCGACTCCTTGGATAACAGACACTAATGATGCTATTTGATAATACAGTGGATATTTGTTTTACAATATTTTTCAGTCCCGTAGATTTTGCATTAGTGAAAATACGAAGGACATGTTCCCGATTACAAATATTCCCAAACCAATGTCAGCCATAGCCGTATTCTAAAACGGTCCTGGAACATGATCTGGTCCATAGATCCATCTATTCTTCAAAAATACACAGTCCAGCCAGAACACTTTTTACAAGAAACAATGTTTAGACTCAGTACTCACAGAATTCCACTCTCTAAGTCCTCCTTCGGTCGAAATTGCGACTACTACAGGCTGATTAGCCACGGCTTGTTGCAATGCTGTTGGATCTTCCTCTCTCACCGTCTCCCATCCGACAAAACCTTTCATAGAATCCTGTTACATCATCAAATATTTTAGCCATATCAGGACATGGGTTTGCCTCACGTTTAGCTTCCGTGTTTAGCATATGATAAGGGGAAAGATTACATGGTATTATCAAACAATAAAAAACAAGAGAACTCCCACCCAAGCTGCAAAACGAGGATGCCAATCAATTTTCTATTCCATCTGAATGTAAAAGAAAAACAATGACAAACGAACCGGCACAAGAAAATAAAAAAAAGATGGAAAGGTGTCAAAAGATTGGGCAGAAGTCACAGTTGTGTCTTACAGTTGTATTCACGCATGTTCCATTAAAAGTGCCTTCATAGCCCACACCTCCATTAATTACAACGCCATCAAATGCATCCTCGGGTATACCTCCATCACATGTACTAAATGAAGAACAGGACAATATTTGTTCTACAGATAGTCGCCTACCGCCACTAGTGCTAGCATTGAGATTGTTGGCTATAAGAGCCACTCCCTCTAAAGCATCCACTGAAGAATATGCCCAAGAGCCACCTAAAACAAACAGTGTGGGTAAAAAAAAACAAAAATTAGATAATAAACAACGGCTGACACCGTTTCTGCGTAAAATTGCATAAATGTGTGCATCCATTGAGTTTGCTTTCACTGACGAGGGAACATGCGATGAAATTTTGTAAAATATCAGTCAGGTATTCTCACAGCTAATAGGTCCAAGTGTTTTTTTAATGAGTCTATTTCATGGTCGTTCATTTAAGTCTTGTTTTGAGTTTTTCTGGCTGTTTGTTTACAGGAGAATGTGTAAAGCCTATATAATCGGAATCTCATAATCATCATACTTTAAAACATTTGCAGGAGAAGGACCTGTAGAATTTGGAATCCGAAACAATTCAACAAAACATCAATCAATTTAAACTTAAACTATATCAATCCACTTGTTCTCAAATATATGGCCTTTTTGTGAATTACAAAACAAGAAAAGAGAGCACAACCACTCAATGCTTTCTTCTGGCCAATTTTTATTTGTATTCCAGCTGCAACAAAGATGCCGATGAAACAGCCTAATCTTAAAAAAAAATTATACATATATTTTTAATTTCAGTAACATGGACTTTTAATGAGAGGTTGTTGAAGATGGTAAAATTCAAGGCTATGGGTGATTTACACCATAAATACCTGTACAGTTGAGATAAAGTAAACAAAGTACTCTGTGAATCAAAATTGGCGTTAATGTTTTTTTCGTCGCTTAAAACATCTTTCCTCCGTACACACATGTCGGATTGTGGATCTGACGGTTGCGATTGAAAGGTCATATTCTCAGCTTACGAATGGCTGTCTTGAATTGAAAATTGGACAAATGTGTACAGACAGAAAAAAAATATTAACGCTAATTACGATTCACGGTTTAGTTAAAAGTAGTAAATACAAAACCATTTGAAAACCTGGTATCATCTGACGAACACACGTTCTTACTTGTCAACCGTACAACTTCACTATTTGAGTTCCAGATCCGAGTTTAAATAGCCGCATCAAATTAAAATAGACTTCCAAAATTTTTAAACATTGGGAGGAAAACAAAAAACTCACTGCAATTTCCTTGGTTGCGAACGCCGTTGAAAAGATATGACCAATTAACAACCATAGGTACGTCAGAACTTTCATATCTGTACGAGTTACTTTTTTTTGGAACACCACCACGCGGGCCACCAATGGGCAGACTAAATCCTGTGGTGTAATTGGAACTGTCGGAGGGAGGAGGAGGAGGAGGAGATGAAATTGGACAATAAACATATTGAGGGATGTCACAATAACCCGAAATCTGGTCGAAGAGAAGGATGCCTTCACATTTCTGTCCAGAAATTTGGATTCCATTTTGGCACGTGCAATAATATCTGCTTGGTCGCCATCCACCCCATCCTACATTGGTCAAGAGAATGAGTGAGAGAATGATGGCAAAAAGAAAATGGAGCCATACAAATATTGAGAGAAATGTGCATTCATAAGAAAATGCCTGATATGGCTATTGACCTTATATAAACGACAATGGGAGAAAGATAGAGGGTGAGAAAAGCAAACAGACAAAATAAGAGGGGTAAAACATTTAGAGAGAGGGGGAGAGGGAGAGAATAAACGTGTAAGTCACGGAAAGGATACTAATAAAACAAAACACCTACACTTGAGAATACAATCACATTTTTAAAATCCAACTCTTTTCCAAATCCGAAATTAAGTTCAGGAAATGTAGAATGTACCGACACGGAGTGGATCCGCTTGTGTCAGCAAATGTACCGCTGTCCTTTCCGACGCAACAGTTTGGCAGATTCTGAAACACAAAAATACGGAAAAATTAAAATAAGAAATACAGTTGACATGAATCAAAAGATAGGCAATAGTACGGCAGCTTAAGAAATTGAAAACAAAGCATCTTATATCAAATCTTCATTCCTCGAATGACGAAAACATCAAAATTAAGCATTCGAGTCTGTTGGTGTGATGATTCCTTGTGTTCCTGGAGTAGTGTATAGTTGTAACGTACTTTTCTTATGACATTCACAGGAAAAACTTTCTTATTTTGTCCCTTATGCCTGCTTTTGGTTCTTTGTGGACAACAAGATTTTACAGTTAATGATCGGAAATCAGCTGACTGAAGCAGGTAATCATATAAAAAACACACATTAAAAATACTTTCGTTAAAGATAATGTTTTAAGCAGAAATCAAAGGAAAGGAGGAGACAAAGGGAAGGAATTTTCCGTAAAAGGAAGGACAAAAGCCTTCGAGGATTCAAATCTCGAGGGGGCCGACTTCTGGGCTTTTGCTTCTATCTCTTTTGACGTACGAAGAATCTCTAGTAACGTTTTTTTCACATATTTTTGTGAATTATGAAAAAAATGTGCCTTTTGGACAAATCCCTAGTATCCCATTTTGCCTGTGAAGACATATACAGAATTTGCTGTGCCACAGACAAAGAATATCATATACTATAAGTCAATAGGTATGTATATTGCGGCGGCAAAAGTGAGGAAGCTAGAGAAGGTAAAATAAGTCGAATTTAATTTGTATGTTTATCACCATTCGAAAAAATGTGGGTAATCTCCACGACCTGTCAGTAATATTGACGATTCCCTTTTCAAAAAATGTCAAACTGAGAAAACAAAACAAAACAGCAAATACAAAAAAGGCATACCTGCGAGGTTGGCTGGTCTCCTTCAACGTAATACTGTGAATTCCATAAGGCTTTCCTTGACAGCAGTTAATCTGCGGTAATAACAAAATAAGAAATGGGAGTGCAACGATTGTTCAAGGAATACATAAATGTAAAATAAAACAAGAAAAAGTCTAAGCGATCAATAATAAATCAGTAAACCAACAATAGCAACCTTTAATTATGTGCGAAATGTGCAACTCTTGCCCAAATCTGAATACTGATCATTAACCAAAGGATTTTGGCTGAACATTGAACTCCGACAAGTTGCAAGTAGCATTGAGCCTTGCCCTGCCGACTATGGGGATTCGACAACGCATGCTTGAACGCATTTGGCACAACATGAAACATTAAATGTTGTTCACATTGTGCGATGCACAATGCACAGTAAACATTAGACATTCAACAATTAGCATATACAGATCGAATAGTGAACCTTGAACATTCGGCATTGGAAACTGCAGACAACGCTCTGCGACACCGAAAATGGAATATTTTTCTCTTGACATTGAGCACTGAGTAATGACCAGTAGAGAATAAAATTTGGATTTTTGTACTTTGAACATTGAGCAATGGATGTTGACCAGTCGACAATCAGCTTTCAAAGAAAACATCAAACATACGAACATTTTACATTTTACATTGAGTATTGAAGCATTCTTGAGACCAAAATATAACATGGAAAAATAAAAAATCAGCTTTCAACTACAGACTTTGAACATAGAACATTGAAAACTTAAAAATTAATATCTAATGATGAACATTGAACAGTAGGCATCGAACAATGACTATTGGAGAACAGGTTGAAAAAATGATTCTCCAAACTCCAGACATGTCATCTATTTTCATAATTTTCTTCACGAATTCTTACCTCATCCCTCGATATAGTTTTTTTAGTTTCGTCGTGCCATCTCTCCTTGCCGACATTTTTTAAACTATTTGTGTCGAGCGGGACAACAACATGCTGTATGGCCGTAACTGTGACAATTTGACCAATAAGAATGAAGAAGCAACAAAGTTGAAGCATTCCAGATCTTATGGACATGGATCCGTACATTCTCCAGATACATGGATCCTTCGCAATTTCAGCCTCAAATTTCTGAAAAAGTATATGGAGAAAAAAAAACAGAAAAAAAAATCACATACGGATGGAATTGATTACACTTGTAGATTTTTGGCTTCAATTGCCGCTTTTATTTTAATGTATTCCGTTTCCAATGTCCAAGCTTCCAATGTTCAGAATTCTTAGGGTTACCAATGTCCACACTACAAATGTTCACAGTTTTCGATCCACACATTTGGCGAGTCCAAAATATCCTTTGTCCACATTTTCTATTGTTTTCCCAGTCTCCAAAACAGTTAATATCCATAGTTTTGTATGTTCGTGATTTCCAAGTTTACCGTTCTAATGCCATAAGTTCCAATGTCACCAATTCAACATCATTATTTTGTCACCGGCTATTCTGCGAGGAGTACCAAAAAAAAGAACCCACAGCACGTTTCCAGCCCGTGCGTACTTTTTTACATGTTGGGGCCGTGGAGGGGTCTCGAGCAACGGATGCCATTTCACAAAAGCGAAGTCCTTGAAGGCGCCTCTTTCTCCCTCCCTCTCCCGTTACCGCGTCTATCTCACAATTATCGCAACGAAAAACGACAATAATGGTATCAAATGAAAGATCTCTGAAAAATATTACTTTTTATTGTCTTTAGGTTTACTTTGATGGCAAGTAGAATGATGAAGGACGAAAAAACAAAATAGAGAAACCATGGCGGAAATTTCTGGAATTAGTGACGTCGACGCTATTATAAGTGAGCATGACGTCAAACTATCATAAACCCTAAACGTCGACAATGATGTCATAAGATACTACAATATAGTACAACAACCGTCGCCATTTTCTAAACGTCATCAATAGACGCAAGTTTGGTACAGTAGACCGCCAATCGCTACAGTACTGTATTAGCGTAGAAAATTCTTTACCATATACGAATATTTAGCGTGGTTTACGCTAATTGGGAATTTGGAAATATTCGAAGAAATCGTCCACTCTAATTATGAATTAAGGTTTTTTTAAATAGTATGGATAATTCTATTTGAGTATTAAAAAAAAAAGCGGGACGGAATTAGCGTACACAACGCTAATAGCCTAATAGCGATTGGCGGTGTACTGTAGTCGTCTACAACCATTGCAAATTACACCAACGTCTACATCCGTCACATTTTAAAGTAACGATTTTATTGCGGTGCAGCATTACGCTTTGAAAGTAGTACGGAATATCTTCGCTAAAAAACAAAATGACAAGACTAAGGGCGTGTCCCCATGTAACCGATATTTTGAAACGTTATTTTGGAATTTAGCGCTGATTTTACGGTGTACTTTTCAAAGTGTGCCTATGTGAATCGTTACTTGCGCGTTCATTATTTTGAATATGTGGCAGCTGTACACGTCACCAATACTTGCGACACCCAAACTGCACATTTGTAGACGCCAACGGTCTCAGAACAAACTGCGGACATTTGTACGCCGCAAAGAGCTCCTGACATACTGGGACAATTGTCGACGCCAACTGTCATTTGTTGACGCCCACACGTGAACGACATAAGCAATCGCCTACGTCTACAAAATGACATTTGTAGACGCCCACAAGTGGACAACATAAGCAAACGGACAAACAATTTTTTTTTCGTGTATTCTCCCAACTGCAAAAAAACAAATGAAAACTTTTGACGCGTGCAACCCAGGCTTTCTATTCGTCAATAGGGTAGTATTTTGATTAAAAGCAGGTCGCGATTTGATTTTAGTGCAAGTGTGAAGATGAGCTGGAAGTGGGTCGCGATGATAATACTGCCAAATCGCCGTACCTTTCAAGTTCCAAGATGACGCAAAATGTATTTGAGTTTTTGACCATTTTTCGTACGGCGTAATATTTTCAAGTAGGAAGTCCCATTTTCTGTGTAAACGACGGAAAAAAACCCTTACTTGAACACATGGGGACACGCCCTAAGTTTCGATTACATGGGAAATTGCGTTACGCTGACGCAAGTGATTGCGCGCAACAAAAATTGTGACAATTTTGGTTGCGTGCAGTCACTTACATCATCTTGTCAAAGATTATACACTTGAAGTACACATTGGTAGAAGTTAATTACACCGTGAATCACTATTAGCGTTATGAAATAATTACGGTAAAAAAAAAACAATTAGCGTTATTAACGCTAATTGGGAATTTGGGGTTTTTCAAGGAAATCATTGACTTTAATTGGAAATGTGGGGTTTTCCACAATAGAATTAATAATTCCATTTGAAAATTTTAGTCAAATTTTAGGGGCTCCGAAATAGCGTTATGAATGCTAAAAGGGATTCACAGTGTACCATTGAGGATAACTTTGACGGTCAATCAGTTAAACAGCTTTCACTTTCAAATTATTGAAACATCTGGTTAAGATTTTGCCGCGCTTGTGGACGTCGACCGTCATAATAAAATCAGCGATTCACACGGCCGGCGAAGGTTTACGGCAACAAAACTGCATCAACAACATGTAAATGAAAGTGTTGCACACAATCACTTTCTAACTTTATGTGATCTCCACTTTGAGAGCGCATGTTGACTTTTAATTTGGCCTCAAAATTGAAATCCAAGGTGTAGTTACATCACACGAAAAGTGAGGTACATTAGAAAGCTTTGTACTTGACCGTACCATATCGTACTATTTTTCGTGATTTTTTTGCAAACAACATTTCAGAAGGTACAATAAAGTTTCTCTAAGGGTTCGAGAGAAAACATCGACCGTCCGATTACACTTTGGTCATCATCCGCGAATAAAGGTGCGTCTCCATGTGTCAAAGTAAGAGTTTTTTTCTATCGTTTTCTTGTAAAACTTGGAGCCGTAACGCATAAGGGTATGTCCCCAAGTAATCAATGCTTTGATAAAGTATTTTGAACTCCGTACTACTTTGAAGAGCGTCCCAATGTGTGAAAATGAAATCGGAACTTTGACTTGTGATAGTTGTAGACGTAGGTACAATTTTGTGACTGATGAAGATGACTACAAACTTTTGACAATCAGTGACGCTAACAAAAACAACGACAGTTGTAGACGTTTAGATTTTTGTAATTTTGTGACATTGTAGATGTTTAGGGTTTTCTGACATTGTCACGCCATGCTCACTTGTGACAACGTCGACGTCACAAATTCAAGAACTTTCCGCCATGGCTATCCAATTTTGTGTAAGAGGGAGAGGAGAAAGGCGACGACGCCGCAAAATTATGCAAAGGACCCATGAACGAAAGAAGAGGTTCAAGACCCTGCATATTTTTTTCACACATGCTCGTCTTTTCCGTACATGCACGTGACGAGCAGGAAGAAAAATAGCGAGCACTCTCCCTTGTCCTAAAATTTTCCCACTCGTGTGGCGAGTGGGTGGACCGTTTTTCATTCGTTGTTTGGGTGGTACTTTCCTTGAATCCAGTCGCCAGGCGGATTCTGTTGAAGTTTTTTGACGGGTTGGATTCTCTTGCCTAATAGTCATAAAACGGAAAACGCCAAAATGCGTTCACATGATAACAAACATGAAGTACATTCAATGAATCGACTTGACGTTTGTTGTACTTTTGCAGGTTGTCGTCTTGTGTTCTTCGACCCACGACCACGCCAAAAAACGTCATCTTCAAACTTTTCTTTGAAACATATAGGCAATGTGTTTTAAAACAAAGTATTTTCGAAAAACAAATCGAAACACGTATTGGCCAATGTGTAATTTTTCAAAAATTTAAAACGAATTCAAGCGATGACGAAAAATACCCTATTTCCGTTTCCGTTCAATACGACGATTAAAAATACAAAATTTGTTTCGTTTTATATTTCTGTCCGTTAATGTTCTTATTTTTTTCAGGGGTCTCAAGATTTTGATGCCATTTCACGCCAACCAGACATGTGAAAAGCGCATCTCCTTCAACAATGAAATCCCACAGGCTCAAAGGCAATACGTCTACAATGTCATGTAAAGTCATGCGACGTCACAAGCAGTTACAAAAAATAACGTGCGTCATCACAGGTTGTAGACGTTGACAGCCGACACGGGCATTGTTAACATATACAATCGTCACACTAAGTAACAATTTCGTTGTTTCACATGTAATTCTCAAGCCTCCATTCGCACACATAATTAGCAGTCTATCGGAAGCCCTCTAGAATAAAATATGCTTACCCACTTCGCACAAGAATAATACTCAATCTAAACCCTAACATATCTGACTTTCCACACCCCTATGAGGGCCCGACTCCCTTGAGTCAAACACAAAAGAAATCTCTAAATTTGCTCAACTGAGCAGTTAATTAGATGAGGCCAAAGTTAGCCTTTTTTACACAAGTTCGATGGGAGAGAGGCGGCCGCCTCACATTTTCCTAAGTCTTAAAACCCCTCTCTAAACTCCCTACTAATGAAGTACATATCCAATGAGAAGACTGTATGGTATAGTAAGGTACACAAGCCGTGGTACTTTCTGTACGCTAAGTGTACGACGTGGCTTAGCAGGAGACGTTTGTCGCCCCTTAACTTGTTTTGGTGCACTCTGTAAATCCCACAAAGCAATGTGAGTTGGCCACGTGTCATCGGGTGACATTATGCCCGAAAATCGCTAAAATGGCCATTCTGTGATATCGACTCATATGCAAGCCGTCCAATGTAGACCGGTTTTTAATGTTATCCGTTCAAACAAATGTCCAATACATTTGTTTCGTGCGGGGTATCATACAACTGGTTCTACGATATACTACATCCCTTTACCCAGTTAAATGATTTAGGGTACACTACAAACTTTAACTAGTTATCAAACACTATATACTTCAAAGATCTTCTGCGATTTAGCGGTTAGAGCGAACGGCTACGCCTAACTCTGCCGGTCAAAGGTTTGAGTCCTATACGACTCACCTTTCTTTGTAAGAGTGACTTTGTCACTCTTATCCTCCCCTATCTTCCTACCCCATCTGTAACAGGATTTCCTACCTCTCTGAAAATCCCATTACTACAAACAATTTCAACCACACCATTCCACACATTGGAAAATACACATCCACATTGGAAAACACTCACATAAGGATAAACTTTAAATTAGAAGAAGCTTCTGTCCACATAACATTAGCTTGGTCTCTTGCCCTCGTGGCTCAACCCTTCATATTAAAGTGTTTCCTCTACTATCCACTCTTAATAATTCTATCTTTTAACTACTAAAACACTATTTAGTTAGTAAGAGATTTCAATGCAAAAAATGCCTTTTCTCTAATTTTGGTACTAATTTGACCCTTAACCCGTTTCAATGATACCCACTTGTTATTAAGACACCACGCTATCCCCTAAATACACCTATCGCTATAACTTCTAAAATATAACTCCAAATAGCGTGATTCTTTCGCGGACATCTACCAAATTTAGTACTCTATAATCATAATACCTAAATACCCCTTTATAAACAAGTTCGATCCGCTATTGCTGTTACATCATCCCCTCTATATTTTTAACTGACCTCAGTTAAACACCTTTAATTCTCAAGACGGGACTTCTATATTATTATCCCTCCAATACCTCTATAAAAACTCAGAATTTTTATCCTCTAAAGTCAACTCATCCTCAGGCCTTCCTAGATAATGCACTTGCCAGAATATAGTATCACCAACCTTGAACCGTTGACCAACCCAATCTATTACCCATCTGTGGACTTCAGGTTCTATAATTATTGAGGGATCCAATTCCAATTCTCTTTCAGTTGGTCGAAGTTTCGCTGGTTTCAATTGGCTGATGTGTATCACTGGATGAATTTTTGTTGAAGGGGAGAAGTCCAATTTGGCAGCAACTGACAATATCATCTCGATTACAGTAAATGGTCCGATGTACTTAGGGGCAAATTTCCGCGTAGGATCCGATTGTCCCTCAATCTTGCACCAATAATGAGTTGTAGAAAGCCAAACCTTATCACCTGTGCGTAACACCCAATCACCCCGTTTGCGGTTAGCATTTAATTCTTGCCTCCTTTGTGCCTCCATTAATGAATTCGGGACAGTTTTCCAAATTCATTGAACGTATTCCCAAAACTCTGTTCCAGAACCCCTATTCTCTTGAGTGAACCAAGTTATTAAGTCCAATGCTTCTCTATGTTTGTATCCGTATGCAACTTTAAATGGCGAGAATCTTGTACTAGCATGTTTACATGAATTGTATCCAAATTTCATTAATGGCAGTTTAGATTCCCGTGTGTTCTGAACTCCACTGTAAACAGTCCTAAGCATTTCCTCTAGTGTGCGGTTCATCCTTTCTGTTTGTCCATCTGTCTAAGGATGATAAGCGGTACTCATTTTCAATTCATAGCCTAAATTTTGCTATAATTCTTTCCAAAAAGCAAACGTAAATTTAGAATCTCTATCACTGACTATAGATAGAGGAACTCCATGATCTCTGACCACGTTGTCAAAATATAACTTTGCAATATCTACAACTGAATGAGTGGTTTTGAAAGGGATAAAAATTGTCATTTTACTGAACCTATCAACTACGACTATGATACTGTCATTCCTTTTAGATGAAGCAGGCAACCTAACAATAAAATCCATACTGACAGATTCCCACGGTCTTTCGGGGATATCCAAAGGTTTTAAGAGACCTTTAATTTTTTGAGTACTGGGTTTACTTTGTTGGCAAGGGACAGAACTTTCCACGTGTTTTGACACCTCCTTTGCCATCCCAGGCCAAAACAATCTACTTTGTAATCGACTAAGAGTTTTATCTCGACCTAGATGTCCTAAATGCTCATGAGCTTCCCGTAAAATTTGTTTTCTTAAGTCTCCCACTTCAGGAATGCATAATCTATCCCCAATTTGCAAATACAATAAACCATCCTCTAGTCTAAAGTTTTTGACATGTCTCTCACTCAATGGGTTAAAATTCCCTCCCGAAATGTTCTTGTAAATCACAACAAAATAAGGATGTTTATCATAACCATTTCTAACTGTATCTAAAAACAATTCATCTTGAACCATAACACTTATTTCAAAACATCTACTTAAAGGATCTGCGACTACATTTGTTTTCCCAGGAATATGTTTGACATTAAATTTGAAATATGTCAATTTTTGCATCCACCTAACCTCTGTGCCAGTCATAATCTGCGCATCACTTAATCTTTGTAAATAAGAGAGTGCTTTATTATCACAATGAACTGTAAATTCTTTATTATGCAAATAACAACGCCATTTCACCAATGCATGTACAATTGCAAGTAATTCCTTCTCCTGTGCTGTATAGTTCTTTTCAGCATCATTAAATTTTTTGGACTCAAAAGCAATAGGATGAAAGTGTTTGCCGACTTTTTGACTTATGACTGCACCTAGACCTTTATCCGATGCATCTGTGGTGATTAGAATTTCAAATTCTTCGGCAGGGTCAGGATACACTAGTGTAGGGGCAGAGGTCAACTTCCTTTTTAATTCCTCGAATGCTCCATCCTGATCAGCTCCCCACACAAACGTCTCCTTCTCGCGAAGTAAATCCGTCAAAGGTGCGGCGATCATACTGAAATTCCTGACAAATTTCCTGTAATAAGTGGCCAATCCCAAAAACGATCTAACTTTTGTTACATTTGTAGGTTGTTTCCAATTTTGGATTGCTAAAATTTTGGATGGATCTGTTTTAACACCTTCCTCACTAACTATGTGTCCCAAACATTATTGTTCACTTTTAAGAAAACTAGATTTTGACAATTTTCAATATAATTTTCTTTCTCTTAACCTTTCCAAAACTTTTTTAAAATGAATTATTTGTTGTTCTTTAGATTCACTGTAAACTAAAATATCATCTATAAACATTTGGACAAACTCATCTATGTAATCTGAAAAGGTTTGGTTCATTAATCTTTGGTAAGTAGGTGGTGCATTCGTTAAGCCGAATGGCATCACTATCTATTCAAAATTACCCACCCTAGTCCTGAAAGCAGTTTTATCAACATCTTCAATTCTAATCGGCACCTGATTAAAGCCACTACGTAGGTCAATCAACGAAAATACTTTAGCACCTTTTAAACGATCTATTAAATCAGAAATTAAAGGTAACGGATACTTATCCTTCACCGTAATCTTGTTCAAACTACGATAATCGACACACATTCTCAACGTTTCGTCCTTCTTTTTGACGAAAAGAACAGGTGCTCCGTACGGTGATTTGCTGGGTTGAATATGTCCTTTCTCTAAGAGTTCTTTGATCTGTTTCTTTAACTCCTCTTGCTCAAAGAAACTGTGTTTATAAATTCCTGTGACAGGAGGATTACATCCATGTTCAAGGTTAATAACATGTTCTACATCTCGCGAAGTGGCCTTCCTGAGGGTAAATCACTTGGGAAAACATCTTGAAATTCAAAAATCAAATCCTTAACAGCAACATCAGATGTATTAATGTCAGTTACAAAATCAGATTTTAGTTTTTCGAAAGTTTTAGTGGTGTCTGATTTAGTGATGACATCAATGTTAGTGTTTTCTCCCCCTCTTTCATCAATAACTGCCTCAGTTACTAATAACAAGAAAGGATGATTTGTTTTATCTAGTATATTTATTGTATTGGTCTAACCCTCACCTTCCAAACTATAGATGATTTGTTAAATTTTTTGTGAATTTTCTATTTTGTTTAGTAGGAAAGAACAATAATCATTGACTCCGTCAATAACTACTTTCTCCCCCTCTTTTGTGATTGTAACTACAGTAGTGATTTAGTCTGTGGTGATTTTGAAAGCTTTTTGATTTTAGACTAAAACATTGACTGTAATTATGTAGACTACAACGACAATTCCTAAACTAAAAACTCAAAGTTCTACAAAAGGGT
>JBBHKE010001902.1:58042-79397 GCA_037447655.1 Zygnema cylindricum | reverse complement strand
CCTCCTCCCTCTCATCCCTTCTCCCCCCTCTCATACCTTACCTTCCCCCTTATCCTCCCCCTCATACCTTACCCTCATCCCTTACCCTCCTCCTTATCCTCCCCCATCTCCTCCCTCCCATACCTTATCCTCCCCCTTCTCCTCCCTCCCTCCCCTACCTTATCCTCCCCCTTCTCCTCCCTCCCTCCCCTACCTTATCCTCCCCCTGGTGCCCTAGCTGGTGGTTCTGGTGCTGGTCGTCCCTCAGCCGCATCTCGTGCATCTCGCGCGGCAGCTGATCCGCCGTAGTAGTGCTGCTGCTGCTGCCGCCGACGGCCGGTCTGCTGCTGCTGCTGCCACGTGCCGCCACGGGCATGCCGCTGCCGCCTGTGCTGCTGCTGCTGGCGCCGCCCGGACCGCCAGAGGCCATAGACCACACCAAAGGCGGGGGACTCGAGACGAAGGACGCGGGACAGGACGTGACGCGAGCGGATGGTGTGGAGTGTGGGAGAGGCGGTGCAGGAGTTTTGGAAAGACTGAGAGAGGGAGAATGAGAGAGGGAAAGAGAGGGGAAAGAGGGCTCTGGCTGGGACCTCAAACGATCGCGGCTTTGGACGACCGACAGAGTGACTGGCTGAGCGACAGAGATCTTGCCTCTCTCTCTCTGTCTCTGTGTTTAAATAAATTTCTCTCTCTGTTTCTATGCGTCTCTCTGTCTAGATGGATTTCTCTCTGTGTCTCTGTCTCTCTCTCTGCGTCTTTACATGGACTTCTTTCTCCCTCTCACTCTCTCTCCCACTCCCTGTCTCCCGCTTCTGTCGTTTTCCACCTGCTTTTTCTCTCTTTCTGTCCGTCCCTTTGCTACCTTCTTCAGGTCCTTTCTTCCGTCTCCCGTTTCTAAATTATTTCTTTGTTTCTACCTCTCCCAGACGCTGATAGATTAAAGTGTGACGTCGCTAATCCTTAGCCAATGACCGCCTTCTCTCCAACAAGAGATTTACAACACACGTGTCAGGCTGTGTCTGATGACGTCAGCCTCTGAAACCAGGCCGAAGCCGCTCATTTCAGGTAAAATAAAACCAATAAACGACAAATACGACAAAATACACCAGGATCTGCCTCGAGAGACCGTTTTAGGGTTTCTTGATTCAAACGGACGGCCTTTCTCCAAGTCTCTTTAAAAGGGACATCCCACCCTAGAGAAACCCTAAAATAAGAAACGCGGGATGCTAAAGCATCCGTACAATAGCCATGGTTCTAAAAGTCCGGCAGATAGCCGTACGATTCGACCAATAAAAGGACTGCAAGGAGCTCATATGCTCCTTCCTTGCAAAGCTGCCATAGTTTTTTTTTTTCTTTTCTAAAGCGAAACACCTAACCCATTTTTCTGCTCGTGACAAATCGTCACTGTACCGTGAATCGCTATTAGTGTTCATGCTTTTTTCATCTCTTACAACATTTTTTCTCCGTACACACATGTCCGACTGTGGATCTGACGGTCGCGATTGAAGGATAGGATTCTCAGCTGCCGATTGGCGGTCTCAAATTGAAAATCGGACAAGTGTGTACGCAGAAAAGATGTTTTTAGTGGCGAAAAAACTATTAATTCTAATAGCGATTCAAGGTGTACTGTAGCATCAGGGAACGGCTATGCCGTCCGCTAAACCGTTGTCTACTACGGTGCTGTGCCGATCTCCGTTGGATCTAGGTCGGTTCTGATTTAGCATGGATCCATACTATTTTATGTTCCATGACAACGCGTGATGGACCTCCTAACGGTTTCATGTCAGTTGCTATCATGAGTGCGGATTCAAAAACACACTGGATTTGAGTTTATTGTGGACCACACTGTTTAGGATATGCTGGTAAAGCTGGACGCTTTATAAATTGCAGTACAGAATTCAGGTGCAGAAAGTACACTACAGTACAGTACTGTGCTGTACGGTAGTATATCGTTTGAACTGTCCTTCTTTGTTTGTGGGTTGGATATTCGTATGAGGTTACAGTACCGCACAGTCACATATGTGACGGTTCGGATTTAGTGTGGAGTCAGCGCACTCGTCCAGCAAAGAATGCGTCCACGTGCCCCTGAAGTCAATTCTTTTTAGTCACCCCTCGTTAAAAACTCATAATTACCCTTGTGTACACGCTATTTGCAAAATGGCAAAAGCAGAGTAGGACTACGATATGACGTCCGTGACGCTGGTCATAGACGTGACTGCAACGTGACAGAAAGCGAACGTTAAATAGCGTGGCTCGATTTCGTCGCGCGTGACGACGCTCATTTTTTTCATTTAATTTCAAATGATATTTTTACGCCGGTTCGTTTTATTATAAAAGTTTATTTCGTTTCGTGCGTTATAATATTTCCGTACGAGACTTATAGTACTTTCAGTTTCAATAGGTTTCGTTTCACTTTGCGTCTAAGGGCAAAGTTCCATTAGGGGAAAAATGACGTTGTTTACTGAAAGGCGTACTGTTTCGTACAGTGCCGTACCAAAGAAAAAAAAATGTCAGAAAAACAAGGCTAATGAATGAGGGATTTGATTCTCCACGTTTATGGGCGTAAACGTGGATCGTCGGATTCATAATCGGATACGCCGTCGTCTGACACTTTCAGTTCGCAACAAGTGACCCGGAGTAGGTCAATTCTCAGCGCCTGAACGAATACCGTCGTGCCTCGTGGAAAAGGGAACAAATTTCCACGACGACCGCGCTACCAGATGGGTACACGTCGCGTATGACATGTGCCTTCCGCCAGGGAGGATGCGAGGCCACCAGAAGCCGCAAGAAAATCTTTGACGGAAGATATTGTTTCACGCTTCTGTTGGTATCCACTAACCATTGTGACATTTTCGTACGCTTTTACATATCTTACGTTTCGTCCGCCCGTACAGATTTCATTCAATACGTCTTACGGTCACTTTTTACCTTTCGCTGGCTCAAATATGTGGTCACAATTTGCTCTCAGAGATTCTTTGAAGATTAACAGAATCGTATTCATTTATTACGTGGACCAATCAACATGGCCACGCAAAACAAATGTCGGTTACTGACCCGACACAATGGAACGATCGCTTCAGTAAACGATTTTTTGACGTTTACAGAGAGCGCCTAATGGAACAACGCTCTAAGTTCAATGTAACACTTAGACGATTCAATTTCAATTTTGCGGCTAGGTTCTCACCGTGGAGCTCACATAACGACAAAAAGTTACTGTCTGCAACCATTTTATTTACATGTGGTCGTCGCAGTTTTGTTACCGTAAACGCTCGCCGGCCGTGTGAATTGCTAATTTTATTATGACGGTCGACGTTCGCAACCGCGACAAACTTTTAAGCGGTTGAAGCAATATTGTGAAAGTCAAAGATGTCCAACCGATTGACCGTCAAATTTATACTCAACGGTACTTTATTTGTACCAATGTGTACTTCAAACGTACGTTTTTTGACAAAATGACGTAAGTGACTGTGCGCAACCAAAACAGTCACTGTCATGATCAATTCCCATAAAAATTTTGTACTGGACGAAAACGGACAAAATCAAACAAACGGTGTACTTCATTTCGTCTGATTATAATGGAAACGGACAGATGATAGCTAACTATGTACTTTTCTTTGTCATTGGAAATCGTATGACCGATCGTACGATGTACCGTACTATTCTCCTTACGATTTACCTTTCGGGTTACCGTACCATATCGAGACCTCTTACAAATCGATATTCGCTATATCAAATATCGAATTTAACGCGATATTTTTATACACAACACTCAGAAATACATTTGAAATTTATAGTGTTGTGTATCGGTAAAAAAATTATCGCGATAACACCGATACCGATAGTTATCGGTTATCGACAGAGGTCGCAAACGGTCAACCGGTTGCCAAATTTTGGGGGTCGGGCGGTTACGGTCGGTTGACTCACCAGTAAAAAAAAAAACGGTCAGTTACGGTCATGCAAACAAAAAACCAAAAAAATGAGAATTTTGTACTTTTTTTTCCAACATTATTGTTCTTTATACTTTTGGTATCGTGGAAGTAAGTGGCATCATGATTAGCGTCGCAAATCTGACACGGTACTGTAGTAAGCTATTTATTTCGCAAATCTTAGGGAACGCGACAAAGCGTCTCAAAACTGACACGGTAGTACAATATTCATTTCGCAAATCTTATGCAACGCGACAAAGCGTCGCAAATCTGACACAGTACACCGCCAATCGCTATTAGAGTATATAATGCTTATTTGGAGCCCCTAAATTTTGACCCCAAAACTTGAAATAGAATTAATAACGCTATTTGAGGACGTGGACCATAATCTGCCACGTTTCCGGTACTAAATTAGAATCAATAACGTTAATTGTTTTTTGACGCTATTTATTCCTTGACACTAATAGCGATTGGCGGTGTAGTATGCTATTCATTTCGCAAATCTTAGGGAACGCGACAAAGCGTCGCAAATCTGACACGGTATTAACACTATTCATTTCGCAAATCTTAGGGAACGCGACAAAGCGTCGCAAATTTGACACGGTATTAACAATATTCATTTCGCAAATCTTAGGGAATGCGACAAATCGTAATTATTGGCTTATTCCGTCGTACATTGATTAATATTGTACTTTTTCGGTTACGGGCGGGCACGGTTAGTCGTGAAAAATCAAGATTCGGTTAATTCTCTTTTTCGTAAACGACGGTCGGTTAACGGTTAACAATTTTGGAGCGTGACAAAACTCGGTCGGGCGTCGGTTACTCAGATTTTGAAAAAAAAAAAAACGGTCGGTGTCGGGTATGGATTTTTTTGACTTTTGCGACCTCTGGTTATCGAACGGTCAGAGGTCCCGATATATCGGTCTGAGACCAACAAATTCCATATCGGCGATAACTTTAAAAATATAAAGTACGAATTTTTAGTACTTTATTTTATACTGTACTATAATATGTACATTGTATAGCGTGGCATGTCAAGTATGAGAATCTGTTCCGTGACTATTAACTGAAAAATTTTACGGACAGCGAAGCACATAAAACGTAGACAAATTTAAAATAATTCTTTATAGTTCTAAAACTATACTACCGAAACGAAAAAAATAAAATACATTGTAAAAATTGTGACTCACACATTTTTTGAAAAAAAAAACGACCAGATGTACAGACGATCACATCTGTCAGACTGCCGCCATTACAGCCACCATATTGCGACCATATTTTTGAACCTTCTATAACCAGGCAGCACGTATTTCAGGAAAAACTAGTTTTTTATGATATAGTAAAAAACTAAAATTATATATTTATCCATTTAATGGATTATCAAGAAATTGTAGGAGGAGAGGAGGATGGGACACAGATTTTTGATGAGGAGGTAGAAGACATTCAAAATGTCAAAGAATTAGAGAACTTACAAAAAATTAGGTAGGAATGCAAACATTCTAAAAAAGGCATTCCGAAAGGAGCAGTATCAAAAGTATGCCAGCATTTTAAGGTGTTGAACGATGGTAAGGATTCAGATAAGGCATTTTGTAATCACTGTGACATGCCTGTGGCTAGAGAGAAATCACTAAGCCCTTCAAATTTAGTGTCCCACCAAGAGCATAATCACAAAAATCTATTTGTAGATGGGAAACGGAAAGAGATTGAAGAGAAACCAGGAGCACTCGAGATTGGCACGGGTGTGTTGACCACCTTCTAGAGTTGGTCACGGGGAAATTCTTTGCAGGTCCAGGTGTGTTAGCACACATGAAAACTGCCAGGAATCTAGTTGGGTTTTTTAAGAGCTCCTCGAGAGCAAATGACATACTCAAAAGTTTTACCACTCAATTAGGAATAAAGTGGAAGACATTGGTGCCTGATGTAGCAACAAGGTGGTGGTCTAGATATTCTATGCTTGCTTCAATTTTATATTTGAAATAACCAATATGTGCTTTGATGAATACATCGGTTCCAATAAATGCAAAATTTAGCGATGAGTCATGGATTGTTATTGAAAGAGGAGTGAATCTTTTGAGGCCTTATATGGTGGCTCAAAGAGTTTTGGAGGGAGATAGTTATGTCACATTGAGTTGGGTTCCAGTGATTATTAGCTCTCTTCTTAAGGGTTTGAAGAACGTGGTTCAAGACACCTCAATTGAAAATGATACCTCAATTGAACATGATAGGAATTCGACAATTCACTTAATTGCATCCGCAATGGTTTCCGATTTTGAAACCCGATTTGGCACTCTTGAGCTTGCGACTCTTCCGATGAAAAAGTTTATTGCTTCAGCATTAGATCCTAGGACGAAACAACTTGCATTTTTGTCTTCTTTAGAACAAGATAAAGTTTGGCAAGAAATACTCTATGTTTTGTTGGAAAGGTTTGACGCGGAGGTGCTAAGTTCTCAACCTTTAGAGGTTGGTGCCGACGGTGGAATTTTGGAAAGTGAAAATAGTTATATCATGAAAGGGGTGGCTACTTAGAATGAAGATGACGATGATATTTTCTTGACGCTAAAAACAGATTTACCGATGTCTTCGACGTCCGTAATGGAAGGTCCTCCTAAAAATTCTGTTCATGACCTCACTCGAGATGAGTTCAAGGACCACTTGCTCCATGAAATTCAACTGTACAAAGGGCGTCAAAGTTTAGAGCATTCCCAGAATGAGCCCGGGAACCCTTTGAAATGGTGGGCAGGAAAATGTCACCTTTTTCCGGCATTGAGCTCTTTAGCTCGAATAGTTTTAGCTATACCCGCTACTTCGGCTCCTTCGGAGCGGGTATTTCCAGTTGCCGGTCAAATTGCAACGGTGAAACGGAATCGGCTTAGTCCGGAGTCCGTTGAAAATCTGGTTTTTCTTAAAGGATCTTGGAAAGCGACCGAGTCCCTCATAAATGTTCGTGATGAAAAAGGGAAGGCGATTGCAAAGGAAAGAAAAAACGATGATAATGCGGGAAATACGGTATTCCGGAGTGGAAAACGACCAAGGGAATCGGGAAAAGTACTTGGAGATTGGTGGAAATGTACATCAAAAAAAAATTAATGTAGTGGTAATTTTTTTTTTTTAGGTACATTTGTAGAATGTACGATTGAAACATTTTAGATTTTCGAGGGTGAAATTTTAAAAGGTAGGAATTTTACAATTTTCAGATTTTGATTTGGGTGATTTTGGAATTTTCAGACATTGACAATGTGGTAATTGGATTTTAAGAAATATGACATTGAAGATTTCTGGACATTGATATTTGATAGGTTAAAATTTTTAGAATTTTCAGATTTTGATTTGGGTAATTTTGGAATGTTCAGACATTGACAATGTGGTAATTGGATTTTAAGAAATATGACATTGAAGATTTCTGGACATTGATATTTGATAGTTTAAATTTTTTATAATTTTAAGATTTTGATTTGGGTGATTTTGGAATGTTCAGACATTGACAATGTGGTAATTGAATTTTAAGAAATATGACATTGAAGATTTCTGGACATTGATATTTGATAGGTTAATTTTTTTATAAGATTTGGGTGATTTTGGAATGTTCAGACATTGACATTGTGGTAATTGGATTTTAAGAAATTTGACATTGATGATTTCTGGACATTGATATTTGATAGGTTAAAATTTTTATAATTTTCAGATTTTGATTTGGGTGATTTTGGAATGTTCAGACATTGACAATGTGGTAATTGAATTTTAAGAAATATGGCATTGAAGATTTCTGGACATTGATATTTGATAGGTTAGAATTTTTATAATTTTCAGATTTTGAATTTTGAAAAGCTCATAATCGTCCAAATTTCATCTTATGTTTTTATTTTGCCCGATTTTATCTCGGATCTTTTCTAAAATGGACTGAAAATGCAAATAAAATAAAAACCAATGTATACAAACAATAGAAGTTATACGAGGGGGTAATTAACATTGCAAAAAGAAAATAACAGTCAAAAAGACATTCTGGACGGGTATGGGAGGGTGTAAAACGAAGTAAAACCCCCTTAAATTAAAAATAATGATGGAAATATCGCGATTTTTTACCGAAATCGGGGGAAAGGGGGTCAGCGGCGCGTCCGGGGTGTAAAACGTACAGTTCAGTGTACTGGCCGTACATTTATATGTACGGTCCGTACATATATCGCCGATAGTTGTCGATATCGGTGTTATCGCCGATAAAACCGATAAATATCGGCTATTTATCGGCGATAATGCCGATAGCGATATATCGTAACAATATATCGATTATCGGGTACCCGAAAAAAGGTCCATATCGGTTATCGGCAAATCCTTACCGATACACAGCACTAGAAATTTAGTTCTTCGGAGTAGCATGTGGATAGAAAAAAAATTGGAAGACGACAAAAATTTAAGATCGCAAATGTTTTGTCTCCTAAAAAATTTGTGGGAACTTGTTCCGACTGGTGGAAAATCTTTTTACAGGCGCCCTTGTGATGAAATATGATGTTATCCATATACGTTACTAAACAGTACACCGTGAATCGTTATTAGCCTTATGTACGCTATATCGGCACCCCAAAATTTTGACATTTATACCTTAAATATAACAAATTACACTATTTAAGGACGTGGACCATAATCTGCCACATCTCCTGGCACTAAATTAGAATGAATGACGCTAATTTTTTCTTTACACTAATAATTTCTATATGCTAATAACGATTCAAGGTGTAGTGTACTTTCAAACGGAAAATACAAAAATTACAAAACACCTTAAATTGGTATTAGGAATAAATAATTAGTGTAAAGAGTCAATATGTGTTATTAACTCTATTTTTTGTTCAATGGCCAAACGCCAGCAAAACATTAAATGCTAATCTACACATCTAACACTAATTTGTAATGTTATGTACCGTTAAATTTCTGATCTCGATGCATACAATTACCGAAATATAAGGATTGTTGTCGATATTTTTTGGGGGGAATGCAGGAATCACAATCAGAAAGGGGGGGGATGGTGGTTCTTAAATTGTTGTCACAATCCACCCCGTATGTTGAAGTACGGAATGATACAGTAGTATGTAATATGAAAAAGTTAGTGTTGTGTATCGGTAGGGTATTGTTGATAACCGATATGCACCATTTTTTGGCCTACCTATAATGAATGTATTGGCACGAAATATTAGTACACGTGTTATCGCGATGAAAAACCGATATTATCGGTTTTTTCATCGCTATAACACCAATACCGATAACTATCGGCGACAATTAATCCACAATTATACGGATAGTTGTCCGTACTGAACCCCCGTTATACAGATTACTGAACAAGTTGCCATATGCTGCATGCCTCGCTATATACAGTCAGTAATATAATACAATATATTATAAAGTAGTATTACATAGCGTTTTATAATCTTTTCTACTTATCGTTGATAAGGAATTTGTGGGTCTTGCAACGATAAATCGAGACACCTCACCGTTTGATAACCGATAACTATCGGCATTGGTTTTATCCCGACGTGGTTGATACACAACACTAGTAAAAGACACACAACACTAGTAAAAGTACACATACAAATCGTAACCTGTATATCAATTATCGGTAGGTAATAAAAGGTACATATCGGTTATCGATAAAAACGCTGCTATTTTGGATACACGTTCTCATAGTGTAGATGTTATAGCCAATGTTCACATAATCGACGTTTGAATACTTGAGACCAAGATCACACTATTTTCCCTTGTTTTTATTAGTAGGAATCAAATTCGAGTGTGCTTTCTTGTGCTGATTCCACTCACTTTCCCGTGTCGACAACGTTATTGAATACTTTATCATTACAGTGGTGAGAAATAACTAGTACACACATCGTACGTCACAATATTTAAAAAATTCTTGAATTAGAGTTATTGACACGAATTAAAGTGTACCTTGTTTAGCGTAAAAGAAATAAAATGTATTAGTTACACTTTAAGTTCAAATTGTCGTAATTTAAGGGCAACAAAAGTACATCGTGAATCATAATTAGAGTAAAGAAAAAATTAGAATAAAAAAATAGAAAAAAATTTGAGCTATGAACTCTAATTTGTGTGATATAACTCTTTCAAAAAGGAATTTTGCTCTAATTTCTCAATAACTGTAATTTGGGCCTAAATTTGGGCGCTGGATATATCCACTGTAAACTAAGTACCAATACAAAATCTGACAAAACGTACAGTTTCACGTCGTTATGACGTTTGCATTACGCGGTTTGTTAAAACGCAGTTACATGAAAACGACCTGTACTAAATCATTATTTGTACTTTTTTACTTAATAAAGTACAATTTTGCACGGTCGGACACCAATCGTATGCCACACTATTTAAAACGACACTGTATTAGAGTTATTAACGCTCATTCAAAAAGTACCATAAATAACGTAAAGATTAATTTAGAATAATGTACTCTATTTATAGTGATAGAGTCAAAATTTGGGGTGACGGAATTAGCGTACATAACTCTAATTACGATTCATGGTGTAGTATTTATGAACATTATTATTGAACCACGGTGTACTGCTCCAATTCGTTTTTCGGATGGTTCCACTATCCTTTGCTATAAACATTTATATTGATATAACAAATTCCAATGAGTATATGTGTAACCAACAAAAACTTGGGCGATATGTCTCTAGAAATACGACCGATACCATCAACTAAAACAATATCAATACGCCGAGTAACAATAACATGTGAAACCTATCGTTGAATATTAAGACCTCTTTGAGAACACAATAATGTTGCAAAAAATATCATGTGCATGAACGACCTTCTTGCCACCAGCACAACGAAGGAAATATATGCCAACGTTCTCGGAAGCACAACTACACGAGCAAACAAGAGAGTCGAGCAACGACGGATGAGGGAGCCCAAGGGCAAGTTTAAATGCAGTAGTTAATTAAAAGGTTTTTTAACGAAAAGTGAAAACGATGGGCGTAGCTAACAGCGACTCTCCGAAATTAGGGTCAGGGAAGGCATAAGCACCAAAGAACAATTTTCCTGCTCTGTATTGAGAGGAATGGGCACATCAACCCAAACTGACAACCTCTTGAGATAACGATCCATCAAAGCCCAAATATTATAAAAAGTCCTCGGAATAGCCCGAATAGCCACCCAAATCTAGTGTGAAAAAACAATATTATTTAAAGAGAAGTAAGAGAAACAAGATTGCTATATGGAGGTGTCACGGACACCCAAACGGTTAAAAAAGCCACCCATAACAATTGGGCAAATCCCTCTTTCGGTTTAGTGACAAACACGAGACGAGATGTAGTGAGGAAATGTAAATTCCTAGTAGAATATCTTCAATAAGCATAAAAGTAAGAAACTTGAATAACAAATACCACACCTTTTTTGTTTACCTTTCCTCTCTTACGCCTTTCCCACATCTATCTCACACCTCTTTTGCTTTTCTCTATTGCACCCCTCAAACCAATTTTGGTTTTTCTATCTTCCCCCTCTTCAAGCTATATTTTACACCTTTTTTGGTCCACTTTTCTCTCTTCCTCATTAGACAGAGTGAGAGAGGGAGGGAAAGGGATAGTGAGCTCCCCCTACGCTTTCCCATCCTCCTTCTATCCCTCCCCCTCTCTCCCTCCTTTTTTTCTCTACCCTCCTCTCACTCCCTTCCCTTCCCCTCGTCCCTCCCTCACCCTTCCCCTCCCCCTTCTTTACCCGCCCTCCCCCTCCCCCTCCCCCTTCCCTTTTCCCTCACCCTCGCCCAACGCCTACACTCCTCCCTCCCTCTCTTCCCGCTTTGCCCTCCTTTCCCCTTCCCTTTGTCTCTCCTCTTCCTCTCCCACTACCTCTACATCTCTCCCCCTCTCTCTCTCTCTCTCTTTCTCTTCCTCAACACCTCTCACTCTCTCACGCTCTCTCCCTCTCCCAACCTCTCTCTCTCTCTCCATCGTCTCTTTCTCTTCCTCAACACCCCTCACTCTCTCACGCTCTCTCCCTCTCCCAACCTCTCTCTCTCTCTCCATCGCTCCCTCTCCCTCTACCTCCCCCAAAATCAATTTCTATTCCTCCAATACTCTCCAATACCATTCTTCATTCTTAAAAAAAAAATATTTATATAAATAAATAACTAAATGAATAATTAAATAAATAAATAAATAAATAAATAAATAAATAAATAAATAAATCATACATAATTAAATAATCGTTAGAAAGATAATTTAAAAATCCCGAAGATTAAATAAAAATACCTCAAAACAACAAAAAGATATCTAACGTCAAAATAAGTAAAGAAAACCTCAAAATGACAGTAAAATAAATTAAATAGGCAAACAAAACACGAAAAAACAAAAATAAACCTTATAAAGTCAAAAAATAAATACAGGATTGAAAAAAAAAAATAATAAAAACAAAATAATGGCAAAAAAATTTAGAGAACTGCAAAAAGAGAAAACAAATGAAAAAAATTGGCACCCGGAGGCACACTTTTAGAATGAAAAATTAATGCCCCATTTTTTTGGTTGTATTCTAACCCTGTCTCTCTCTCTCTCTCTCGGCTCTCTCTCTCTCTCTCTCTCTCTCTCTCTCTCTCTCTCTCTCTCTCTCTCTTTCTTTCGCTCTCTCTCTCTTCTCTGGTTCTATCCCCCCCTCTCTGACACTCTATCTCTCTCTTCCCTCTCTCTCTCTCTCTATTTCTCCCCTACCTCCCCTCTCTCCTTATCCCTCTACTGTTCTCCATTTTCTGCAATTTCCAATTTCCAATTTCTAATGGCCATCGCTCGATTTCCATTGTCAAGTTTTTTAGTGTTAAATGTCAATTTTCAAATTTGCAGTGTCTAAATTCAAATGTCCAATGTCCATTATCGAGTATCCAGTTTCCAATTTCAATTTTTCAATGTCAAATATCAAGTGTACAATGTTGAATGTCCAACATGTCCAATGCCCAACGTCCAATGGCCAATAAAAAGCTTCCATTGTTCAATTTCCAGTTTCCAATTCTAATAACTGATGGCCAATGTCCAATTTTTAATGTTCAATTTCCAATCATTATTGTTAAATTTCCAATTTCCTGTGTCCGCTGTTCAATGTTTAATGTCCAATGCAAACCGTCCGGCGAAAATTGTCTAATTTCTGAATGTTCTATGTCGCATATGCCATGTTCCATTCCCTTTTACTTCCTAGCTTCCAATTTCCAATTTCTTATCTCCAATTTCCTAATTTATAATTTGCAATTCTCATTTTCTATACACCCTCTTTGTCGAGTTGCGATCTTCATACAGAACGACTCCATCTATTCATCCTTTTTTTTATCTCTTTAGTATAGCAGTAACAATGTGCCAAGAAAATTGTGTGTCCATCTCATCCATTATTCTTGGCATGTTTTTGTTGTCACTCCCTTATTCTAGTTTGACATATTGCTACACATTCCTCGAGTAAGAGAGAACGTTTTGGATGCTAACTGAACGAAGATATGGGTCGAGTGGCCACCTAAGGAATGCCACGTGGCATGAGTTATACAGCAAAGAGCCTGAGAATACGCAACGAGGAAGTAGTGACACGTATAAAGCAGGAAACAAAAAAAAGGCTTGCCACGAAGTGACATAGCTTACGGTCAGCGAAAAGTGGCAGATTTCGAAAATTTTGTCGGTCGCACTTATTTGAATTCCGTTCGAACTTTATGAGCTGCGCATGTGCGAACAGGTTTAACGATGGAACGCTGCTCCACATGTATACCTTTCCAAGAGCGAGTTATTTGACGCCACGTAAACATTGAAAACGACTGTAGACACATAAACCTTTCTATGTGTTCAGTGACGTCCACAGTTTAGCATCTAAGCAGCTCTTTTACACAGAAACCTATCCCTGTTCCCAGTTGTACTCACAGTTTCGTCGGTGAAATTATTGTACTTCGGACAAAACGTGAGCTTTTTGTTACCAGTCCCGTTCACAGTTTCGTCGCCGAAACGGCTTTGAACAAAACGCACCTTTCTTTGTATTCAGTTTCCTCCACAATTTCGTCGCCCAAACGACTTTGGAATTTGGATACACTTAAACTTCTATTACGTCAGTTTCGCTTGGAGACACGACGCCACTTAAAAGGTAGGAACGTGACAAAATGTCACATATTTCCAAACTTACGGGAGAAGCTTAGCGATCTACGTTTTCATTGGACCTCAAAAAATGTAAAAAGTTTCAGTGACGGGCTGTTGTTCTCCAAGTGACCTGTTTTCGATAAAAAACGGTTTTTTTGATTAGAAATGGCGAAAGTAACGGCAAAAGTATATGTAACGGTTAAATACCCGTCGAAAACGGCTGTACGGCTGTACGGCGTGAGATTTGAACCAAATGAAACGTGAGGGCTCTCCAAAGTCAAAACCCTAATTCTCTGCGTAAGAAGATTGTATAAGGAGATTGCTGCGCTGGCTTTTGTCATAAAACCTTTTCTGTCCGTGTGACGCGGAGAGTTCGTAGCCATGGCGGCCGCCACGATTACTGCCATAGCGCTGATGTTAGCATGCCACGTGGCATTCGTAATGGGAGATTACATTGGAGAAATGTGGGCGGCAGATCGTACGTTTTTCCCTCCGTTTTACCTCCTTTTACTCCTCCCTTCTCTTTGCATTCCATGTCTTCACACGTGCTAGCATGTCAGATTCGATCCTCTGACACGTGTGTGTCCGTACGACTGCGGCAGAGTCGGCTCTGGAGGCGGTGAAGGCGGCCATGGAGGGGAGCTTCCCCGAAATCACATGTGATTCATATAATTTCACATGCGACAATTCCGGTCGTGTGTATAAAGTGTGAGTGATTGTGCAATCCCTGCTGCGATAAATGCTCACTGAATTTCGCACTGAAACTCGCATTTTATGCTCATTCGTTAGATGCCTGCACACCGATGCTTGGATCCTGCCGAGTCTTGTCTTATGGATATTTATCTATCCGGTCATATACTAGCACGTGGCAAACTCATATTCCCACTCCACTGTCTGTAACTCACTCAAACTACTCTCTCCAAACCGACTTTCTATGATCTACTTTTATTTAGATCCTTCAACTGGCAGCGATGTTGTATATTGAAAAACCTTTAAATTTTTTGAAAGAACCAATGTTTGTATATTCGTGTTTGTGGATTTTATGGTTTTGAGGGCCTTTTAGCGTTTTTATGGGTTTTAAGGTTTTCAGGGTTTTTTAGGTTCTACAGATTTTAGGTGTTTTTAGTGCGGTATGATTTCTAGGGTTTAAGGATTCTATTTTTTTTTGGGCTATAGGGGTCCTTGAGGTTTAAGTCTATTGAGGGTTTCTAAGGTTTCTGATCTTCTTAAAATCTTTAGTGTCATAAGAGTTGTACGGGTTTGAAGGTTTTCATTGTTATTTTCAGTTTTGGGTTTGCGAAATTTGATATTTTGATGATTTTTAGAGTTTTAAAGAGTTTGAAAGCTCGAGGCTGTCAGTGTTTTTAGGAATTTTAGGATTTAGAGGCTTTATGGTTTTTATGTATTTAAGGATTTTGTAGGTTTTATGAGTTTTTTTTAGTTTCAATGGTTTGAAGAATTTTAGGGAACTTACGTTCTTGGTTTTCTGGGGTTTTAGGGTGTTAAGGTTTCTTGGGTTTTTGGGTATTTTTGGGTTTTTTTGGGGTGTTTAGTGCTGAGGTTTTTCGCTTATTAGGGTTTTAAGTGTTTGTAGGATATTTGGGGTTTTCTAAGGATTTATTATTTTTATGATTTGAAAAGTACCTAAGTTTTTTAGGGTTTTTAGAGTTTTGAGGTTTATTAGTATTTTTAGGTTTAAGGCATCTAGAGTTATTATAATTTTCAGTGATCTAAGTGATCATGAAGATTTACGGTTTTAGGTTTTCAAAGGTTTCCGGGTTTTAGGATTTTTTCAGTTTTCCAAGCTTTTAGGTTTTTTATTGTATTTAGATTTGTTGGATTTTTAGGGTTTCTGGGGTTGTTAGAGATTTCAGGTTTTTCAGTGTCTTAGGATTTCTATTTCAGTGTCTTTTAATTTTGAAGGTCTTTTTAAAATTGAAGGATTTCAGGGGTTTGCAAGGTTTTTAGGATTTTTAGGGTTATGAGGTTTTTATGGCCATTACGATTTTAATGTTTTTAGGGTTTTTCAAATTTTTATTTTTTAAATGTTCTTTAAGGGTTTTGCGGCTCTTATGGTTTTAAGGGTACTTAGGGTTATTAACGCTGTTAGGCTTCTTGGATTTTTTGGGTTATTATTGTTTTCAGTGTTTCATTGTTTTACATGTCTATGGTCTTTAGGGTAGTCTGGGTTTTCAGGCTTTTCAGGGTTTTATTTCTTATTTTTAGTTTTCGGGATTTTAAGGCTTTCAAGGTTATTTGAGAGGGTTTGTCCATCAGTTGATGTTTTTGGTCGTGTTGACGTAAAAAAACCCAAAAACTGCAATTATTGTTGTGTCTGGTAGCCAAGACGAAGATGCAAGTGAAAAGAATTTCTCCGGCATATTATTTTTTGTTATAAACCGTTCCATTGCACAACACCTAAAATGTGAAAGATGTGCATTTTTTCGGTCCACCCCTATTCTTCGTGTTGACTTGTGTTAAGCTTTGGTCTCGTTGTGTAGCCGACGAGTTGAACCAAAGAAAAAACTTGTTAAAATCAAAACGTTTTTTTCCGAAAGAGGTTTGTGGCGTGCACATGTGTCCATACAAAATCTCGAACGTGACCCCAAATTGGTCAAAATTGTTTGTTTTCAAAAATTAGAACCTTCGGTACATTTGGTTCGTACTTTGGTGGGAGTTCTTTCAAATTTTTCTTACATTTATTTAGCATTGGAGTATGTTTTTCACACTTGATTATGGTATTATGATATCTGTAGTTTTATGTTATGGTTTGTTATCGTAATTTTTGCTCTTGTTCATTGTATTATGATATTTGCAAGGTTTTTCTTTTGTGGTTTTATAACTAGAGTCACATTTTGTATTTGTCGGTGCAACTCTTTACCTTGCCAAAGGGCTAAAGATTTTCTTGTTTTGGTTGGAGCTAAGATGCTTTACGTGCACACCTTATGTTTGGTTTCGAAATGTCAATAGCTGAAGGCCACAACCCTTGAAATTACCGCACCATTATTTTGATATATTGACTCCCGATATCACTCGGGTAGAATCGTATTTGTAATGTAAAATAACACTTTTGGCCTTTCATCCTGTAATCAATCAAGAAATGGGGAGGTGGGATGGAGGAGGGCAATGGGGGAGGACTTGTTAGGAGAGGGAGAGGGGACAGGGGAGGGGGGAGAGGAAGGGTTGGAGGGGAGGGAAAATGAGGGAACTTTCTCAACGACCCAACCGGATGGGTGTAAATATCTAAAAGGGTTAGGATTGAATGGGAGGAGACAAAAGGATGGAAAAAGGAGGAAAGAGGGGAAACAAAAGTAAAGAGACTGAAAATTTCTCCTTGGCATGTACAAGATGGTGGGGGGAGGGTCAAGATGGAAGGCAATGATGTCAACAACCAATGAGAGGGGGGTCTAAAGATTTTATTTATATACAAGTAGGGGGATGGGGGGCTGAGAGTGAGGGAACTCGTTCCACTTGAAATATAAGTACAAGCAGTGAGATACAAAGAGGGGGGGAAAGAGATCGTAGGTATCTTGTTTAACGACGTATGGGGTGGAGATGCAGAAATCTCACCAACTATGGATGGGGGGGGAGCATAGCGCCCGAGATTGGTGACCTCACAAAGTTGACAACATTGTGAGTGAACTTTGGGAGGGTGGATGCAACTCATGTGCAAAAAATGATGGAAAAGCAAATCAAGAAAATTAAAAAACAATTATACTAAAATTGTGAAAAATTACAGCGGTGGGTTGATGGGGGTGTGTGGGAAGGGAGGAGTAACATCTTAATTTGCAAATGGTAGAAACTGGAGCAAAAGTAATTTTGCCTTATGATATTTTCTTGTTTGGTATAGGAGGTTATTTTTTAGGTGTATGATGTTTTGGATTTCTTCTTGTTTACTTCTATTTAAGATCTAATTATAGACAGTTGCGTGAAATGATGGAAATCCATATGCTATGGAAACACCACATTTATCAATTGTAAAATTTCCATTTATATTTTTGTGGGGGTTTTCCTTACAATTGGTTTCGTATAAGTTTACATTTTTAACAATGTGGCACGGGGTGGAGGGGATGAGAAAGTTTGACAAAAGCTCTTAGATGTGAAAGAATGGATGTTGTAAAATTGATTTTTCACCCGCCTTTAATTTTACTTTTGTTCTCTTTCATTCCTCGTCTAATTTTTTTTTTCGAGGGGAGCGGGATTGGGGGGATAGGGGAAGAGGTATGTATGCAAATGCAATTTTTGGTCGATGTTGTGTGTGCAAAAGTCTTATCAATCAATCAAAACAAAATTACTATAGAAAATAATGTTCATCATGTTTTTGAAAGTAATGGTGGATCAAAACCCTTTGTATGTGTTTGCTAAGAAATCACACTCATTTTTTTTCCGTGTCTAACTTTGTACCGCACATTGACTAGAGACACTTTGAGGTGAGACTTGGTCTTTTGTGAATGTTGTGTCACAGAGATCTAGGTGACAACCATTTGAGTGGAAGCATTCCATCATCCATCGGTCAACTCACATCCCTCCAATACTTGTAAGACACATGGCACTATGGCTATGTTGGGCATCAAAAGTGTGCTTTAAATGGGTATAGTTAATTTTTTTTCTTAATCAATTAACAAAAAAATTATTTGTGGAACAACGGGAAATAAAGAATTTTAATAATAAAATACAAAAATAATAATTACTAATAATAATAATAATAATAATGACAATTATGATGATAACAGTGGCAATAATGGATCGAAAACACGAAGAAGATGCATTTTTACATATGTGGAAGGATAGATTTCACCACATATCCAAGAAAATAGTCTTACAAGATTCAACATATTTCATTGGAAAGTTTTCTTATAATAATAATATTTTTAACTGTCTCTCAATACATCTTAAACACTTAGTTTAAATTCGAACTCTTGACAACATTGTCAAAAAGTACATTGAACACGCAAATGGACACCAATCAATGGACGCCAACGATTCTACCTAAGGTACTATTACCGAAACAAGTACACGGTGAATCGTTATTAGCGCATTGAATGCTATTTAAGGTACCCTTTTTTTTCAAATTCTCAAATTGAATTATCCATACTATATAAAAACCCTAATTCCAAATTCCCAATTAGCATTAATAACGGTAATTATTACTATACGCTAAAAAAACTTCTACGCTAATAACGATTCAAGGTGTACCTAGGCAACTTAAAACATCATCGCAATCAGTACGGTACAAATAGGACAAACGCGAACTGAAACACCAATCTCCACAACAAACTCAATACATTCCCGCGAGTCTGACAAAGCGCCAAACAATTAGACGCTTGATTCCACTATGTAACCCACCATTCCCCCTCTGTATGCGAATCGGCTTCAAATCAGAACAACCCTAATTTGGGTCTCCCTCACAGCAAAGCGTGATACGCTATTGCACTCCGTAGATTCCTACAACGTCGACACGTACAAAAATTTAACTTCCTTTGCTGCGATCAAATCATGCACGAAATGCCATTGTATACGATTGTTTATGCAATTGAGAAAAAATGGATTTTCCACAACTTAGATGTATGACACGTCACCGTAAATTTTGCCTCATTTGGAACACAGTTGGGTCACATTTGGGCCACTGCTGGGCCACGGTTGGCTAGAGGTGTGAATTCTAAGAAACTGACGCCCCGCCAAATCCAAATACAATCGCGTTGCCAGATGTTGACTTTGAAGAGTCAAAGTCGTCGTTCCAATTTGCATCACAAATCTAACTCACTCCAATAATACTATTTTTGATTTAAAAACTAATCCATATCAACACTTCCAGCCCAATAGCGAAGTATCCTTTTCACAGTCTCCTAAGGAAACTTCTCCGATGCGTGGCACTATCGACCCACAACAGATACGACCGTCGAGGTATCTGACCGAGTTCCCACGTTCAAGTATATTAAGCTTCCGATTGCCTCCCGATATATCACATCGACTGTCTCTTCCTCCTCACATTTCTGTTATTGCATTTTGAGATCCAACGACGTAGAAATAGGTTCCGCTTCAAACTTAGCAAACTGGGTTAACCCTTCTATAAGTATTGCGCTGAAGAGTTTTAACGTCACCGTTTGTGTGACGAATCACCTCTATCCCAAAAATGTAAGTGACGTCCCCAAGATCCGTTACTTTAAAATAAAGGCGTGAAAAACCCTTCAATTCGTCAAGTTTCTCAAAGCTATTCGAAATCATCATGTATTCGTCCACATAAACAAAAGTTAGTACATGTTGCTCTCCTTCTTTATTTAAATTCGAAACACTCAAATCGTCCCTACAAGTTAACACTTTTATGCAAGCGAAAGAACGATGTTTGTGGCGCTTGCTCCAGTCCAAAATAAGACTTTCGGTAACGCCATCGTTTCCCTTCTCGTGAAACCACACCTTTCTATTATTTTATATAAACCTCCTCCTCTATATCTCTGTTTAAAAACGTTGTCTCTACGTCCATCTGGTGGACATGTTTTCTCCCAGCTACGACAATTGCAACAATCATTCTCTAAAATTTGAATTTCACCACCGGTGCATATCTTTCGATATAGTCATACTCGTGTTTTTTCTAGAAGCCTTTACAAACGACGTGTGCCTTATGTTTCACAACCTTGTCAAATGCACTCATTTTTGTTGCCAATACCCGTTTTGGGTCTATAGCTTTCTTTCCCTTCGACAAGCTTACTTTCTCATAGGTCCGCCTGTGAATATTAGATTTAATCCTCTTCTCTCACATTGGAATCCGTTTTTCTTCGTGATTGCATAAACGTTGAGATTTGATGTCCAATTGCGTATCACAGGTAAGAGTGAGTCTCGTACAGTGATTACTACAAAATATTATTTTTTAGGCGTCAAAATGTAATGATGTGAATTTTCCATGTTCCCCACTTTATTTTTGAACAATAATCAGGTCAACTTCTTGTCATTAGTTTCTCTTAAATTTTTTCGTAACATAATTTTTGTCTCCTTTTCCGGCTCCTCTACATGCACACTCGTTACCCTTGGTTTAGAGCTCGAAGATGTCTGGTGTAAATTTTAGCCAATATACTAGGCTAAGCGTTACGCCATTTCTTATGCCCTTACATCTAAAAATGCTCCCAGAAGAAAGCCGGTTAAGTTCTGTCCGCTTTAATGTTTTTATAGAGCTGAAAACATTTCACTCTCTTTAATACTCAAAAGATCTGTAACTCTTTAGCTTAAGCTTGTAACTAGGTAGTAACTGGCAGTTAAAACCCTTTTCCTTTCCCTTTAGGCTGTTTTTAAATCTTAAACCATTGTAACTCTAGCTACAAGCTTCGGTTTTAAATGTGGTCTGTAGAAGCTCGAGATTTGGTTCCCATT
>JBBHKE010001902.1:44947-57888 GCA_037447655.1 Zygnema cylindricum | reverse complement strand
GGGGGGGGGGGGAGGGGGGGAGAGGGGGAAGGGGAGGAAGGTGGATAGGAAAAAGGAGAGAGAAGGGGAGAGGGAGTGGGAGAGTGAGAGAGATCAGGAGAGGGAGTGGGAGCGGGAGAGGGAGTGGAGAGGGAGAAGGAGAGGTAAGTGGATAGAGAGAGGAAAGGGGATTGAGAGCGGGAGATTGGGAGAAAAAGGGAAGGAGACGGAGAGGATGATTGAGCAAGAGAGAGTGAGGGTGAGGAACACGGAGTGGTAAAGAGTGAGGGCAAGGGAGTGGGAGAGGATCAAGGAGGAAAAGCGGCAGGTTGATGTGTAGGGAGAGAGGGAGAGGTAGAGGGAAAAGCAAAAGGATGGGGAGAGGGAGAGGGAGAGCCAAAGGACGTGAGAGGGTAAAATGAGATGGAAAAGGAGAGGGAGAGGGAGATGGAGAGGAAAGTGGGACAGGTTAAGGAGAGGAAAAAGGATGGGTAGGGTAAGAGAATGGGAAAGACAGTGATCGTGAGAAGTACAGAGAGTGAGAAAGAGGAATGGAGGGAGAGACACGGGGCGGAGTGATTAGAGGGAGATGGAGAGATGGAGATAGGAAAAAAAATAGAGTGAGGTTGAGAGAGAAAGAGGGAAGGAGCGAGATTAGGAGAGAGAATAGGAACAATCGTATTTATATCAATATTATTCAAAAGAATTAATCATAATAAAATAAGCTCTAAGAATAACTTGTTAAAAAACAATTGTAGCAATTACTATGCATCTTTAATATTAATGTTCTTAGGACCAAAAATATATATCATATAATTGTAAACTGATTTTCATAAGTTTTATTAGTTAAAACTTGTACTTTTGAATTTAAGCAAATAATATCTCATAAAAATAACGAAAAAGATGCTAAAAATATAAAAAAGTAAACACGATCAGTAATAAATTGATTAATTACATTCATCATGATATTCATTCCGGCATGTAGAAATGGAGTGTTGTGCGGTGCTTGTGAGGAGTAGAGAGAGGGAGGGGAAAAAAGATGGAGGCAGGCTATATTTATGGTGGTTTCCCCTTCGGGTTTTTATGGTTTTTTTTGGGGTTTCATAGGGGTTTAAAGGCCAGCCTGGGGTCGTTGAGTCAAAGTTGGGAGAGGAAGAGTGAGAAAAGGGGAGGGGAAGGAGGGGAAAAGTATTTTTTTAGGCAAGGGGGAGCGAAAGGGAGACTGTTCTAGAGAGAGAGTAATGGCGTGTTCTTGGAGGGAAGTAGGATTATCTTTACACTTAACAATAATATGTTAAATTTTTGGTTATAAATAATAACTATTTATAGTCACTGGTTGTGCGTGGTTGAGAAAATTTCTGAATTTGTAAATGGTAGGATAGGGAACGAAAGTTTACCTTTTGATGTTTGAATGGATTTTGCGTGCGCAAAGTTCCATTTTGTTAACTAAAAATAGAATTTAATAGTAGTTATATAAATGTAATGTTGATGGTGGATAAAGACCCACTGCATTTATGAGAATTTAAACTTATTTTTTTCTAAATGTATAACTTGTACCACATACTAACTGGAAGACACTTGGAGTGGAGGGTTGGGGAGCGTGCGGTGTCACAGAGATCTATCTTACAACCAGTTGAGTGGAAGTATTCCATCGTCCATCGGTCAACTGATATCCCTCCAACACTTGTAAGACAGATGATACGCTGGCTATGTTGCGGCGTATGAAAAGTTGTGCTCTGAGGTGGTACGGCTTACCTTTTTTTCTTTTTGAAAATAAATGTTCTATGCGAATCAAAGGAGGAAAATGAATTTTGTTTATGAAAATTTCTCAAACTAATATAAATTATAAATGTAACTAATAATTTGTAATAATAATAGTTACTTGATAATAACGACTACAATAACATTCATAATATTGAATGGAGAAAAAAAAGTTTTTTCTAAACGGGGGTTTAAAGATGGACGGTTGATCGGGCCCGTCTACACAAGGGCTACGGCGTGCTTGTGGAGGTTAGAAGAAGGATGTGAGGGTGGGGGGAGTGTGGGGGGAGGGTCTAGATGTAGGGTTTTTGTGCGTGTTATTTTAGACGACCCCTATCATTTATTTTGGTAGTTTTGTGGTTGTTTGGAAAGCTAGAGGGGCGTTGTCGAGGCAAGAAGGAAATTTTAGGGGGAGTATTTTTAAGGTAGAAGATCTCTGGGGTGCTCTTCAGGGGCAAATAATTTTAGTAGTTTTAATAGAATCTACTATAATAAGAATAATAAAGGCTATTAATAAAAATTATTCATTAAAAAAAAATTTATTGAAAATAAGAGTAGCAACAAATGATACTAGTATCTTTAAGAACAAATATAATTGTGAAACAAATGATAAGAAAATTTATGTATTGTAAAAACTGCCGTGTTCTGTGCCCCATCTAAAAATCATAATCCTTACCTAATTAATGCATACAATAGCTCCTTGAAAATCCTATATTGTCTAATTTCTATGAAAATATCGAGAACCGGAAATACAAATTTGGAAACGCAATTGTGAAAAAAATACAAAAAAATATAACACAAATAAAACCATATTGAATTAGAAAATTTACTTTTGTATTGAACAATTGGCAAGCATACTTAGTGGTGCTATAGTTATTATAAAAAAAAGCTTTATAAATAGAATTAAAACGGAAAAAAAACCACATAAAATGCTGTAGGTTTGCGACATGAAGGTTTTTTTCAAATCATCTTTTTTTTGCGCAAAAAAATTTGCATGACTTACGAGAAGTCAAAAAAATTTGCGGTTAAAATTGGTTGCTCATTTTTTATTGACTTATGCTTCGGTAGAAGGGACGATCATCCGAGAGCCGTGGATTGAGAAATAGGTAACCAGCTCAGATGGTTCAGATGGTTTTTTCGTACCTTTTCAGAAGTAAAAATTGGAGAGTAAAATTGATCTTTCTTTTGTGCTACATGATTTTGTTATACATTTAAAGAAATGTTAGTGATGGAAAAGTAAATGATATGATGGAAGAAAAGATGGAATGGAGGGTAGGAGATGGATTCAAGATAGCAAAAAAACTCTACAGATGTATTACTAAAAATTCGCAATCAACTTTTTATTTATCGCATGACTTTGTACCACAGTGACAAGGAGGGTTGCTATTCGTGGGGTGTTAATACATCTTTTGAGGGCTGGTATTGGTGGGGTGTTAATATTCGGTGTCACAGAGATCTATTTGACAACCAGTTGAGTGGCAGCATTCCATCGTCCATCGGTCAACTCACATCCCTCCAATACTTGTAAAACACATGACACCAAAGCTATGTTGCGTTTCAAAAGTGTGCTCCAAATTTTTAAGGCTTGAAAATTCTTTGGACGATTTGAAAAGATGTGTTCTATGTGAAGCAAAGGCATGAAGTAATTGATAATATTAAATAATTACTAATATTTATTACAATTGCAGTTAAAAACAATAATTAGCAATTATGCATATTAATGATTTATAAAATAATAAAACAATAGTTTATTGTTGTAATATGGGGTAAAAAAGGTTTTTTTGTTGAGAGACGTTTAGCAATGGAGGCCAAACAACGCCCACTGAGATGGGGGCTATGGCTTGATCCTTGGGTATAGAGAGAGGGAGGGTTTCGAAGGTTTTTTTTTTTTATGGTTTCGAAGGTTTTCAAGGTCTTAGGAATTGTAGATTAGGGTTTTTATAATTTTAAAGTTTTTTATGGTTGAAGGGTTTTAGGGTTTTTCGGATTTGTAGAAATTGTAGGATTTTTTAGTTTTAAAAGTTTCAAAAGGTTTAGGGATTTTAAGGTTCTTTGAGATCTTTAAAATTTTTATGATTTTTGGATGTTCATGATTTGGAGGATTGTACGGTTTCAAGGTTTTTTGTTGTTATATGGGTTTTACGGTTTGTAGGGCTTGTTGGATTTGTAGATTTGTTCAAGTTTTTACGTTATATGGCTTAGGTTTTTCTTTGTTTTTACAGTAGGGAATTCAAGGAATTTAGGGTTTTCGTGTTCTAATTTTTTGAGGGCTTTTAAATCTTCTGAAGTTTGCAGCAATTTAACGCTTCTAAGATTTTTAAGCGATAATGTATTCTTAGGGTTTGTGTTTTTAGGGAATTAAAGGTTTATAGAGTTTTTTGTTTTTAGTGTATTTACGATTTTTAGGAATGGTTTTAGGTTTTTTAGGGTTTTGCTGGTTTTTAGGTTTTGGAATTAAAGATAGCAATGATGATAATTATGATATTTGGTGATATTAAAGGGGGGAAAAAAGAGATTTTTTAGGGGTAGAGGTATGAAAATGGTGGCGACATAAGGCTCGTTGATACTGAGGAATATGGCATGCTCATAAAAGAGTAGCAGGAGGAAGAGGGTAATCGTGGAAAAGGATTTTGAGGATAATTTATTTAGGGGTTTTGAAGGGTTTTTGGGTTTTAATGCCCAGGCGAGGGTCATTGAGGCTGAGAGGAAGTGAAAGGTTAGGAAAATGGAGAGGAAGAGAGAGAGGAGCAAGAGGAAAGGGGTGGCTTTATTTTTTTGGCGTGATCTAATATCAACTGTTCATCGTTTTTTCTGTCAATTTCTCTGAAGTGTGACAGTGGATACAAAACCTGTACATGCGTTTGCTAAAAGTTTTCTCACTCAAGTTTTTCTAGTCGGAAGCGTAACATTCACTAATTGGGAAACACTTTGGGGGGTGGCTGTTGATGGGGTGTGAACGTTTGGTGTCCCAGGAGTCTATCTGATAGCCCATCAAAGTTTGAATCTATACCATATGGTAACCAATTGAGTGGAAGTATTCCATGGTCCATTGGTCAACTGAGTTCCCTCCAATATTTGTAAGACACATGATATCATGGCTTTGTTGCATATCAAGTAACACAATGAACATGTTAGTAATGAATGATAGTAAATAATAGTAGATTGTTGCATATTCTTATTATAATAAATATATAAAAATCACTTATAAACAGTATTAAAGATTTTGTAGATATAAAATATTGAAGTTTTATGACTGGTACAATAAAAAACAAGTAGTGTTTAACATTAAAAACAAGTAGTGTTTAACAATAAGCAGTAGGAATATATAATGTAATAGTTAGAAGCATAAAGGGTAAAAGTAATAATCGGTGATGACTTAAAAACATAAACTAATGCTCTAATGTATAATTTATATGTATTATGTATGAGAGTGTAGTCCACTATTTCTATTTACTACAATTAATCGATTAACATCTCTTCAACAACTTAAGCCACAAAGCACTACAACTATGTTGATTAACTATTTATCAACGATAAATTCTAATGAATATAGCAAAAGAATAACTAATAAATATAATTAAATAATAATAATAATCATAACAAAATAAACAATAATAATAAAATAATAAAATAATTAAGTAATATAATGAAATAAGAGTAAAAAACAACAAATACTAATGAATAAAAATAGAATAAATAACAAATGATTGATACTAAATACCAAATAATAGTAAACAATAAATACTTAATAAAAATAACAAGTAAAAAGTAAATAGCACGTGATTGTAAAGTAACAATGAAACGATAATGATTATTAATAAATATTAGTTAATAGTGAACAATAGCAAAACTAGAAAAAAAAATAAAAAAGGTTTAAATAAGAATGAAGTAGCCGTGTGGTGTGTAAACAATGGATGTCGTAAATGTGTTCTTTTATTTATCTTTTAATTTCGAATGTTATATTTGACTTTTTCTTTTCAATGCGGGAAAAAGGGGGAGGGCGGGCATTGGGGCGGAGAGATATACAAGCAAATATGGTTTTGTGTGGATCTTGTGTGTGCAAAGTTTCAACCTAACAATGCAAAAGCATGATATCAAATATAATAATCATCATTTTTTTTTGAAGTGTGATTGTGGACAAAAATACACTAAATGCATTTATTAAGAATTTGAACTCAATCGTTTCTTAAACCTATGAGCCTTACCGCATACTAACTAGTAGACACTTTGGGAAGTGGATGTTGATGCGGTGTGAATGTTTGGTGTCACAGAGATTTATCTCATAATAATTTGAGTGAAAGCATTCCATCGTCCATCGGCCAGCTTACATCCCTTCAATCCTTGTAATACACGTCACATTGTACCTTTGTGCATCAAATGTGTGCTCCTAACTTGTATAACTTAAGAAACTTTTTAACCATTTGGAATAAGATGCTCTATGTGAAGCAATAATTAATAATAATATTTACTAAAACAATAAATACCATTCAGTGTTCCAAAAAAATAACAATAAAAGTTTATACTTTTGAGAAAGACAGCCCTTTCTACCTTGTAAGATACATGACACCATGGCATATCTGAGTAATGAATATTGAAAAATATTTATCACTTTTTCTCAATTGTGATTGTGGGTACAAACCCTTTAGATTTGTTCGTTGAAGGAACGGTCTCAATTACTTTAGTTTATAACTTGTATCGCATACTAACTAGGTGACAATTTTGGGAGGAGGGGAAATGTTGGGGTGTGAATGTTTTGTGTCAAAGACATTTATTTGAGAACCAATTGAGTGGAAGTATTCCTTCGTCCATCGGTCAACTGACATCCCTCCAAACATTGTGAGATACAAGACAATGCCTATGTTGCACATCAAAAGTGTGCAATTGCTATGGCCTAATTATTTCAAAAGAAATATCATATGTGAAGAAAGAGCGCGAAATTACTAAAGATAATAACAATAGATACTTAAAAATCTAATTATTTAAAATAATAGTTATATAAATAATAGTGATTATGATTATAATAACATTAAATAAAATTTTATACTTATAAATATTGAAAGAGGAAAAAAAGGGTTTTATTAGCGTGAAACGTAGAGTGATGAAGGTCAAACAACTCTTCAAGACGGAAGACTATAGCATGCTCGGTTATAAGGAGGGCGGGTTTTGAGGGTTTTATTTTTTTATAGTTTTTAGGATTTTTTTGGTTTGTCAATTTTATGTTTTTATGGTTTTATGGTTTAGAAAGTTTTTAGGGTTTGAAGATTTTTAGAGTTTCAAGCTTTTACGGTGATTTTTTATTTTATGTGATTTTTAGCGTTTTTAGGATTTTTATGGTTTTTGTTTTCTCGAGGTATTTTGTGGGTTTGAAGGTTTTACGGTGTTAAGGTTTTGTAATGCTTTTAGGGTTTCCAAAGTTTCAAGGGTTCTACGGGGTTTTAGACATATCTTGCAATTTTTTATGAGTTAAAAGAGTTTTCAATTTTTTTATAGTTTTTAGGATAAAAGGAGTTTTTACGGTTTTAAGAATTTCAATGTTTTAAGGCTTTGCAGGGTTTGTGGTGTATTTCGGTTTAATAAAATTGTTTCGATTATTAGGACTTTTTGGGTATTTTAAGTGTTTATCGTTACTCCAATTTCTAATTGTTTTAATTTACAATGGTTTCTCAAGTTGTTAGGTTTGTAGTGTTTCTAGGGCTTTAAGGGTTTGAGGGTATAAGTGGGTAAAGATTTTAACGCATTGTGGTTTTAGATTTTTAAAAGGCTTATAAATCTTTTCGGGTTGTTAGTGCTTTTAAGGCTTTCAAGGGTTTTTGGGGTTTTATGGTTTTATGGTCTATGCGGTTTGTAGATTTCTATGTTTAATTGAAAATGACAATGTCATTAATGATGATATGGTATTAGTAATAAAAAATGGAGAGAAAATGCTTTCTGGAGTGAGGTATAGCGATAGAGGCCCAACAGAGGCCCGTTGAGACAGAAGGAATTGGTGTGCTCATAACGGGTAGTGGAAATGAGGGAGGAAAGGTCGAAGGGGAGTTTTGAGGTTGATTATTTTAGGAAATATTTATGGTTTTTTTTTGGGTTTTAAATACTAGAAGAGGGTCGTCAAAGCAATGAGAGAGATGGAAAAAATGGGAGGGAGAGGAAAAGTAGAGAGAGGAGCAAGAGGATAAGGAGATTTTTTCAGATTTTATTTTCCAGGTATGATTCAAAAGAAAATGTTTATAGCGTGATAGTGTGATTGTGGGTAGAAACCTTAGATATGTGTTTCCTAAGAATTTTCACACTCAACTTTTTTCAGCTGTAACTTATACTGCTTACTCACTAGAACACATTGGGGGGTGAAGTGTGAGTATTCGCTATCATATATATCTATTTGGCAACCAGTGTAGTGGAAGCATTCAAAATTTCAATAGTCAAATGACATTCCTCAAAGAATTAATGACACTACAGCGATGTTGCGGATCAAGAGTGTGCTCTACATAGGGATGTCTTAATTTTTTTTTTTAATCATTCGGAAACGAATATTCTATGTGAAACAAAGCAAGGAAATAGCTGATAATTGTAATGAACATTAGAAATGATACTTCTCAATAATTACAACGATGGAGAGGCCATAAAAGGCCAAAGTAAAGAAAAAACAAAAGATCAGGAAAGGCCGAAAACAAACAAGAGGCCAAAAGGAACAAAAGATATGTGGATGAGTGGCAAATAAAGAAGACAAGAAGGTTTTCGTCAATGAGTTTGTGCAAAGGCGGTTTTGAGAAAAGGTTATTTCTAGGTATAGCTGATGAAGGTAGAGCTAGTTCCAGGAAAAGGAGTCAAGATTCTTTTAGTTTCCGATAAGAACCTACTACGTGACCAGAGGTAGACACAAATTAAGTAAAAGAGGTACACAACACTTAACGAAAATTTAGATATACAAACTGTGAACAAAATTCTAGATGCACCAACCTGCGTTTAAACTTAAAAGATAGATGTCAATTTATACCAGGCTTGAAAATATACTCAATTTACCCTCTCGATTAAAGCATGGCTAGTCACACAAATCGGAGTTACAGATATGAATTTGAGATACTGGTCGGGCTTGGTGAAGTATTACGCAAGTTGGACTATCGTAGCACAATATCGTCGTGGAGGCGACTAAACCAAATAGCGGTTTTCGTGGTCGAAGTGCCGACAATATTCTCAACTTTGGTGGAAGAGAATGCAATCGTACAGGTGGTCGATGGAATGTTTTCATTAGAACATCCGTTATCTGTTACGCATTAGATAATAGTGCGTGTATTGTCCTTAAGTGCCTCATGGTGATAAATTGGTTTCTGGCCGTATAAAGGTGTAGGATTTGTCGGATTTGTTCATGAAGGTAGTTCGGCTGTGTACATATGGTACACCGCCAATCGTTATTAGCGTGTAAGTTTTTTTAGCATATACGAATAATTAGCGTGGTTTACGCTAATTGGGAATTTGAAAATTTTCGAAGAATTCATCTATTCTAATTAGGAATTAGGGTTTTTTTTAAATAGTGTGGATAATTCTATATGAGAATAAAAAAAAAAAAAAGCGGGACGGAATTAGCGTACACAACGCTAATAACGATTGGCGGTGTAGTTCAACCTTGGCCGGATACAGGTACTCTTCATAATGGTAGTTCGGCCGTGTACACATGGTAGTACGGCCGTAGCAATGTATAGTACTATTAAGTACTCTATACAGATCTAATTGGATAAGAAGAGATTTGATTAGATAAGAGGGCAGTTAGATAGTGTATTAGTGTAAATTAAGATTTTAAACAATTTTAGAATAACTTTTACAAGTGTGTATATTGTAGTTTAGTGTCTCATTGTAATGAATTGGTTTTTGGTCGTATATATGCATAGCACCTGTTTATAATGGTAGAACAGACGTGGTAATTCAGACTTAGCGACGCAGGGTAGTTGATTGGATAAGAAGTGATATGAGTAGATAAAAGGGCGCAATTGGATAAGTGTATTAGTATAAGTGATGACTTAGACACTTTTAGTATAGCTTTTACAAGTTCACTGTGTGTGCATTTTTGGACCTGTTTGAAAGGTCATAAGTATGAACATGTTTGAGATTTGACTATGAAACTTTGACCGATTTATAAGTCTATTAAGTAATCTACATTAGTGCAATTTTTTTTTTCAGTTCATAAAGTAGATTATACTTCCAACAATCTGGCGGTAAAGAATGTATGGTATTATTTTTTTCGCTTTTGTTTCTAAGAATCAGGTAAGTATCTATAAGACTCTTTCAGCTGCATCCCAATTTAATTATGTACGATTTTATAAAAACCTACTAGAAACTCCTACTGTTGCAGCTAATCGGGTCTTCTACAGTTCATTAGTAGACTAGACTGCAAACAATCTGGCGATAAAGAATGTTTGACCTAAATTCTTGCTCCCCTGTCTTACATTTTTCCACTCTAATGTTATCTTCCACTATAATTCTGTCTTCCACTCTTTTCCACTCTAATGTTATCTTCCACTATAATTCTATCTTCCACTCTTTTCCACTCTAATGTTATCTTCCACTATAATTCTGTCTTCCACTCTTTTCCACTCTAATGTTATCTTCCACTATAATGCTATCTTCCACTATAATGCTTGCTGCTGTTTAATGCTTGCTCCTGTTGCTGTTTTTTCCCAACTCTTGTTTAGCACTCCTTTTAACATTTACCATTTCAAATCTTTCTAACATGTTTCCTATTGCCTCTTTTGGGTCATTTTGATTACATTTTTTCTTTCCATTTATTTTTACTTTTATTTCTAAGATGTACTTTGCTTCTCCCAAGTCTGTCATTTCGAACCTGGTCTTGAGTGCTCTCTTTACTTTTTTGATTTCCATTGTAGATTACCTCAGTAGTAGATCCTATACATATACAACAATCCGAGATTTCTCAAAAACACATCAAATTTTAGATTCCACTGCCTAGATGCTTACCTTAACCCATACCAAAATCTGAGCAACTCACACTCAAGGTTCTCTTTTCCAAAGGGAGTATATGGGGGAAGAGAAGTAAAGAGAGAGAAAGAGTGGGAAGGAGAGTGCGAGGGAGGGGTGATGAGAGAGGGATTCGTGTAAAAAGAGGGTAAGAAAGAGTAAGAAGAAAAGTGATTGAGGCGACAAAAAAATGGGGATAATAAAGAGTGAGAAATGCAAACTGTGAGATGGAGTCAAAATTAGGGGAAAAACAAAGAAAGAGATAGGTGGGAAGAGGGAGGGGCAACGAGCGAGAGAACAATAGCGAGCTCGGTCTGTAGAGAGAGAAGGAAAGTGATCGAGAGAGCCTAAAAGGAATAATGAGTAGGAGAGATCGAGAGAGAGAGAGAGAGCCAATGAAAAAGAGAACGTACAACGGAGCGAGGAAGAGGTGAGGGAGAGGTAGAGGGGGAGGTAGAGCGAGAGGAAAAGGGAGAGGTAAAGGGAGAGAGAGGAAAAGGAAGAGGGAAAAGGAGAGAGGGCGAGGAAGAGAGAGGGGGGAAGATGGAGGGAGATAAGTAGGAGATGGAGACTAAGAGGGGGCGGGAGTAGGGGAAGTGGGAGGGGAAGGAGGGAGGGTAGGAGAGAGAGAGAAGCGGGAGAGGGACAAAGACAACGAGTTTTTTATCTAAAGTCCTCTAAAAAAAATGTGAGGGTCTTAAAGGCCAATGGGAGTCATTGAGACAGATTGAAAAAAAGGGGTATAGAGGAAGGGAGGGGAGAGGTAAACTAAATGGGAGGAGAGGAAAAGATATATGCTCAGTTTTTAGCGAAAAGTTAACTTGTGCACTTGGTGGTTATGTCGGCGGAGTGTAATTTTTTGTGTCACAGATCCCTATCTCACAACCAGTTGAGTGGCAGCATTCCATCGTCCATCGGTCAACTCACATCCCTTGAGACCTTGTAAGACACATGGGACTACGACCATGTTGCGCGTACATTGTGCTCGAAATTAGTATTAAGCGAAAATGTTTTAATACATTGAATATAAATATTATTTGTAATGTAAAAGAGAGAAATCATTTTGGAGGGTAGTGGCGTGTTTTTGGAGGGAAGTAGGATTAACCTAACAGTAATGTGTTAATTTTTCGTTATAAATAATAACTACTTATACTCATTGGTTGTGTGTGTTCGAGGGAATTTCTTAATTTGTAATTGGTAGAATAGGAAACGAAAACCTTTTGATGTTTGAAGGTTTTTTTTCTGTTATGATGCATTACGTTTGTATAGCTGATTTTTTTGTTTGTTTTTTTATTTTGTCTTAGAAATAATAATTACGGAAAATTAAGTGACATGTGAAGGAAGACGGGGGAGGGGAATGTGATAGAAATAAATATGGTGTGGAAACATTACATTTATTGTCTGTGTATTTTTCCGTTTATTTTTTTGTGGGTTTTTTCTGGTTTTGCAAACTATTATCTTTTTGTGATGAAGGAAAAAAGAGGTGGAGGATTGTGACAAAAGGTGTATGATGTGAAAGCAATCGATGTTGTATATTTGTTTTTAGGTTGTATTTTCTATATATTATTGTGTTTTTTCTTTGGGAGAGAGGGATGCCGAGGGGGGTGTTAGGGAGGGAAAACAAGGGTGTTTTTGAATGGATTTTGCGTGCGCACAATGTAATTCTATTAACTAAAACAGTAGTTACATAAAAAATATGTTGATGGTGGATAAAGACCCACAACGTTTATGTACGTAGAATTTGAACTTATTTTTTTCTAAATGTATAACTCGTACCACATACTAACTAGAAGACACATTGGGGGGAGGGTTGGGGAGCGTGTGATGTCACAGAGATCTATCTCACAACCAGTTGAGTGGACGCATTCCATCGTCCATCGGTCAACTGATATCCCTCCAACACTTGTAAGACAGATGACACTCTGGCTATGTTGCGTATAAAAAGTGTGCTCTGAGGTGGTACGGCTTACCATTTTTTTTTTTTTTTAAATAAATGTTCTATGCGAATCAAAGGAGGTAAATCAATTATATTACTAATAATTTCTCAAACTAATAAAACCTATGAATGTAAATAATCATTTGTAATACTAATAGGTACTTGATAATAATGATTACAATAATATTCATAATATTGAATGGAGAAAAAAAAGTTTTTTCTGAGGGGGGATTTAACGATGGAGGGTTCACGGGGCCCGTCTAGACAAGGGGATACGTTGTAAATAAATTTTTTTTTTTTT
>JBBHKE010001902.1:9755-44937 GCA_037447655.1 Zygnema cylindricum | reverse complement strand
GTGAAGAGGGTGGGGGGAGGGTGGGGGGAGGGTGGGAGGGGGATTTATATATAGGGTTCTGTGTATGATTTTTGAAAGCCGAGGGGGGTGTGAGGGAGAGAAAACAAGGGTGTTTTTGAATGGATTTTGCGTGCGCAAAGTTTATTTCTATTAATAAAACAGTAGTTACATAAAAAATATGTTGATGGTGGATAAAGACCCACAACGTTTATGTACGTAGAATTTGAACTTATTTTTTTCTAAATGTATAACTCGTACCACATACTAACTAGAAGACACATTGGGGGGAGGGTTGGGGAGCGTGTGATGTCACAGAGATCTATCTCACAACCAGTTGAGTGGAAGCATTCCATCGTCCATCGGTCAACTGATATCCCTCCAACACTTGTAAGACAGATGACACTCTGGCTATGTTGCGCATGAAAAATGTGCTCTGTGGTGGTGCGGCTTACCATTTTTTTTTTTTTGAAAATAAATTTTCTATGCGAATCAAAGGAAGAAAATCAATTATATTAATAATAATTTATCAAACTAATAAAACCTATGAATGTAACGGTGGAGGGTTCACGGGGCCCGTTTAGACAAGGGGATACGACGTGCTGTTGGAGGTTAGAAGAAGGATGTGAAGAGGGTGGGGGGAGGGTGGGGGGAGGGTGGGGGGATGGTGGGAGGGGGATTTATATATAGGGTTCTGTGCATTTTTTTTGAAACGGCCCCTATCATTTGTTATGGTAGTTTTGTGGTTTTTTGGAAAGCCAGAGGAGGGTTGTCGAGGCATGGAGGAAATTTTAGGGGGAGAGAGTTTTTAAGGTAGAAGATCTATAGGGTGATCTTGAGGGGCAAACCATTCTAATAGTTTCAATAAAATTTACTATAATAAGAATAATAAAGTTAATTAATAAAAATAATTAAAAAAAAAGTTTGTCGAAAGTAAGAAATGATACTAATATTTTAAAGAAAAATTAAAATTGTAAAACAAATGATAAGAAAAATTAAAAATTATGTAAAAATTATGTAGAAAAATTATGTATTGTAGAATAGCCGTGTTATGTGCCCCAACTAAAAATGATAATCCTTGTCTAAGTAATACATACAATAGCTCCTTGAAAAGCTAATATTGATTAATTTCCTTGGAAAATCGTGAGAAAATACAAATTTGGAAACGCAATTGTGAAAGAAATACAAAAAAATTTAGATCGTAGGGGAAAAATTACAAAAAAACACTGACAACCACATGGAATGAAAAACTTTATTATTTTATTGTACAATTGGCAAACATACTTAGTGGTGTTATAGTTGTTATCAAGCAAAGCTCTAAAAATAGAATTAAACCGAAAACAAAACCATAAAAAAATGTTGCAGGTTTGGGTTATTTATATTATAGACATGATGGTCTTTTTCAAATCATTTATTTTTTTGCGCAAGACTTTTAACATGACTTACGAGCACTTTAAAAAAAAATCGTTTGTAATTGGTTATTCATTTTTTATTCAATTATGCCCCCGTAGAGGAGACGATCATCTGAGAGCTGTGGATTTATAAGTAGGTAACCAGCTCAGATGTTTTTTCCACCTTTCATAAGGAAAAATTGGAGAGTAAACTTGATCGTTTTATGTTCTATATGTTTTATCATACATTTAAAGAAATGTAAGGATGTAAAAGTAAATGATGTGATGGAGAAATAGTAGGATGGGGTAGGAGATGGATTCGATAGTAGATAAAAACTCTATAGATGCATTACTAACATTCAATCAACTTTTATTCATCGCATGACTTTGTACCACACTGACAAGGAGATACTTTTGAGGGTTGGTATTGGTGGGGTATTATTATTCGGTGTCACAGAGATCTTTTTGAAAACCAGTTGAGTGGAAGCATTCCATCGTCCATCGGTCAACTGAAATCCCTCCAATACTTGTAAGACACATGACACTAAAGCTATGTTGCGTTTTAAAAGTATGCTCCAGATTTTAAGGCTTGAAATTTTTTTGGACGATTTGAAAATAAATATTCTATGTGAAGCAAATAATTGATAATAGTAAATAATTACTAATATTTATTACAATTGCAATTAAAAATAATTATTAACGATGATACAATTTTTAAAAGGATATAAATTAATGTATTGTTAATTCATTGTTATAAGATGGAGAAAAATATGTTTCTTTATTGAGAGACGTATACCAATGGAGGCCAAATAACGCCTACGGAGACGTGGGCTATGGCGTGCTCCTTGGGTATAGAGAGAGGGAGGGTTTCCAGGGTTTTTGTTTTTTAATGGTGTTTATGGTTTCGAATATTTTCAAGGTTTTAGGGCTTTTAGATTAGGGTTTACATATTTTTAATGGTTTTTATGGTTTTGAGGATTTTAGGGTTTTCGGATTCGTAGAAATTGTAGGATTGTTTTAGTTTTAAGAGTTTCAAAGGGTTTAAGGGTTTTTAGATTATTTCAGGTTTTTAAAGTTTTTATATTTTTTGGATTTTCATGTTTTTGAGGATTGTACGGTTTCAAGGTTTTTTGTTGTTTTGTGGCTTTTACGGCTAGTAGGATTGATGGGATTTTTTTTAGTTTTTACGTTATATGGCTCTTTTGGGTTTTTTTTTCGTTTTTACAGTAGGGAATTCAAGGTACTTAGGGTTTTCAAGTGTTCTAATTTTTTGAGGGATTTTAAATTTTCTTAAGTTTATGGCGTTTTAACGTTTCTAAGGTTTTTAATCGTTTATAGAATTTTTAGGGTTTCTGTTTTTAGGGTTTTAAAGGTTTATAGAGTAGGAATCTACGGTTTTAGGTTCTTTAGGTTTTTGTTGGTTTTTAAGTTTTGGAATTAAAGATAATAATGATAACAATAATGATAACTGGTAATATTGAGCGGGAAAAGGGAGATTTTTTAGGGGTAGAGATATAAAAATGGTGGCATGCGACTCGTTGAGACGGAGGAACATGGCGTGCTCATAAAAGGGTAGCGGGAAGAAGAGGGTAATTGTGAAAGAGGGATTTTGAGGATGATTCTTTTAGGGGGTTTGAAGGGCTTTTGGGTTTTAATGCCCAGGTGAGGGTCATCGAGGCTGAGAGGAAGAGAAAGGGAGGAAAATAGAGGAGGAGAGAGAGGAGCAAGAGGAAAAGGGTGGTTTTTTTATTTTCTTTTTTTGGCGTGATTTAATGAAAACTGGTCATTTTTTTCTCTGAAGTGTAATAGTGGATACAAAACCTTCACATGTGTATGCTAAAAGTTTCCTCACTCCAGTTTTTTTAGACTGAACTTGTAACATTCACTAACTAGGAAACACTTTGGGGTGTTGGTGTTTGATGGGGTGTAAACGTTTGGTGTCCCAGGAGTCTATCTGATAGCCCACCGATGTTCGAACTTACACCACATGGCAACCAGTTGATTGGAAGTATTCCATGGTCCATTGGTCAATTAAGATCCCTCCAATATTTGTAACACATGATATCATGGCTTTGTCGCCCATCAAGTCACATGATTACCATGTACATCATGAATGATAGTAGATAAATAGTAAATTGTTATAGTTTTATTATTATAATAAATATATAATAATAAGTTATAAATAGTATTAAAAATTAACTAAAAGTAAAAAGTTCAGATTTTATGATTGGTACTATAAAAAACTGGTAATATTTAATAATAAACAGAAGGAATAAATATTGTAAAAGTTAGAAGCATTGAGGGATTGCTATAATGTGTAATTTATGTTATATTATATATGAGAGTGTAAACCACTATCTATATCTATTACCTACAACTAATTGATTAACATCCCTCCAACAACTGTAAGCCACAAAACACTTTAGCAATGTTGAGTAAATAATAATCAACAATAGCAATGTTGAGCAAGTAATAATCAGCAATAAATACTATTGAATACTAGCACAATAATAATAACAAATAAATGTAATTAAATAATAATGATAATCATATTCCTAAACAATAATAATCAATAGTAATAAAATAATAAAATAGTATAATAAAATAATAATATAATAATGTAACGATATAAAAAAAAAAAAAAGTAATAATAATCAATAAAAATAGATTAAATAACAACTGATTGAGAATAAATATCAAATAATTGTAAATAATAAATAATAAATAAGAATAACAATTAAAAAGTAAATAACAAGTAATTATAAAATAATAATAAAACGATAATGATTGTTAATAAATACAACATTATAGTAAACAATAGTAAAATTAGTAAAAAAACAAAAAAAATGTTAAGTAACAAATATTCATAAATAAGAATGAAAATGTCCTGTGTGTATATTTCTTGTTTTCTTTTTAATTTTGAATGTTTTATTTGACTTTTTTTTTCAGTGCGAGAATAAATGGGGGCGGGCATGGGGGCGGAGAGATATGCAAGCAAATATGGTTTTGTGTGGACATTGTGTTAAAAGTTTCAACCTAACAATGAAAAAACATGATATCAAATATAATAGTCATCATTTTTTGAAGTGTTACAGTGGATCAAAATGTACTAAATGTATATACTAAGAACATTTCTTGAACCTATAGACTTTACCGAATACTAACTAGCAGAAACTTTGGGAAGTGGGTGTTGATGTTGATGTTCGGAATCACAGAGATCTATCTCAAAACAATTTGAGTGGAAGCATTCCATCGTCCATCGGTCAATTGGCATCTCTTCAATCCTTGTAAGACACGTGACACGGTACCTATGCTGTGCATCAAAAGTGTGCTCTTAAATGGTGTGACTTAAGAAACTTTTTAATCATTTGGAATAAGATGATTTATGTGAAGTAAGGGAGGGAAAAAAATAATAATGATATTTTCTAAAAATAATAAATAACATTCAATGTTACAAAAAAATAGCGATATAAGTTCATAATTTTGAGAGGGGACGGTTGGATAGAGTCCTATAAGTATAGAGGCTAGGCAATGTCTACAAAATCGGGAGGCTATGTTGTAAAGGGAGGTGGAACCACGTGGAGGGAGGTTTTTGAGATTTTTTTTTTAATGGTTTTTAAGGTATTTTTGTTTGTTGGTTTTTTGGATTTCTTCATAAGGTTTTTAGCGTTTTTAGAGTTTTAAGGGTGTATATGTTTTTATATTATTTATGGTTTTATGATTTGTTTTTTATAGATTTGTTTTTGGGTTTCTAACTGGTTATATTTTAAATTTTTTTACAGTTATTAGCGCATGAGGATATTAAAACATTTCTAAGGTTTTGAGGGTTTTATCGTTTCTGAATTTTTAGTATTTTTTCAAGGATATGGTTTTAGCGTTTTATTTTTTCTTCTTTTGTAGGTTTATTTTAGTGTTATTTGGAGTATGATGGTGGATAGAACCCCCCTTCTATCTGTTTGCTAAGAATTCGCACACTATCGTTTTTTTAGTTTTTAAAGAGTACCGTATACTAGTCAGGAGACAACATTTGGGGGTGGGTGTTGGTGGGGTGACTGGTCGGTGTCACAGAGATCTACAAACCAACCAGTTGAGTAGAAGCATTCCATCGTCCATTGGTCAACTGACATCGCTCGCTTACTTGTAGGACACTTGACCCCATGGCTTTGTTGAGTACTAAAAATCAGCAATAAGTTAATATAATATAATAACAAATAATAAAGAAATAGTAACGACAAATCAATAAAAAATAATAATAATTTATTGTTAATAATAACAAATACAAGATAATAATAAACATTAATAGATAATACTAAAAAGATTGTAATTAATAAATGGTCATTAATAATATTGAAGTAATAATTACGAGGGAAGACTAATAATGAAAGATATTTATATATAAAATCTAATATTTTTTATTAGTGTCATGAAATTAGAGCCCATAATAATTACTATTGCTAATAGGTACTACTAATTCTTATTAGTTGTAAAAATAATCACATTTAATAAAAAAAACTATAATGATTAATAATATTAAAAGGGTTTTTTGCGGAGGGAGTGTGTCGTGATGGAGGCTTGACGGGGCCCCATGAGATCTAAACTGATTGCATTCTCCTCGGGATAGAGGAAGGAGGGGAAAGGGTGGAGGGAGGGTTTTGAGGGTGTTATGGGGTTTTATGGATGTTTTAGTATAATTGGCCGCTGGAGCAAAAGGGATAGAGAGGGAGGGGCAAGGAGGAAAGGGAGGTGGGGAAAAACTGGTTTTTAAAGGAGAGGTTTCCAAAAGAGACTTATGCTATGAGTTAGAAATAAAAATGATGATAAAATTATTGATTTAATGAAAATAATCATAACAACGAATAATGATAATAATGACAAAAAAATATGTATATGAAAAATTGGAGATTGAAATCTAGGATATCTTTTAATATATTTTCGCCTATATTCGAGGCTCTTATGTTTTAAGTTGTATCTTCCTAGCGCAAATTTTGATCATTTTTACTTTCTTTTTGTGTTTGAAAAACAATGTCAATAATGGAAAATCAAGTATTATGATAGAGAACAATAGGTGGTGGTGGATTTGGGAATGAATTCGTATGAAACCTTTTAGATTTATTTATTAAGAATTCACACTCAAACGTTTTTTTCAGTATATGGCTTTGTACCACAGGTGACGAGGAGAGAGTGGGTGAGTGTTGACGGGGTGTGAATGTTTGGTGTCACAGATATCTAAGGTACAACCAGTTGAGTGGAAGCATTCCATCCTCTATCGGTCAATTGACAAACCTTTCTACCTTGAAAGACACATAATACTATGGCTTTGTTGAGTAATTAATATTGAACATTATTTCTCATTTTTTATCAATTGTGATGGTGGTTATAAAACCTTTAGATTTGTTTGGTGAAGTAGCATTCTCAATTATTTAGTTTATAACTTGTACCATATTCTGAGAGACACTTTTGTGAAGAGGGGAGATGTTGGGGTGGGAATGTTTGGTGTCAAAGGGATTTATCTTGGAACCAATTGAGTGGAACTATTCCTTCGTCCATCGGTCAGCTGACATCACTCAAAAAATTGTAAGATACAAGACACAATTCCTATGTTGCACATCGAAAGTGTGCTCCTAATTGGTATGGCATAATTATTTCAAAAGAAATATCCTATGTGAAGCAAGAGCGCGAAATTGTTAAAGAGAACAACAATAAATACAAGTAATATATTTTTTTAAATAATATATATATTTTTTAAATAATAGTTAATGATTATGATTATAATAATAATAATTACAAATTTTATAATTATAAATATTGAAGAGGAAAAAATTGGGTTTCTTAGAGGGAAACGTAGAGTGATGAAGGTCAAACAACACTTTTGAGACGCAAGACTATAGCACGCTCCTCGGTTATAAATAGGGAGGGTTTTGAAGGTTTTATTTTTTATGGTTTTTAGGATTTTTCTGGTTTATCGATTTTTATGGTTTTATGGTTTTATTGTTTAGAAGGTTTTTAGGGTTTGAGGATATTTAGAGTTTCAATCTTTTACGGGGTTTTTAGATTTATACAAGTTCCTGAATTTATGTGATTTTTATCGTTTTTAGGATTTTTATGGTTTTTGCAATTTCAATGTTTTGTGTGGCTTTGAGGGTTTTACGGTGTTTATGTTTTGTAAAGTTTTTTAGGTTTCCAGGGTTTGAAGGGTTCTAACGGATTTTGGACATATGTAAGTCTTGTAATTTTTTATGAGTTAAGAGGGTTTTCATGTTGTTTAACGTTTTTAGGATCAGAGGAATATTTATGGTTTTAAGAGATGCAAGGTTTGAAGGCTTTGCAGGGTTTATTGAGTATTTTGGTTTGATAAGTTTTATAGTTATGTGGTTTTTACAATTGTTACAATTATTAGGGTTTTGTGGGTATTTAGTTTTGTAAAGTCATTCAATTTCTAATTGTTCTAACGTTTGATGGTTTCTCAAGTTTCTAAAGTTTGCAGTGTTTTTTGGGCTCAAAAGGTTCTAAGGGTATAAGATGGTCAAGATTTTACCGCGTTGTGGTTTTAAAGTTTTAAAGGCTTATAATTTATTTTGAGCTGTTAGTGCTTTTAGAACTTTCAAGGTTTTTAGGATTCTAAGGTTTTGGGATCTTTACGATTTGTTGTTTAGTTGAAAATAATATTGACAATAATGATAATAGTTGATAATATATATAGATGATTGACGATAAAAAAATACAAAGCTTTTTGTCAATGAGTATTTGCCTTAAATTTTGATAATCTACATCGAAACAAAAAAGACTACAAAAACAAAACCTGAAAAATGCAAATGCGGTTTTGACATAAAGCTAATTTTAGGTATAACTGATGAAGGAAAAACTAGTTCTGGTAAACGGAATTAAAATTCATTTAAACTCCGATAAGAATCCGCCGCAAGACCAAAGATACATACAAATTTACTAAAAGAGGTACACAAGGCTCAACGAAATTCTAGATGTACCTCGTTTGAACTTAAAAGAGGAAAGGCAGATGTAAGTTTAGACAAAGCTTCAATAGATTTTCAATACCCCCTCGCTATTAAAGCATGGCTAGTCACGACGAGTGGCGTTACAGATATTTTTTTTACATAATGGTCGCGCTTGGTGAAGCATTAGGCAAGTTGGCCAATTGTGGCAGAATATCGGCGTTCAGGCGACTAAACCAAATGGCGGTTCCCGTAGCCGAGGTCTCAGAATACAATAGTAGCTTATTTTCAAGAAGACTGTGAGAAAATTCCTCCACCAAAAAAAAACACACACCCAAAATAGACCGACTGTCATCGGGTTGGTTACCCCAATCCGCAGCGCAAAAACAAAAAATAGAGGATTCCGGGGGAGGAGAAGAAGAGGAATGTTGAAGAATGTTGTGAAAAGGTGAAGTGAAGATGCTTTATGTCTTGAGCATACTGTTGGTCGACTGACTAATTTCCACAAGATTTGGCGGCGTTCTTGCAAAACCGGTTATTCAATTGCCAGAGTTTTAGGCAACGTTCTTACAAACCCGTCCGAATAACTTCCACCGTGATGAGCGGCGGTCATGTAGGATCCGTCTGAATAATTGACATTGTTTTAGGCAAAAGTTGTAAGGTGGTGAGATCCGAGGGCGTTGTGGCAAAATCGCTTAAATTTGCTAAGATTAGAATTTGTACGAGTGGAGCAAGAATCAACAACTAGCCGCAAAAATAATCTTGGTCGACACTACAATGCCGCTCACCCTTTAGCTCATTGTACACCACAATTTGCACGCTACACTACACGAGTCATTCACCTCAGTAATAGATTCGCAGGTATAATGTGGTAAGGATTTTTTGTTAATGTAGAGGGGGAGGGACAGGAAAAGGGAAAGAGAGAAGAAAAGAGAGAGTTTGAGGTGAGAGAGGGAAAGGGAGTGGGAAAAAAAGACATCGAGAGGAAGAGGGAGCAGGAGTGAGCGGGAGAGAGGGTAATAACGAGACAGCAATATACTCACTTATTTTAATTAATATAAACAATGAAAATCGCTAATTATAAGTTTTAGTAAATACATACATATCTTTAAAAAATAATATAAATTTCTAATGAAAATGGAACAAAAGCATTTTTTTTCTTTTTTGTCAACAGTTTTTGAGATTTTGATGGCTGTAAAAGTTGTGTTTTCATTTTGATCTTAGACTTTCTCATATACATCTTTTTTTATCTTCATTATAGAAAACTGAGTGATGTGATGAGAGGATGAGTTGTGAGGAGGGGGTTTGTTGCTGATATTGATGTGGTATGAAAACTTTGAATTGTTACAATTGTGTATGATTCGTTCTATTTTTCTGGAAGTGTTATTTTACTTAATTGGCTCTGGGACGTGTTATCTTGCTCTTGAAGGGTAGAAGAGAGGGAGAGGTGGCAAAGGCCATATGGTGTGAAATCTATTTTTTATTTCTACTTTAATTCCGCCAATAAGTAGTAATTGTTTCGTTTTTTATTTGTTTATCATTTTTTTTTATTTTTTGTTTTATAATCAGTTGAGATAAGATTAATCTATGTGAAACAATGTATCAAAGGCAAAAAACAGGGTGGTAAGAGTTTTTCCGTAAAATACAAATATATTTAATATTCTTATACATAATTATATATAGGAGTGATTACAAAATCAAGTACTTTTTTGCTTAAAATTTGACTTGATTACGACATATTAGGTTTTTTTCACATCCAAAATTAGGATATGTATTTATATTCTAAATTTTTGGAGATTGTTTTTGTTTACTCCATGTTACTATATATATAAAAATGCGAGTGATGGAACGTAGAAAATACCGAATTGGAGGGTGGGGTGTGGTATTCAAAGGAGAGAGAGTGTGTGCAAACAAATGGAATTTCAGATCAAATCTATCAACTATAACAAATAATCAATTTCACGATATAGATACAATTATGTTTAGAACAATATGTATGTAATGTATGTATGTATAGTGTACATTAAACATATATACTATATATACATATGTTTGCTGGTAAAACGCATTCAGTTTTTTGTAAGTGTACAATTTTGTACCACATACTGATCAAAAGGCACTTTGTGGGGGGGGGGAGAGGAGGTCCTGTTGGTGGTTTGTGCCTATTTAATGTCACAGAGACCTATCTGGCAACCAGTTGAGTGGAAGCATTCCATCGTCCATCGGTCAACTCACATCCCTCCAATTCTTGTAAGACACATGACACTATGGTTAAGTTATGGATAAAAAGTGTCCTCTAAATTATTGTTGTAAAAAAAAAAGACACCACATAGCAGATTAAAGTAATAATTTGTTCGCAATACTTCTTGCATGTTTATTTTGATCATTTGAAAGAGAATAATATATGCGAGGAAGAGAGGTTAAGGAAGAGCAGCATTTTTATAAGATATAGATATCTTTGTGAATGATTTGTTAAGGGGTTACCTTAAGGTTTAAGGGTAGGGGTAGGGGTGGGGGTGTGGGTCGAAGTGAGGGGGACGGATTTGAACTAGAGGATCAAAATTAGTCTTTGTCGTGTTAAAATTCTTTTTTTTACAATTTTTTTGAATAATGTAACAAAAATGTTGTTATGCGGTAAGGATTCATTAATGTTGGATTCTTAAAAGAGAGAGAAGAAGAGGGACAGGAAAAGAGAGTTTAAGGGTGAGAGAGGGAGAGGGTGTGAGAGAGAAAGGTAAAGAGGGAAATAACGAGACAACAACTATATTCACTTATTTTAATTAATATTAACAATGAAAATCTCTAATTATAATTTTTAATAAAAACATATTGATCTTTAAAAAAAACTTCTGAATTTCCAAAAGAATGGAACAAAAGCATTTTTTTTTGTCAACAATATTTGAGGTTTTGATGGCTGTAAAAGTTGTGTTTTCCTTTTGATCTTAGACTTTCTCATAAATGTTTTCTTTTATCTTCATTATAGAAAACTGAGTGATGTGATGGGAGGATGATTTGTGAGGAGGGGATTTGTCGTTGATATTGATGTGGTGTGAAAACTTTGAATTGTTACAATTGTGTATGGTTCATTCTATTTTTTGAAAAGGGTTATTTTACTCAATTGGCTCCGGGAAGTGTTATCTTGCTCTTGAAGGGTAGAAGAGAGGGAGAGGTGGCAAAGGCCATATGGTGTGAAATCTATTTTTTATTTTTACTTTTATTCCGCCAATAAGTATTTATTTCGTTTTTAACTTGTTTATCATTTTTTCTGTTTTTTTGTTTTATAATCAGTTGAGTTAGAATAGTCTATGTGAGACAATGCACCAAAGGCAAAAAAAAGGGTGGCAAAAGTGTTTCCGTAAAATACAAATATGTTTAATATTCTTGTGCTAAGTTATATATAGGGGGAGTGATTACACGATCAAGTACCTTTTGCTTGAAAACATGATTACGACATATTAGGTTTTTTCACATCCAAACTTAAGATATATATTTTTATTCTAAATTTTTGGAGATTGTTTTTGTTCAGTACATGCTATCAATTGGTGTGGTGTTCAGAGGAGAAAGTGTGTGTGCAAACAAATGGAATTGCAGATCAAATCTATCAACTATAACAAATAATCAATTTCACGATATAGATACAATTATGTTTAGAACCATATGTATGTAATGTATGTATATATAGTGTACATTAAACATATATACTATATATACATATGTTTGCTGGTAAAACGCATTCAGTTTTTTGTAAGTGTACAATTTTGTACCACATACTGATCAAAAGGCACTTTGTGGGGGGGGGGAGAGGAGGGTATTGATGGTGGGTGTGCCTAATTAATGTCTCAGGACGCTGGATTACAACCAGTTGAGTGGAGGCATTCCATTGTCTATCGGTCAACTCACATCCCTCCAATCCTTGTAAGACACATGACACTATGGTTAAGTTATGCATAAAAAGTGTCCTCTAAATTATTGTTGTAAAAAAAAGACACCACATATTAGATTAAAGTAATAATTTGTTCGTAATACTTCTTGCATTTTATTTTTGGATCATTTGAAAGAGAGTAATATATGCAAGGAAGAGGGGTTAAAGTAGAGGAGTATTCTTATAAGATATAGATATTTTTGTAAATGATTTGTTATGAGGTTGCCTTTAGGGGTAGGGGTGGGGGTGGGAGTAGGGGTGGGGGTGGGGATGGGGGTCGATATGCGGTAAGGATTTTTTTGCTAGTGTTGGATTCTTCAAAACAGTTTATAGTTTTTTATGTTTCAGCAATTTTTTATTTTTTTTTAATTGCTTTCGAAAGAAGCGTTTTGTACTGATTTCCAATCACTTCTTTCTGAAACCATATAAAACTAGATCAATTACTTCACGAAATTTCAACATTTTCAAGTTTTTGCTCTTGAAACAGAAAATGTCCAAATCGATCTTTTGCATGGCAAAGATGAATGCAAGACGACAATAGTAATTGTTTTAATAACAGGAAAATTAATCGTATTACCAATCAGAACAATTTTAGGAAAAATATAATTAGATTACGATAATAATAAATAGTAATAGTATTAATATTAAAAAACTGTAAATAATTAATATTACGTTTAAAAAGTAACATACATTAAGCAATTAATAATAGGAAGAAACTAATTCAAATATTAAATAAATAGTGATTATAATACGATAATAATAATAGATGTCAACAAAAAACCAATAGTTGACAAATGGTTCTAAATAATAAAGAACCAAAACTAGCAAAAAAATCCTTGATTATAATAGATGTCAACAAAAAATATTCAATGGTTGACAAATGGTTCTTAATAATAAATAATGAAAACTGAACGATCATAAACAAATTAGAAAAAATAATATGAATAACGAATGATAAATAATATATAATAATAAATAAAATTGATCAGTAAAAATGATACTCAAAAATAAATATTTCAAAGAAAAACCAACCAGCACCAGATGAAAATGTGAGTAATGTAGAAGTAAAGTTGCCTACAAATGAAATTTATTGAAACTAACAAAAAATTGATAAATATTGTGAAATGTTAATAAAATTAATAAGTACAATTAGTAATATCAATAAAAATTTAGAATAATAATAATAATTAACGATATTGAGTGCAAAACCTATGCAAATAAATACAAATTAATAACAAAATAACCACAATAACAATTACTTCTGATTAGTAATTTGATTATATAATAGAAGTAGCTACGAAAAAAACAATAATAATAATGATTATTAGTTATAATAAGTAGTTTTATATTAAAAAAACATTGTTAATGAAAACTTGTAGATCTTTAATCACATTGTGAATTTTAATGTGGAGAAACAAAATGAATTTTCTCTTTTGATCTTTTATCAGCAATACTTAAGGTTTTTGATTATAAAAGATAAGGTGTTTTCCTATTTGGAAACTTAACTTTTTTATATGTTTTTTTATTTATATCTTTTGAAGTTTAAATATAGAACGGTAACTGAAAATGGGGGAAAAAAAGTGGGAAAGGGGGAAAAGACTCGTGATTGAAATGATGTTGTATAGAAACACCGTATTAAATCATTGTATATGTTTCTTTTTTATTTTTAGCGAGTAGGGTGAGTGTTTCGTTTTGCGAGTTTTTCTTTTTTCGTCATAGAGGAAGGGGAGAGGGTGGTGGGATGCGGAGAATTCTTACAAAAGCCTATAGGTTTAAAATTCTTTTTGTAAATTTTAATTCGTTTGGCTATTTTTTTTTGTTCTTTTGGGTCCTTTTTCTTTCTAACCATTTTCAATGCAATAACATGCATGAAGCAAAGTACTGAAAGCAAAGAGGGTGGCGAGAGATAGGAAGTAGAAATGCATATGTATTCATAATTTGTGGGCATTTGTATGTAGTAGGGAGTGATGAAACAAAGAAATACCGTTTGTTATAAAACTTGACATTATTTTTATTTTGATCCAAATTTAAGATTTTTTTTATATTTCAAGGGTCGCAAATTGATTTTGTTCAATACACGTTATTGCGAACTTTTCCTATATAAACATTCTAAATGGAAAATCGAGCAAAAAAACGCAGGAAAAAGCTAAAAGAGGGGAGGGTGCTGAAGGTGCGGTTTGCGGAGAAAAACAAATTTAATTGTTAATTGTATGAGTTAAAACAAAAATTCAATTCCAATTTTTATTCTTCTTGTTTTAAGTCTTACTCTAAATAAAAACTCTTTGAATGTATTCATCAAGAATTCACATTAATATGGGTGGGGTGTTGGTGCTTGAGTGTGAATGTTTGGTATCCTAGAGATCTAAGTGACAACCAGTTGAGTGGAAGCATTCCATCGTCCATCGGTCAACTGACATCCCTTTATGATTTGTGAGACACATGACCTATGGCTATGTTGCATATTAACAGTGTATTTGAAATGTTTATGTTTTGTCGCTATAGTTTTAGAAAGTCATTTTGTTGCGTTTTTTTTTTTTTTTTTTTTTTTGGAGTGTTTATTCATGTGAGGAATTGAGTGTAAGGTTGGACGAAAAGGTGCTGTGATAGGACATAAATAGTTCTCTAAATTTCATTTGTTTGAGAGGTTATATTCGAGGAGAAAAAAAAATTGAAAGATAAAGCTTCTGTTGTATAATTTTACTTTTTTTCCAGTTTGAAAAATTATATGAAAATAATATTTATACATATAATATATATATATATATATATATACATAGAATAACAATTTGCCAGTGTTAGTTTTGTGAAACTCGTTTTCGGTTTTCTATCTTTACCTTTCAATTTTACTGTACATTTTGAATCGTATTTAAATGATAAGTCTTTCTTTTTTTTGATAGTATTTTAAACTATATCCATGCATTTAACAAGAAAATCATCAATATGTTGAACATCTTGAAAAAAAAACCACAAAATGATAACTATTGGATAGGCTTCTAACTCTATACTTTGAGAGAACAAGTTAAGACTAAAAATATATGCTTTTGGTAAAATTAGTGTGATAGCAAGAAGTATACAATGTTGTACGTTGTACTTATGGATGCTCAAATGTACAAGCATATGGATGTAGTATACATACTTTTTGAGATAGACCATTATGAGAAAGGACAGCACCACCGATGATTTGATTCTATCCAGCGGAAGAAATAGTTGCTACAATTTGTGAACGGTACTTTACGTGATAATATTGTTGGGGTAGTCAATCTCTGTCTTAGTAACAGTCTCAAGTAGACTTCAACCACCAAAATAACTGTTCATGTAATGTATTCTACGTTTATTCAGGAAAAATGTAAACTAGAATCATAAACTAGATTAAGCGCTTATAAGTTGTACTGCTAAAGTACAGTTTTATGTACTGTAAATCAGCACAACAGATGTATCTTGTTTATTTATTCAGACGAAAACCATTTTTAGACCCTGTTTTGACATTTTTCATCCGGACTAGGAATTTTCCAGATTATTCTGCATCGGAATCTTGATTTGTTCGAAGTTTAGGTTCTTTTAGACCTTTTCATAATATTTTCCTATCTAGACTAGGAATTTGCATGTGGGGTCTTTGTACATCAGAACTTGGTTTGTTATAAGTTGCACTGCCTTTTTTTGATATAGACCAACCGAGGAGGTAGGCAGAAAGTGCTTATTTAGGCAGGTGGCTAAAGAAGCTTATCTGTGAGGTTCTCGTCTAGATTATGATCCCACGCCCTAAACTGCCTGCATATGACGGAAAGAGACATCTAATTTGCGGAGTATTAATCACTAGTTACCTGGAATAAAAGGGATTGATGGACATTATCGACAGATCATTAACGGATCCAAGAACGATACCCAAGTTAGCTCTTTGAACACAGTCATCTTTGTGAATGCCTTCGGAAAACCTTCAGCCAAAGATAAAGCATAAGGAGTCCTCCTAAAACAACAAATCCTCTTCTACGATTTCATCTTGGAATTGAAAAGAATATTGGAGCTCAAAATATACTCACGCAATGTGTGCCAAATTACCCTATTATATCTTTGCTCAGGTTTGCTAAGGCATCGAACATTTGTAACAATTAGAAGATATGTATCTAAACTTGAGGCATCGGACGTTTGTAAAGATCAGTAGATATATATCAAATATCCCACATTGATAATTAGAGTGCCTGGCCAAACTTTACGGTAAAATACAGCAGGAGGTTTTATGGTAGAGTACGTCAATGGATTTCAGAGTGTGTTTACAAAAGCTGTAGCAACAAGTAAATTTTTACTTGTTACCTTGTTGTAACAAAAGCTAGAGTTTCTACCCTATTGCTGAATAAGTATTTTAGGTGATTATTTGTCTGCATTGAGACAATAAAACTGTGATGCAGCAAATGCAGATTATAGCTCTAAGTAATTGGAAATTGGCATATGCACTCAGTCTAATTTTATTAAAATAATTAAACTTTAAGCTTATGAGTGACAGATTAATCACTCAAGCTCTTACTTCCAATTTAAAAAACAGTCATGAATGCTAACTCACAAGGCAACGAACGCAGTGGTGGGAAAAACAAAACTGTAACTGATGCCAATCTGTGTTCATACTGCCACAAGCCGGGACATTGAAAAAAGGAATGTCCAAAATAAAAAAGGATGGTATCAACCCTCGACAACAAAAGAGGGAATCCAAAAGGCAAACCAATCCCAAAACAAGAGCTCCACATCAGTGAGACGTAAAACGAAATGATGGAAGTAACAACCTTTTCAGAATTCATTTCATGTATGTCCAACACAACAAGTGGAGTTGGACCGAGAGCTTTAGCTCATATGTGTAAAGATCGGAATTGGTTTTGTAACTTTCAAGATGATCAAACAGACCAGGATCTAATGTGGAAACGGCACAAGTGAAATCTTTTCAGCCAAAATCGAAGTAAAACTTATGCTCAATATCAATAAACAGGAAATCACTAGGATGATAGAAGATGTCTTGTATGCCCTTAGCTTTGCCAAAATCTTGTTTTACACAGCTTTAGTAGCAGCCAAAGGATTGAAGAGAGAAAACAACATGTATCGTTTGAAAATGGGCTTTAAAAGCTAGATTTTTGGATTGTACACTGGTGCTTTATATGATCATGAAGTATGGCATAAAACGATAAGACCCATTAATTTTTGATAAACTTGATAGCATGATGAAAAAGTGAATGGTAAAAACAATCAGTTATTTGAAAAAGGAAAGCACAAATATGTTGGATGGGTGTGTTTTAGGTAAAATTCATAGGCAACCCTTTCCAAAAGAATGTGTTACCAAAGCCAATAGGATTTTGGAATTAGTCCACCTTCATGTTTGGGGACCTACATGGATAAAATCACTCCGTGGAAAAAGATATATAATGACTATTACATACATAATGACTATTACAGATAATTGATCCAGGTGTACAAGGGTCTATTTCATAAAATCTAAAATTGAGTTACTTTCATTATTCAATGAGATAGGGGCGACCTATACTGCAAGTAAGGTCTGATAAAGAGCATGTGTCTAACGAATTCTTGAAATACCTAAAGAAAGAAGGAATCCCTTGTCATCTCTTGGTACCGTATATTCTCAAGCAAAATGGAGTACGTAAGAGACTTAACCGCACTCTACCTGATTGTGCTCGAAGTATGCTAGCCGACATAGGGTTGGAAAATAATTTCTGGGTGGAGGCACTAAACTGTGTGGCATACATTAATTATAGAGTAAATACAAAGGCAATCAGAAAATAATACTCTATTTGAAACCTGGACTGGGAAAAAACTCATAGTAAGTCACTTAAAAGTTTTTGGCACGAAGTTGTTCAGTCTAGAAAATTACCCAAAATATGGAAATTAAATTTTAAAGGAATTTCACGGATATTAGTGGGATGTACTGAACAGGCTAAATGTTATAGAATCTACGATTATGTATTCAGGAATGTGCATAATAAAAGAAAAAGGAAAGGCAGTAGATGGTATAAGATGTTTTCACAGAGATCAAAGATGAAAAATAGGATAAATCTTAAACATATGCTGTAATTGGATCGGACAAATATGTACCTAAGCCAACCTATGATACATTTGAATGAAAAATAGAAATAGCTTAGAAGGAGTCAAACACGAAGCAATACAGCAGAACTCTACTAGAATCTGATACATACCCAAGCGTCATAAATTTCAATCAGAAATAGAAACCGGAAAGGATACCCCAGGAGTCAAACAAGAAACATTACCAGAAATAGACAGGGGAGAATGGCTACCGGGTTTAAATTTACCCTCAGATTTTTCTGGAGTTTGCAGAAGAAAAAATAGATCAATCTCGTATTTACCTTCTTAGCTTAAATAAGAGAGCTGTTAACCTTAACTGAAGCTGTGACATGCAACCAACGAGATGGATGGGAAGAAGCTGTGCATGAAGAAATGTCTTCTATTATATGAGCACCAACTTAGGAAGTAGTCGAGTTGCCCAAAGGTTGAAATAAAATTGAAATAAGTGGGTGTTCAAACTAAAAATTTCTCCAAATTATACTCTTAACAGATATAAAGCACGATTACTGGCAAACGGAAGATGGAATTGAGATGAGGCCTTTTTTCAAATGTATGGTTTTCCTCAGTGAGAATTATTTTTAGCATCGTAGCACCTGAATGTATGGAGGTTCACCAAATGGACTTAAAGATCGCTTCTCTATATAGCCAGTGGGAAGAAGTTTACATTAAACAACTGGTGAGATTTACAGAAAATGGAAAGAGAACTTAGTATGTCGACTCATTCAATCTTTATGATGTCTATCACAGGCTCTAGGCAGTGGAATCCGAAACTTGATCAGTTTTTGACTAGTCTAGGATGTGTTAGATTAAGCTTAGATAAATTGAGAGCATGTTTTATGCCCTAATGATAGGAGCAATGTTATTTATACGGTTGTGTATGCAGTTGAATTATAATTAGCAAGCCAAAGGACAAAACTTTTAAATTTAAAGCAGCATTAAACAATTCTTTTGACACGAAAGATATTGGTGAACCTAGGTATAGCTTAGGTATTCCTGTGGAAAGTGATAGGGAGGCTAATAATATCAGACTCACACAAGAAAAAACAATTAGAAACATGCTCGAAAGGCTTGATTTTTCCCAAGCTAATGGTTATACACTCCTCTAGTTTCAAAAATGAAATTAGCAAAGAAGTTTGATAATACAAAGCGTATCCGGGGAAAAATATGGTCAAAAGATGAAATGTTCATTTCCTTAGGTTTAATGCCGTACAGAGAGGTAGTCGAAAGTGTCATATACTTTACGAACTGTACGAGACCTGACACCTGAGTAGCAATGGGAATTCTAAGTCAAAGTCTACAAATTCGATGGAAAGTTGATTGGCAAAATGCAAAGAGAGTAGTGAGATATTTGACGGGATCTCAAGATGTTGAAGTATCTATTGGTCCTTGGAGTGATGCTAGTTATGGTGATGATGAAATTTCGGATCCTTGTTGAAGGTTGGTGTTGGAGCATGTTGCTGGGGGAGCAAAATATAAAAAGTTGCAACTCAGTTAACTATGGAATCAGAATACGTTGTTATGGAATCAAAATACGTTGTTGTGAGTCTTGCTGTAAAAGAAAATCTGTTTGTAAAAGCGTTTTTACAGGAAATAGGACGTGCAATCTGGACCTCAGATTTTGTTTTGCGACAATTAGGTAGCAATTGGTATAGCACCAAACTCTGAATGTCACTTTAAGAGTAATTACATAGATATAAGACTCAGCTCTGTTACAGAGAAAATTCAAGCCGAGTGATAAATTTCACATATACCGATGTAAATGTGATAGCCGATGATGTCAAACCCCAGCATGTCTACAACTAATCTTCTACAGAGAAAGAAGTGGACTCAAGATTAAAGCAACCTAAGAGTTAAAAGAGAAATGGATGGTAACTCCTAGCTTTATATAGTGAGAGATAAGTTAGGACTTAGATATTTTGTGAATGCTCCTAGGAAAATTAGTGTGACAAAAGGAAGTATACGAATGTCTGTACGTTTTACTATGGACGCCCAAAGGTAAAAGTAACTGGATGTAATATAATAACCTACTTTGCGGAATGGACCACTATGAGAAATGACAGCACGACCACCAATTTGATTCCATCCAATGGACGGAATAGTTACATGGATTTGTGAACTGTACCACAATAATCTAACAATATTGTCGGGGAGTGAATCTATGTGTCAATTACAATCTCAAGTAGCCCATCTTTATCTATAAATTTTAGACCTTTTGGTCACCTTCCCAGGAAACCTTTATATAGGCGCTGTGTCTGTCTTCGTTTTTTTCTGTCTGCAATACGGACGACCTCCAACTGTAGTACGGAAGGGCGACTTATTCGATGTTGTTGTATACCTGATAGCGACCAATACAGCGACCACGATCACGACCACACCGACACCGATCGCGTAAATTTAAACAGCGACGTCGACCGATGTGTCCGATATGTCCAGATGTACGGACGTGTTCGACCGGAAATAGTGACACGATGCACAAATTAAAAGTACGGTAGATACGGAAAAGTAAAAGGTGCGGGTGATCCGTTTGGAACGGGCATGATATTCGAGCATGATAAACGGGCATGATACTCTGGCATGAGAAACAAGACACGGTCCACGCACGTGTACCGGGCGTTGATTGACTTGTGTAATAAATACTGCGTTTCGTGTCCAGGAAGTAATGTAAAGTAGAATCATTGATTGGTGGCTTGTCAATTGTAGAGTCTGTTAGGATTAAAGTACAGTTTTCCACTTGGTCAAATAAGCACAACTATTGTGTTTTGTTTGTTTATTCAGTCAGAAAACCTTATTATAAACTTTGTTTTTTTTTGTTGTATTTTTCTATCTAGACTAAGAATTTGCAAGTTGATTCTTGTGCATCGGAACTTGGTCTGTTCTAAGTTTCAAGGTCTGTCTCTGATATAAACGACCAGGGATGTAAGCAAAAGTGCCTATTCAGTGATGGCTTAGGAGCTTTAATGTGAGATTCTCAAGAATGAAGAATTCAAGCCTGAATAACTCTGCACAGAATGGTGGATGTGGACAGAGAAAATCATAAACCAAATATTTTACCAACCAATATTTTGATGTATGATAGTAACTTAGAAAACAAAAAAAGTAATCAATGAGTAGAATAATAATAAATAAATTAAAATTATTATATGTTATAATATAATAATCACAGTCATAACAGCAATAGTAATAATAATAATAATATTAATAATAATAATAGTTATAATTATAATATACACAAACAGCCAATCCATAAATTTTAATAAACAATAATGGTAACAATAATAGAATATAATACAATATTTGAATAATGGTAGATAATTTGAGTAATCAATATTTTTTAAACATCAAATAAAAATTTTGAAACAAATATAGAAGTAAAAGAACGGAGAATCTATAAACCGAAAATTATCAGATTAAAAAAATGGCTGACAAACATTATAAACTAACATTAAATTAATAATAAGTAATAATAAATGACGTGTAATAATCAATTCTAGAAATAAAATATGTAGAAATTTATGAATGAATAAATATATAAAAGCATGAAAGATAATATAGAACGAATAGTTAAATAACAATAAAATTAAACACAACATAAAACTTAGATAGAAACGATAGTAATTTTAATATTTAAATCTTCACATTTCTAGAGTTACATCACAAGTGTTGGGATTTTTATATAAGCGACATATATCAAGAATGTCCACATAATGTCAAGAATTTAGGCTACACACTATATATAGATCCACTACAATGATCTTATACATCAATTAGTCTCACTGGAATATGTGTATTTCATCTGTAGTGGATATGTATGTTTGTCAAGCACATCTTGAGTTAAACTTCTTGGTTAGAAGACACGTACTAAAAGCAAAGCCTAAATTTTGTGGTCTTCTCTATGATATGAGCAGTTTATTGTACACCACCTTTCAATAATTTGTTGTTTATGTATCAAAGTTCATGCCTTTATAAACTTTTCCATTTTTAAGATGTGTTTTTATGGAATACTAACTTATTTTTATTTCACGAGCGTGGACCATATGTGAAGTGGTGTTTCAAGCAACTACCTCACCGGGCCAATTATCAAAGGCTATGAGCACCCAAACTGTGAAGAGTTGAGTGCCAATTGCCTGTTTGGCTCAAACCTCCCATCCCGGTGCGATTCCACATATCAACGAAGTAAAAGCGAATGTGACGCGTTTTGCAATGCGACCCAAGTAGGAGGACCTTGTGGGGGAGGCGGTATTTGCTCCAATGACACGAGCGGATTATCACCTACATGCTCATGCAATGAAGGATACGACAATCAAGCGAGCAAGTTCCTTTGCAAATGTATGTCCTCGTTTGACAAGTTATACACCAAAAACGAAGGTCTTAACCAAGGCAATAACGATAAAGTTTAGTTTCTTATCGTTTTTCGTGCTTGCTATGGACTAATTTGATGTTAATAGCGATGCCTTTTTGCATGCCGATAATTTTTGGTCGATGAAGCATTCAATTGTGAAAAACGCATAATACTGTTATTTCTATTCTATTTAATGAGACATCTTTATTTGCCTAAAATGCAAAAAATAGTTTTAAATTCATATTCACTTACGCTTTTATATTTATGACCTGTTCAATATAACCCTTAAACATGCGTGGGAAGTTTGCTATATTTTTTTAATGCGTAAAGCAAATGGCAATATCTCGGAATGTGGGAGTGCACATATTACTTGAAACTATTCTTCACTTCCGTTGCTTTGTGGATTGAAAAAAATCAAGATTTAGAAAGAAATTCTTGCTCCATCTTCGAAGGAAATATATGTCCGGTTTGTCTAATGGAGAGTATTTTTTATTCTTGTCCCAATTATTAGCCGTAAGGTTGGCTATGGCCCTTGATAAATTTGGTGAAATTTCAAAACATATGGATTGAATGTCAAGAATTATTCACTAACAAACGGGAATGACTTCCCACAAATTAAACATGGACTTGCTAATTTCAAAATAAATAACATTGAGGTTTGTGCTTGAAATAAATTGACGTGCGAAGGTTTGGCTCTAAAACCCAACTCTGGAAGTGAAATCGCGAAAGCTAAAAAAATACATGTAACAAATTCAATTTGAGTTGCGGCCAGGAAAATCTTAAAGGATTACTGTGTTGGTTAAGGTTTAAACTTTGAAGTCAACATAGCCACTGCATTTCGAAAAAGATTGGTAAACATTTAAGTAACCAGGAAACAATATGTTTTGGCATGTGTCTATTGAATGTGTCTATTTGATAGACAATTGGTATGTTTTGGAAATTGTAGGCGAATCATAAAATCGAAAAATCAGTTGAATTTGGACGTTGATTTGGAGGATGAATGTTATCATATTATGCTTTAACTATTTATTTCTCCTTCTTTTATTTGGCACTGGAGTCTTTAATGCCTTCCAATTTAGGAATTTTATATTTCCAATTTTTTTCTGTTCCAAACCATTTTGCACCTCAGCTCAACAATCTCTATACTATATGATTATTTATACGCTGTTAGCTGAAGGTATACCGCTAGTCGTTATTATTGTTAATACCAGTAATTCGGTCGCGACTTTTTTTGACCAAAAATAACAAAATAGAGTTAACAACATTATTTACGGACGTGGACTGCATCAGTTTATTTCATCAAATATTAATACAAATATCGAATAACTAAAAATTGAATGAACTGTCTATAGTTCTACAAAGAGCTCATGTTTTAAAATTTCTACTCCATTAATGGTTCACATTGAATACAAATACTGGAAAAATTTCCTTTTGAACATGAAAGAAAAATCAAACAACACAATCTTGAAAGTATTCAATTTTTCTCCACATGCATAAAATTTCTTTGGGTAACATGGGCACATTTTGTTCAAACTTAGTAAAAATTAAAAGTTTTACTTTATCTAGTTCCAATATGATTCATGTACACGTGCAAAACTAGATCGCTTTTCTAGTTTTGTTTGGTTTAATAAAGCAGATAATTAGTTTATCAAAAGGATCTACCATGCTATGAAGGTGGAATCAGTTTGAGTGTGACCTGATTCTTTAAATTTACATTCACTAGAAATTTAGTGCTGGAGTTTCTAATCTTCACTACCACTAACGTTTTTGGATATGCTGGCTGCCTTTGAAATAAAGCGCTCGTTTTTAGAAGTTGTAGAATTCCTATGGGTTTTTTTCCTAGGTTTTGTTTCGTAATTTTCCTTTTTATCGGCTAAAAACTTTGTAAACTTGCAAAAAGGCATATGGGAGGATTGGACTAGGAATCTTAAGATTAGTACTATTTTCGGACTTTCGAATATTTGCTAGAAAACCGTACTGCGTTTTTCCCATTATCACTGAATTCGTGATCAGAATATAGGCTGTCCTATTCTGCAAGGTGAACAATTGTTTGTCAAAATTTTGGGGTGCATAAAAAATATTGGCAATTTCTTTTTCGACGCCCAAATCTTTTCCTCAATATTTCTGCAAATGTGGATTCTTTTATCTATGATTTTGAAAGAGGTTAAATTTTCCATCTGTTGCGTCAAAATGGTAATCGGTCGTCGCGGCTTGTCGCGCGACCGAATAGTTTCAGTTTGTCTTTTGTCGTGTGGTCTTGGCATTTGTCCTTTTATATTTTGTAGGTTGTTTTGAAGATTCCCGGTCTCGCGTAGATTCGGTTTCGCGACGACCAGGTACAAATATTGTTTGGTATGTAAGGTTTGTCGTTATTTGATTTTGTGTTTACCTTTCGGTAGTAGGTTAGTACTACGTAGTTTTTGTGTTGATTTGTTTGTTTGGTCTTATTTAGTGCGCACTATAAGTTTGTTTTAGTTTATTGTTTGAAGTAGTGACGTGACGCTTGATGTATACTATTTACTGGAGAAGTGGGAATAAACATATACACTGTATAGGGGAAAAACGTTCATAAAATATATTGGCTTTTATGGACTGTCTTCTCTTGTGTGGAAAATACCTTCTTGTGCTTCCGCTGCTGTTTTGCACTTTTGATTGTGTTAAGATCCTTTCAATTGGTATCGGAGCTTGTGTGCTCCATTGAGGTGTAGAAGGGTGGCTAGTTTGGCCGCCATGGGGAGAAAGAAGAAAAATACCCCTTCTCCCATGATGCCTTCTTCTTCTACAATGATTCCTCGACCTCAGGATCCGGATCCTCCGGATCCATCTGAATCCGAATCATCGTCGGATCCGGAAGTAGAGACTCCATTTGCTTTCACCAGCAAAACTTTTGAGGAAGCCGTTCCGGTCGATCCAGTCGGACAAAAGAAGGAGAATGAGGGGAAAAAAAAAGAGGAAGATGGCGCGATGGAAGATCGTCTTCAAAATATGATGGATGGTCTTTTTCGCTATGTTGATCAACGAATCTCCGATGCAAACCGTGTCACAAGACCTCCATTTTTCGGAGATCCCATTCCAACACAAAGCGTCGTTGATACAGAAGGAGATGAGGAAGAGATGAGGGAGAGATGAGGGAGTCGATTCGAAAGGGGAAACTTCCCATCGATGATGATTCTGATCTTGATGATTGGAGTGAAGGAGACGAACCAGTTGAATCTTTGTCCGGCAAGATCGTCATCTTCAATGGGACGAATTATCAATCGTGGAAGAAATATATCAAAGGTCAATTTAAATTGAAACGGCTTTGGAAGGTGGTAAAAGGGGTGGACAAAATGCCTACCTCTGATCGAAGAGCTTATCGCGTATGGACGAAGAAAAATCTTTCCGCCGTCGGCGGTTTATTTCAATCGTGTAGCACTTCGATTCACGATTCATTTCTTACTTGAAGATTCGCCCATGATTGTTGGGTAGCCCTTGAAAATCATTTTGAGAAGAGTCTTCAAAATAAAGGGCAACACATTTATACCGACTATACATCCTTCAAGGTGAAACCGAACGAATCTATCAATGAGGCTGCAAAAATATTTAATATCATTATCGAGCAACTCGCAAATATGGGAAAATTTATTGAGGAAAATGATAAGGCATCAGTCTTTACCCATGCTCTACCGGAGAAAATGATACATTTAAGGGATATTCTCTTATCAAGGGATTCGAATACTTTGGATTCAATTATTACATTCCTCAAATCTACCGAAGCAAATCGTCCTAGCTCGTCGAGGGGAACTCAGCCGACCGGTTCCCTCAATACGACGACACCGGAAACGCCCGATCTAAATTATTTTCGGGGAAGAGGAGGTAGAAGAGGAGGAAATCCGAGAGGAAGAGGTGGAAGAGGAAACGAAAGGTCCGGGAAATCTCCCTCCCAGCCCAGTTATTCGGATCTGACCAATATTGCATGCTTTCAGTGCATCAAACTTGGTCATATGGCGGCCTCTTGTCCGGATAAGGAGGGCCAATGCCATTTTTGCGGGAAATGGGGCCATATAAGCCCCCAAAGTTATTCCAAATAATGGAAGCGCCGGCAATAGAGGCGGCGGCGGTAGAGGAGATGGCGGCGGCCGATACACTGGTCGCGGCGGCTGTCGTCTCGGCGGCCGTGGTGGTCGCGGAGGCCGCCATGGAAGGGGGGGAGGACATTTTTTTTGGTGACGAGTATTTTGAAGGAGAAGGTGAAGGACCGCAGATATTTTCGGTCCTTAACCTGTCGCGCGATTTATTGGCAGGTACTACAGGACAAGAAAAAGACTGGATAATCGATTCCGGAGCGTCGCATCACGTATGTACGGACGCGTCACTTTTTAATGATCTTCAACAACTCACGGTACCGAAAAAAGTTACTGTCGCAAGTGGACAGATAATTTCAATCGGTACAGTGGGTACTGTACGACTAGATTTGCCTATTTTGGACTCAAGCGACGTTGAAAAATTGACGCAGGTCGAACTGACAGATGTATTTTATTTACCTGAAGGTTCGGTGAACCTTCTCAGCGTACCTCAAATCCAACGAAAAGGTTGCAGCGTACTTTCGTACGGAGATTCAACAATTAAAATTGTACGACCAAATGGTGTACAAATCGGCGAAGGGGAGGTCACAGAATTTATGCACAGTCGGTTATTTTGGCGTCGGCCTAAATCCTCCCCAATTTCCGCCGGTATTATTTCACAAATATCTGATTTAAAGGGCGATTTGACATTATGGCACCACCGGATGTGTCACACATCCGAGGCGAGTTTACGACGAATGATTAAAAATGGGAGCGTAAGGGGATTAGACTTGGGGTCGAGAGAGAAAATTAACGGGTGCGAGGGATGTAGTAAAGGAAGACAAATCCGAAAGCCACATCCGGGTAAGGATCCAATGCATCGATCTAAGCATCCGCTTGATCTTGTGCATATTAATTTATGTGGGGACGCTAAACCGGAGACGATTGGAGGAAACAAATATATTATGGTGGTGGTGGACGACTTTTCTCGATTCACATGGGTAATATTACTTAAACACAAATTTGAAGCATTTTTACGTTTTCAAGAATGGCATGTAATGGCCGAGAGGCAATGTGAGAGAAAATTAAAATCTATAAGATCGGATAATGGAGGGGAATTTCTTGCTTTTGATCCTTTTTGTAAAGAGTGGGGAATTTCTCACCAATATACCGCATCTTACTCACCGGAATCTAATGGCATTGCCGAGAGGAAAAATCGTACGCTTCAAGAAATGGTACGATCCATGGTACACGGATCCGGGAGGAGTATTCATTTATGGGGCGATGCAATTTTAACGGCGAATTATATTTGCAATCGGAGGATTACATCGGTTTCGGGTGATAAAACTCCGTATGAGTTGTGGTATGGGCGAAAGCCTACCCTACACCACATTCGGATTTGGGGATGTCGTGCGTCGGTTTATATTCAAGCACAAAAGAGGAAGGGTAAGTTTGCATCAAGGAGTTGGAGTGGTTATTTCCTTGGATATAGCGAGAAAAGAAGTCTTTATCGAGTTTATGATCCGATTCGAAATATCATTGAGGAATCGAGGAATGTGGATTTTCACGAGGACTTATTATCCACAATCACTCGATCAGCTAAGCCACATTTGAATCTTGACTTCCATGAAGAATTTGAAATTGGTGATCTTAATGACATAGAGGGTTCGGATTCGGAAGTTGAGCCGAAATCCACCTCCAATGTTAAGAGGGGGAAAGGTAAAATTGAGGAGAATGTAAATTTTGGTAACATTAGTGGGGATTCGCGAAGCGAAAATTCCCGAATATCTTCGGACACGAGGAAATCTTCGTCCTCTAAATCAAGTGCACCGAATATTATTGAAGAGAATCCGGCGAGTGAGGAGAAAGAATTCGAGCCGAGGAGGAGTATGCGAGAAAATAGGGGTAAGAAACCGGCTCGTCTTTCTTTTGATGGTAAGGGGAATGTGGAAAATTCCTATTATTTTATTTCGGGGGAGAGGGAGGATGATTTCCTCTTATAGCAATCATTATGCGATAATATTCCGGGCGATCCGCAATCGTATATGGAAGCACGAAAATCATGCAATTGGGAGACGCATTGGAAACCGGCATGGGAAAGAGAACTTCAATCTATTATCGACAACCAAACATTTGAGGAGGTAAGCCTACCGGAGGGTAAAAAGGCTATTGATGCAAAGTGGATTTTTTAAACCATAACAGGTGCATCGGGGGAAGTAGTAAAACATAAGGCTCAACTAGTTTGCAAGGGCTTCCAACAAAGGGAGGGGATAGATTATACGGAGACATACGCCTGGTAGTTAAGTTTGATTCATTGAGGATGCTTATTGCTATTGCCATTGCCGGCAAAAAGCACATTCACCAAATGGACGTAGAGACGGCGATCTTGAATAGTGACTTAGAGGAGGAGGTTTATATGAAGGTTCCGGAAGGAGTAGTGTCGAAGGAGGGGAAGGTATGGCGGCTGCGAAAGTCCTTGTACGGACTAAAGCAAGCACCACATGGTATTTACGATTACACAAGATCCTTACCGAATTTGGATTAGTAAGGACAGTTTCAGACTCTGGAGTTTACGTAAAAGGTGAGGGGGAAGATCAAATTATATTTTCTGTGTATGTGGATGATTTTTTGATGATATGTGACAAGTTGACGCGAATCGCAGAATTGAACGAGTACCTGCGACTACATTTTAAAGTCATAGATTTGAGGGAAGTACGATACATTCTTGGAGTGGAAGTTTTGAGGTACGATAATGGGGATATTAAATTGTCGCAAGCGCAATATTGTAAAGAAGTACTAACAAAATTTGCTATGTTGGATTCTAAGCCAGCTTTGACACCACTAGATTCCAAACTTCAATATCGCAAATTTGAGGAGGAAACTATCCACGTGCCCTATCGTGAAGCCGTTGGAAGTTTAATGTATTTAAGTGTTGCCACGCGACCGGATATTTCAGCCGCAGTTTCTGTCGTGAGCCGATTTTGTCAGGCTCTTAAAAAAAATCATTAGGAGGCCGTGAAAAGAATATTTCGTTACCTTGCAGGTACGATCGAGATTGGCTTATTATTTCGATCTGAACGGACATCTTTGGAGTGCGTGGGATATTGTGACGCAGATTGGGGTGGCGATTTTGATACAAGAAAGTCAACGTCTGGTTATGCTTTTGTTTTTGTTGGCGCTGCAATTTCTTGGAGTTCGCGACTCCAGCCAACTGTCGCATTAAGTTCAACCGAAGCAGAATATATATGGCCGCGTGTCATACTTCTAAGGCGTCAATTTGGATCAAGGAGTTACTTGGAGAATTAAAAATTGCTATTGGATGTATGAAAATCAATTCAGACAGTATGAGCTCGATGGCGTTGGTCAAGAATCCTGTATTCCACAAAAGGACAAAGCATATCAAGATTCAGTGGCACTTTGTACGTGATTTGGTCGCTGCGAAGGAGGTTGAATTTTTGTACGTTACGACGTTGGAGAAAGCTGCGGATATGCTGACAAAAGCTGCGACTCATGAAGTACTCTTGAGAGGAAGACCTAAATTAGGCTTGGTGTAAAGATTACTATTTTGAGAAGGGGATTGTTGCGTCAAACTGGTAATTGGTTGTCGCGGCTTGTCGCGCGACCGAATAGTTTCAGTTTGTCTTTTGTTGTCAAGCGTGTTGTCTTGGCATTTGTGCTTTTATATTTTGTAGGTTGTTTTGAAGATTCCGGGTCTCACGTAGATTCGGTTTTGCGACGACCAGGTACAAATATTGTTTGGTATGTAAGTTTTGTCGTTATATTATTTTGTGTGTACCTTTCGGTAGTACGTTAGTACTACGCAGTTTTTGTGTTGATTTGTTTGTTTGGTCTTATTTAGTGCGCACTATAAGTTTGTTTTAGTTTATTGTTTGAAGTAGTGACGTGACGCTTGATGTATACTATATACTGGAGTAGTGGGAAGAAAAATATACACTGTATAGGGGAAAAACGTTCATAAAATATATTGGCTTTTATGGACTGTCCTCTCTTGTGTGGAAAATACCTTCTTGTGCTTCCGCTGCTGTTTTGCACTTTTGATTTGTTAAGATCCTTTCAATTGGTATCGGAGCTTGTGTGCTCCATTGAGGTGTAGAAGGGTGGCTAGTTTGGCCGCCATGGGGAGAAAGAAGAAAAATACCCCTTCTCCCATGATGCCTTCTTCTTCTACGATGATTCCTCGACCTCCGGATCCGGATCCTCCGGATCCAACTGAATCCGAATCATCGTCGGATCCGGAAGTAGAGACTCCATTTGCTTTCACCAGCAAAACTTTTGAGGAAGCCGTTCCGGTCGATCCAGTCGGACAAAAGAAGGAGAATGAGGGGAAAAAAAAAGAGGAAGATGGCGCGATGGAAGATCGTCTTCAAAATATGATGGATGGTCTTTTTCGCTATGTTGATCAACGAATCTCCGATGCAAACCGTGTCACAAGACCTCCATTTTTCGGAGATCCCATTCCAACACAAAGCGTCGTTGATACAGAAGGAGATGAGGAAGAGATGAGGGAGAGATGAGGGAGTCGATTCGAAAGGGGAAACTTCCCATCGATGATGATTCTGATCTTGATGATTGGAGTGAAGGGGACGAACCGGTTGAATCTATGTCCGGCAAGATCGTCATCTTCAATGGGACGAATTATCAATCGTGGAAGAAATATATCAAAGGTCAATTTAAATTGAAACGGCTTTGGAAGGTGGTAAAAGGGGTGGACAAAATGCCTACCTCTGATCGAAGAGCTTATCGCGTATGGACGAAGAAAAATCTTTCCGCCGTCGGCGGTTTATTTCAATCGTGTAGCACTTCGATTCACGATTTATTTCTTACCCGAAGATTCGCCCATGATTGTTGGGTAGCCCTTGAAAATCATTTTGAGAAGAGTCTTCAAAATAAAGGACAACACATTTATACCGACTATACATCCTTCAAGGTGAAACCGAACGAATCTATCGATGCACAAAAAAACATTCCATTTGCACGGTAGTCAAAACACTCCCCATGAGGTTCATTAACTGTCCTTTATATTGATCAACACTCAATCAAAAAAAATGGGCTTATAATGACGTTTGTTATCAACTCATGAGTCAAGGGATGACGTTACTAAGGAGATAAAGAGGATGTCAAGTTGTCAAGTGGATGGTTGGCTAACTACTCAGACTATTATTATCTCTTACAGGTGTTTTAAGGAAATAAGTGTATGAATATAACTAAACAAATCCGAAGTAATCATCCAAACAACCGCAAATGAACATTATATCAATAATATCTAGAGGGGCAAATCAATCACGACAAGACATGTTAAAAACCGAAATGAAATAGAAAAAGTTAAGATTCAATAATTTACTCGCACTCGTCAACTCAACATATTGCGATCGAATTGATGTGAAATTGTTGATTCGCACAGATTACAAGACGGACCAACCGATATGTTGGTAAACCAAACAGACAACAAAATATGTCAAAATCTGATTCTCAACACTAACCACGAATAGAGACAAAGAAATTGGAGAGAATAGAGATTCGACCTCCACATTGTATAATCGATTATAGTGACCAAAATGAAGAAAGTTGTCCATAAATCAACCAATCCGAGATACTCGTTTGCGGTCAACAACTCCAAAAACGACCAACGAATCAGAAAGTCTGAGCAATAGTCACTTGGGCATAACACGACAAACTAGGCTATAAGACAAAGATCTAAGAAACCTTGAGGGGACATGAGAAGCCACAAAAATCCACAAATCCAAGGTAAAAGGTTGAAGGGAAATTGTGCATGTCTCGCATAAACTCTGAGTTAAATTCAATTATTAGGTTTTGAGATGAATAAAGTTTAACACGAAAGCTAGACAAGCAATGGCAGCATAAAAACAATACAAAAATGACAATTTTGCAAGAACAAAACAAAATACAAAATGAAAAATCTTTATGCAAAATTCTTTTGCACCAAAGTAAATGTCACTTTTTACAACCTGAAAGACCAAGTTCTACCACTATTCTGTTGTGCATCTTAGCCAATCAAAATTAAAAGCTCTATGCTCCTACTATATATAGCCTAAACCATAGTCATTACACAGCCATGGTTATATGCCTCTCAGAAAAATACACGCACTGCTAAAGCCCTTTCCTACACAACATGCAAGTACGTAAAACAACAAGGTTTCAGGACTTCATGATATGCCTACGATTTTTGGCTAATCATTGGTTGTTGTCCAATTCTTGGCAAGTGATTAGGAGAAGCCTCAAAGGTAAAAATAGTTTACGCATCGATTCACGCGTGCGTCTAATGAGAACTCTTTTGCAATATGTTAGAGAATAAAAAACCAGCATTTGCGCAATTTTGGCAAATGGGCAATTATCAAAGTATTATGGATGTATATATATATATATATATATATATATATATATATATATATATTTATATATTTATATATTTATATATTTATATATATATATATATATATATATATATATATATATATATATATATATATATGCGTTGAGCACTATATGAGTGTGTGTGACACGATGTTGCATCGATAGCTGTAATAACTCGCATGAAAATGATGTTGTTGTATATTACACAACCGAATGCAGGATGAAAGGCTACCTTCCGAGGAGAGGAGATGTAAATACTTAGAACCATAGTGTAACACTCACGAACCGAATGGTTAGCTAAACTTAACAAAGGTGGAATCTAAAAGTTTAGGTGGAGCCTTTAAATCGAATGATCCATTGATAAATGCATGTCGACCCATATGTCGTGCGATTACACCTATGGCTACCATGATTTATCCACATTAACGATATCACATGCTGCATCACGAGATAGGCATATATTTGAGTTCTCTCAAAATTGAATTATATATTTGGTAAGCCTAACATCCGTTTTCTCAATGGCAACAATCAATATGACATGAGTTAAACATCACGAAGAGAATCAAAGTATCGTGGATATAATCTCTCCTTGATATGGATTCATATGTGGCACGTAGCTGCCACTCGTTGAGGAAACAAACAACAATATACATATGTTATATGCCAAAATACACCAATATAGATAACTATCAGAGATAGTAGTAATATTTCTTTTGTATAGATATACAGATAGTTGTCTCTAGTTAACTTTTGTTATACAAAAAACAGAATAGATTGGCATACGTGGTGTGCCACGCTATATACACTTAATAATATAATACATCATATTTTAAAGTATAATATCTAGCTGCACTATATTTTTGCTTATCGATAAGGAATTTATTGGTCTCAAGCAATATATCGGTTTTCACCGCTTGATAACCTGGGTCTATCGATATCATTTATCGCCATAAATTTCTTGTCGATTCACAACACTACCAATTAGTGTAGCGGACGCTATGAAACAATGCTCCAATAACGTAAGGAAAAATAGTATTAGTAAATCGCTTTACACTCGAGGTCAAAATTTATGGTCGCTGGATATTATCATTAACACTCTAAGACATAGTCGTCCACTCAGACGGATTTTGACTTTTTTTCTACAAACAATATTCGTCAATTTTCATAATCATGCAGACGCTTTTTTGTAAATTCCACGAATATGTACAAACGCATAAGAGGTTACTTTAGAAAGTCCTAAAAATCTTTAAAAGATGGTACTCTTCATCATGTACAATCGATAATCGCTGCGAATACGCGCTTGGGACATCGGTAATAAGCCTAGTAAAAGTCTATCTCATGGTAGTATATTACAGTATTGTACTACATATAAAAAAAATCTTATACTGTATACAGTTTATAGTGTGTCATATCACGCCTCACACTTCGATCTGTACATTATATAAAAGAAGGAAGGAACTTATGTTACGACTTCGCAATACTTTTAAGTACACTAAAGTCGCACTACACGAGACCAAAATAACGAAAAGATTTTGTATAGTTCAAATTTTAAGAGTAATAAATATATATAATTACGACTTTTGACTTTGTGATTAGCACTGATAGGAATAAGAGTCAATCGGAATACGCTCAAATTTGATAATGCGGTAGCGAAATTGAACTTAAATCAAACATTACAACACATTGAAATCTTATAGTCCAAGATAGAGGCAAATTCAACACTCAATAAAATAAACTCATATTAACTCAATCCTTAAATATTACACTTCTCTTAACTCATTCTTACTTAATTGACTCTTGATTGATTCCTAATGCGATGGCGTAATAGTTTAAACTCGCATAAGGCTAACTGAGAATAAGGATAGTCACGATTAGTGTTTCAGTTTTCAGCATTAATATATATAAATAATGAGAATTTTAAACTTGATATGTTTTAGAAAAGCAATAAAACCAGAGCACATCACGCTGAAATCACATGAATTTTCATAACGCTTCAGCATTGTATTCAAGGAAGGAAGAAAATATATTACATGTCTAGCTTCACACTCCGCACTATACTGTGTGATATTTGACAT
>JBBHKE010001900.1:117603-131620 GCA_037447655.1 Zygnema cylindricum | reverse complement strand
TATACATACATATATATATACATATATAAATAATTTAATTGCGTATATAATATTATAATAATTTTAAACAACATTGGTAATGTAGAAAATCATTTGAAAGTAAACATACAAAATCTAATAATAAGTTATACGTTGCTTTTCTTTTCTTCTAACATACCTTAAAATGAACAATTTAAAATTGAACTTTAAACTAGACATCAATCGTTTTTTATCCCTTTTTTGTTTTACGTCGTTTAAAACATGTTTCACAATTACAATCTAGAAATTTAAATTGTTGTGTAAACGTAATCAATTTGTAGTTTTTTAATTCAAAAAATACGAAATGCCAATATTGAATAAACAAATAACGCAAACCATTTACATCTACAAGTAGTGCGTACAAACAAAATCGAAGGTAACATGAAAAAACATTGAACAAAAACAGATATTGAATGATAACAATAATAAACACTTTGTAAAGAAAATAAATATAAACGTTTTTTTTAACAAACATTGAAAACTACACATTTCATTTTAACAAATAAGTTACGCAATTAAGTTTATTAAACTTATAATTATATATCAATAAACAAACTTTCATCGATATATACCTAACAAATAAACAAAACGTAATTTGTAATATGTAACAAAGCGTATATTTATAAACACAAGTTCGTTTAACACAAAATAGAATAAAAAAATTTTTTATTGTCTTGATAAAAAATGTAATAATAATAACAAAGAAACAAAAAATAAGTTATTAATAAAAACGATGCAACCTAACTTTCGAAATAAAACTATAAAACAAGTGGAAAAACAACACAAAAATAATATGACATCAATGGAAAAGACAATACATAAAAGGCAAAGAACAAATAATGAAAACACAAAAAAAATAGATTGTATTTTTTTCGTTTGGAAACAAAATTACAAGATGAATTACTATTATTGTCATTAATGTTAAGTTGACGCACCTACATTTTGACCCACGAACCCAAAGTATAATTAATAATTTCATTTTTTTCTTTATGCTAAAATATGTACAGTGTAATTAATGTCAATGACTATAATTCGGGCAATTTTTAAATAGTGTTTAGTGCAAAATGCGCCAGCCCATACTATTTTTTTGTTTTTTAAGTATGAACCTACAAAAAACGTGTTAAATTACGATGTCGAGACGGGAAAATGAGTCGCGATTTTTGGAGAAAGCAACCTCAAATTCGATTACAATAATAAAGACGGGTAAACGTAACGCCAACTTGTTCTCACATGTTCAAACATCGACTATGTGGACACAACCTATAGCGGCTACACTATAGGAACGTGTATCAAAAAGTGTGTTAGATGTATGAATCAGCGTTATTGTTTTGTTGAAAATAGGCCCTTATAACATTAAATAAGGTTAATAAAACTAATTGTTCCTTCACATTTATTATTGAACATTAATAGCGATTCATGGTCAAAGTTTGGAAATTTAATATATACTCTATTAAAATAATTGGCGTTTGAGCGTACGTGTATTAATACTTATGTATACTCGAGCGTACAAAATGTCGTTAGAAGTGTTAGTCGTCGTCATATTTCCTTACGTTTGATAACATAAATGTTATAAAATTGAAGTACATTTTGGGGGAGAGTTAATCTACATCACGAGCGTACGGAATTTTGCGCGGAGAGTTAATCTACATTGGAGAGTACGGAATTCAATATAACCACATACGGACATCCGCACTTAGAGTTAACCTACATTGAGAAGTACGGAATTTCACTTTCAACCGTACGAAAATCGACTTGTAACGTTACATTTGGGACTATGTAAATCGTACACGCAGGTTTGTGTTGTACTTTTCAAAATTTGAATGTACATAACTTCTCCTCCTTAAATACTCGTTCAATGTTGACTGTAGGATATTTTTGTACTCTCCGCGTATGCTCCTCATTCTACGTAGCGTACTAAAAAGAATTTCGCCTGCGGCGCCAAACGACAATATGACTGTACTTTATTTTTTGTTTTTAATGTCATACACGAGTGTTCTCACGTGACGCGCGGCTCACCTTGTTCGACGGATTAAATGGTACACCGTGAATCGTTATTAGACTTACGTACTCTATATCGGCGCCCCATAATTTTGACATTGATACCCGAAATACAGTGACTGATTCTATTTTATCCGTGACGTTAATTACGGTTCTTGTGAATTAGCGTGAATGGAATTTTCGTACTTATTTCGTGAATAGTGTGGTGTATGGAATGTGTTTGCTGGTACAAAACTGTACTTGATTACCGAAAATGGTACGAAAGTTGTAGTTAACTTATGTCGGTTGCATACAGAACTGAGCTTAGAATAAGGGTGACGTTCCATTAGGCGGTCCCAGTAAATGTACGGACAAGTCTACTGGCAGCGTTTATTGGAAGTCCGCTCCATTGTGTCGGGCCAGTAACAAACCTTCCTTAATTATGATTGGCGCCACGTAAGTTACAATCCAGATTCTAAAAATCTTGAAAAAAAATCTACAAATGGAATATCTGTACGAAATTTCTGAACCACCAAAGGTAATTAATGATTCGTACATAAAGTTTGCGGCTATATTTTGATTTTGAAAGTGGAAATCAAAATGTCGAAACAAAATGGCAAAAAGACGCGACACACTTTGAAGGTCGCGGCAAACTTTGAATGTATGCGGATGTCAGACGAAGCGTGCGAGGATATTTTCACGTGATCGGCATTCAACGTGGCAGGAGGCACATGGCATGTACGACGTGCACGCCTGTGATCGCTTGTACAACGTAGATATTTTTTTTCCTTTTCACGTGTACCAATGGTAATGAATAGCAATCATATAGTGGGCCCCAACTCTCCTTCTCGAGGAGAGTTGGGGCCCACTAGATGATGTGCTCGATTGCTTCGCGAATCTCAAAAAGTGAAGCATCCAACGGTCAAGAATTACGCCTTCATCATTGGAGCTTCCTGACAGCTTTCCAGTAACGATGTTTCGTCCGACAAAAAAAAAAATCTGGTACGGCTCTCTACGGCGCTTTACGAAAAAGTACGGCGTCCAGTAACGAACCCCACTTTTCTTCTAATGGAACGTCACCCTAAACGTGGCGTCGAGTGTGCGACAAACGCGTTCGCAAACCCAAATTATAATTATGGATTAATTACACCGAAAGGACGCAACGTGGTACGGATTGTCAGATTTTGTAATTCTACCTATTTTAACGTATATGTAATGACGGCGGATTATGTAAACCTAAATCAGCGTTATCGAGAAATTACAATTAAACATTTTTTTCACAATGGTATTGATACACAAATTAGAATCAATGACACTCATTTATTATTGATACTAATAATTTCTATAGTCTAATAGCGATTCACGGTGTAGTGATTGAAGTGTGTACGTTTGTCAATTTTTGTAGATATTTTAAGTCGCGAACGCAATTTGCATGTTCTCATGCGACGCGTGTGACGCTATTTGTGGTGAATTCTCTATATGAGAACGCTATAAGTATGAACACTTTGTATTTTTTTTGTTTTTTTTTGTACATCTGACCTAATCAGCGAGGAGACTCCTAGAAAAAAAAAGAAGCGCGAAATTTTTGTCCTTATCAATAACTAGGAGGGATTTACATTGTGCGGCCAAAATCCTCCTCGAAGGTCTCCGCCGCCCGCCAAATGTGCCCTCCCCCCAATGTCTAATACCACTACGGTATTAAAACGGTACTTTTTTTGTCAGCCGTGAATTGGCACGTGACGCTAGCCTACGTCAACTACACCGCGAATCGTAATTAGAGTAATGAAAAAATTAGAGTAAAAAAACAAAAATAAAAATTAGAGTAATTGACGCTAATTTATGTGATAGAGCTTTTTCAACTATGAAGTTTACTCTAATTTATTTAGTTATTCTATATTGGGTTATGTCGGCGATTATTATGAACACTAAATTACGTAGACGTACAAAATGTGTCAGTCCGGTGTAGTATTGACGTCATTATGACGCTAATAATATTTGTCGCATTGAATGTCAGTTAATGTTCACACTGACGACAATGCTGTCGACGGACGAGAGTTATGCGAACGGCTTTTTTCGATGTGATTGATTCTTTTGTTTAGTGCGATTTCACATGGGAGCGCGACTCTATTAAATCATTATGCACGGTCAGACGTCGTCCGTATCCACACTATTTTAAAATAACATATATTAGAATTTTTTACGCTAATTAAACCTCACCTAAATTAGAATAATGAAAAAATTAGAATCTATTACTCTATTTGATGTGATAGAGTCGAAATTTCGAGCGACCGAATTAGAGTAATTTACTCTAATTACGATTCGCGGTGTACACCGTGAATCGCTATTAGCGTACATGACGCTAATTGGGGTACCCCTTTTTTTGGGGCAAATTCTCAAATAGAATAAAGTACGCTAAATGTTTTTGCACGTTATTTGAGGTACCCCGCTCAATACGGTTCATAACTGTAATTTAGTGCCCTTTTAAATAGTGTGGTGTACGGACTGCCAGATCTGACCGTGCAAAATTGTACTTTTATAAGTAAAAAGGTACAAATAATGATTTAATAGAATCGCGCTCGCACGTGAAATCGCACTAAACAAAAAAATAAATCACGTCGAAAAAAAGCCGTTCGCATAACTCTCGTCCGTCGACAGCATCGTCGTCAGTGTGAACATTAACTGACATTCAATGCGACAAATATTATTAGCGTCATAATGACGTCAATACTATACCGGACTGACACATTTTGTACGTCTACGTAATTTAGTGTTCATAATTATCGCGCACATAATTATCGCCGACATAACCCAATATAGAATAACTAAATAAATTAGAGTAAACTTCATAGTTGAAAAAGCTCTATCACATGAATTAGCGTCAATTACTCTAATTGTTTTTTTTTGTTTTTTTACTCTAATTTTTTCATTACTCTAATTACGATTCGCGGTGTACATTTGGGACTATGTAAATCGTACACGCAGGTTTGTGTTGTACTTTTCAAAATTTGAATGTACATAACTTCTCCGCTTTCAAAATACCTTCTCCTCCTTTCAAAATACTCGTTCAATGTTGACTGTAGGATGTTTTTGTGCTCTCCGCGTATGCTCCTCATTTTACGTAGCGTATTAAAAAGAATTTCGCCTGCGGCGCCAAACGACAATATGATTGTACTTTATTTTTTTGTTTCCTAATGTCATAAATGAGTGTTCTCACGTGACGCGTAGCGTACTAAAAAAAATTTCGCCTGCGGCGCCAAACGACAATATGACTGTACTTTATTTGTTTGTTTATAATGTCATACACGATTGTTCTCACGTGACGCGCGGCTCAGCTTGTTCGACGATTAAAGGGTAGGGATTAAAGTGTGAACGTTTGTCAATTTTTGTAGATATTTTGAGTCACGATCGCGATTTACATGCTCTCATGCGACGCGCGTGTCGCTATTTGTAGCGAATGCTCTATATGAGAATGCTGTAAATATGAAAACTTTGTTTTTTTGTTTTTTTTGTCCATCTGACCTAATCACCGGGGAGAGTCCTAAAAAGAAATCTCCGCGCTTCGCGCGATCATTTTCTGTCCTTATCATGTACTACACCGCCAATCGCTATTAGCGTAGAAGTTTCTTTAGCGTATACGAATAATTAGCGTGGTTTACGCTAATTGGGAATTTGGAAATTTTCGAAGAAATCGATTACTCTAATTAGGAATTAGGGCTTTTTTAAAATAGTGTGGATAATTCTATTTGATAATAAAACAAAAAAAAAGCGGGACGGGATTAGCGTACACAACGCTAATAGCGATTGGCGGTGTAGTAGGAGGTATCATGTACTGAAATGTGTGCAGGATAAATTAAAAGGGCACGATGGAGGTATTGATAACACGACATTTTGGCGTGACGTCGAATTTGTGTGGCCGTTTATCATACCATTACAATGACGCAAATTGTACTTTACAAATTTGCGATTTCTTCGTACGGTCGCAACTTAGGCAGTACGGCGCTAAGTTATAAAGGAAAACGACAGAAAAAAACCTGAACTTAGCCACATGGGGCCGCAGCCTTAGCCGTGGAAGTTTCATGTACATGTCAACAAACAGTACATCATTATTACAATTGACTAATTAAAGTGCGAGTTGTTTTCCTTCGAATTTATAAAATACTGTACTGTTGTGTTTGCAACAGCATCTCATTAAGTGGTTCACATGAGCCACGCTGCAAAATATAATCGGCATAAATCCAAATAGCGATGGAAGGTGTACTTTACCTTTCCACCCGCTGCCACGTCATAAATATTCGTTTAATCGTCAAAGGACAGGATGCCACGTAGGTTCCTTTTGTTGGCGGTGTCTTTCGCTCTTTCGAGAGAGGAATAATATCAAAGTATCAAACGTTGACGTTTGAAAGGAATTTGACTCCCTTTGAAAGCCGTAACACAAAGTACTTCGGATCAGCAGGCACTCGAGGCTATTTGCAAAGAAATATTCAGGGGATGATACTATGTATGCATGAATGTTGAATTTGTACTTTACCTGTACTTTTCTGGAGTGTTTCTAGGTTTTTTAGAACTTCTCTCAATAAAGTTCTTAATTCGTTTTCTGGTGGCCAATACCTTTTTCAAAGACAAAAAAATGGCATCTGAGATCAAAAATAATGTTCGTAAGGCTCTTCAACCTTTTGTTTGTTATCAAACGGAAATTCGTTTCTGCTTTTTAAATGTTAAAAAAACTGACAAATTTTGTAAAGAAAAGATCAATGTTGCTTTTGTTTCCTGAAACAAGAACATCTGTTTGCACTCTTTATCTCTCGATTGTTCCATTTGAGGACAAATTAAAGCATGCTATGTAGTAAATTTAAAAAGGTGCGAATTTACAAACCAGAAATGGTAATTATCATTGTTGAGATCAGCTTGAGTTTCGAGTTGGTTGTGTCATGGGGTTATTGCACTATCCGAGTTTTACCCTCGTTTTTAGGTTTAGTCGTACAGTTCTTAACATATTTTTTTGAGCAATCACATGGACGGTTTCTTACACTGTACAATTTACCCTCAGCATGAGAGTGAGTTTTCTCGTTTAGTTGCCTTATCAATGGGAGTTAAAATTCAATTCAAAGCTGAAGTTTAGGTTGCAAGTGAAAATTGAAGTTGAAATTGGCTGTGAATGGAGTTGGGCGAGTTGATGTTGAGCTATTGAAAACTGTTGCATCATTTTATATGTATATATCCTACGTACATATCCTATGTATATATCATTAAGGTTCCTCTCTTTTGCAAAAGGAACCGTCTTTTGAACTTCTGGCCCATTTGCTCTGTCGTAGTTCACTCATGTTTTATGATTAATCATAATTTTTTTAGGAGTAATTGTAGCTAAAGTTCTGCACAAATTTGTACAAAAATATCTGATTATTCCGTCAATACAAAGAAATCCTTGTAGTATGCATATAGCCCCTGCAGATTAGTTTTTGGAAGCAACTCAAATTCGATTACGCAGGAATATATATTTCCGCAGTAGTTTTCTTGACAATGGTTTTCCATCATAGAATATGGCAAAATTGGGGAATAATATAATTTCCTCGTAGATTGGAATCTACTAGAGGCTGTATTAGAAACAATCTCAAGCTCACGTAACTGTGAGCTCTTTGATGTTATTGGATGGTTGAAACCCAGGTAGCTTATGACAAAACTAATTGCCACCAAGTATGTTCGGTTTCAAAACTTTGTAAAGATATTTATTAGTTGTAAGCTGTGATATTTGTGGCTGGAAAGGAAGCAGCAGTCGAGGACAAGGACAAGAAATCTGCTGTCACTTCTACCCAACCGATGGCTTTTTTAGACCGACTCAGCAATGTTTTAGGTTTTGGAGAATCTTCCGCCACAAACAGCTCTTCTGCAAATAGAAACGACAATCTAGCCGGTGAATTTGAACTCAGTTCCCTACAAGCAGATAATGTTTACCTTTGTTGTTTCTTCAAAAGATTGTTTCGTTTGTGAAAGGATGATTTTATGAAACATTTTGTGAAGCTTACTGCAAAGTTCAGAAAATGCATCACATGAACAATCTAACTCAGTCATCAGTTTGTGTTTATTCATTTCATTTGTACTTCTGGACCATCAGCTGCCTCGCAACCACGCAGTAGTGTGTCCTCTCCGGTTAGTACAGCAGCAAATCCATCTCCCAGGTCTAAGTTGAATGGAATTTCAGAAGTTCAACAGCAATCCAGAAGTGAACCATTGTCACCGTCAGTTTCAGGTTCAGTTTCGCCTTCATCGAGAGAGCAGGAATGTGGCGACACTTCAATTTCAGCTGGCTTTGTGGCAACAGCGACAGCTTCCTGGAAGGGGTAAGTTTTTCCACCAAGTAAAGGTTTTCTGGGTGTATTTTTAGGTGTGTATAGTATATACAGGCTGGTTGGGTTTCCTGAGTCCACTTATGTTATATGTATTTCGGGGAGTTACAGAGCTTTATATAATATCTTCGCTTAGAAATACTCAATATGTGATTGTATTACCTTTCTGATTTGAATTTGAGAGGTGGGCGATGCAGATTAGTGGATCGTGTACAAAAAACATTTCGAGGTTCAGCTGACGATATTGGATGGCTTCAGAAAATGCCGGGAGCCCGACCAGTTAAAGATCGAACCAGTAGGTTTGCAGTTTTGCTTGGAAGATCAACGTAAGTCTTCGAGTGTATATTTGGGTTATATTTGCATCATCTTTACTAAGCAAAAATGTTTGTCCCCTAAAGAGTAAATGCCATAAAATGTTTCATGAAAAGATAGAAGCAAACATATTACCTGCAAGAGCGGTATAAGCGTCTTATTGTAAACAATAGGCAAGGAACAATAGTATAGGAGGTTCTTATGTTTGAATTCTGTAAGAAACCACAAAAAACTTTTTATGTCAGTATGTGGTGGTGAAAAGAATGACCGTCTCCTTAGGAATATCCCAATGGAACAAAAAATCATTTTTGTTTATTCGTGTATAACACGTTGCTTAGGATTGGAGCATTATTTATTTGAAAATTATCTTGATTTTTCTCATCACCTATTGTAGAAGCAGTAATCCATAAAGCTAATTGCTCGAAGTTTGACATCAGAGGTCCCTGTTCTATTAGTTATTGCTGTCTGTTGGACTGCCAATGGTGACCTGTCTGATAAACAACGGACTATCACAGTGAAATACTGTCACTAGAAAACAACTGTTGCAGTGGTGATTTTGATAATGGTGTTTCCTATATCGCAGGAATGGGATACACACATTACCGGATTCCTTGGTATACCTCCTTATACCAGGTCTGTTTCTTTGTCATGACATTAATGTCACATTATTTGAATGAAGCTCTTGGACTAGTACAGATGTTATACATCAAAATAGCAAGTTTGATTGTGGAAGTTAAAGGAACATCGAAAAGAAGAAATCAGAGGGACAAATGTCTTTTTACATTGAATTTCATGCTTGACGTCATGTTGCCAATACTTGCCTCTGTGTGAATTTTAGTGCAATATTTTCAAGTTTTTGTTCACTCTTTTATCTTATCCTCAGATGGTCTTGTTGAAATTATTATAAAATTCCTATTTGGTGATCTCGCAGGACTCTTTAGCAATCATGGTCCGTTATATTTTCAAGATACAAAAAAATATTTCTCAAAACTGGGACTTCCTTGTCATATCGCCCGAATTCACAGTGAGGTTTGTTCCACATCTTTTCCAGACACACAGTTTCATTGTTCGTTAGATTGAAGTTGTTCAGTTTACCAGTTCGCACTGTGGCTCTAATGAATAATTTTGTGCTCAATGGGGTATAACCTAAATCAAATTGCACATATGGCATTTGCATTTAGCATTTTATGTACATACTATGCATTTTTCCACCTGAGACTTTGCCTCGGTACCATTGAGTTGTTTCGTTTCCTAAATAAAAAAGTAAGTAGTGAATAGGCATTTGATTCTCTTGTTAATTCCTTCATGAATTTGTAAGAAGATTGTTTGGCTGTTTAAAGAATAGAAGTGATGTGTACTAGAAATTGTAAAGGAAGATGTTGTTACAGCATAACCATGTATCCCCAAAATAATTTTTAAAATGACTTTATATCAATATGGCACAGCATAGCTGAATATTTTGCTTGTTTTCTGCAAAACTAAAGACATTCTTTGTGTTGTTTTTTTTGTATATTGGTTAAATGCCTCCTGATGCAGTCTTCTGTTGAAAAAAATGCAAAAGAAGTGAAACAATATGTGGAAGAGTTATATTGGGGTACGGGGAAAAAGGTCATAATTTTTGGACACAGTAAGGGAGGAGTAGACGGTGCCGCTGCCCTTTCCCTTTATTGGGACAGTCTGAAAGACAAGGTAGCTGGTTTAGTAATCATTCAAAGCCCCTATGGGGGTAGTCCCGTTGCTTCTGATCTTTTACGAGAAGGTCAAATTTTGGACGCTCAGACGAGAAAGTTATTGGAAATGCTCATTAAAACGCTTATCAAGGTACAATTCAAGTTTTTTTTTTCTAACTCACTTGCAAATGTGAGTTCCCAGTGCTTTCTGTGATGAATTTATCCGAATCAATTTCCATCACTTTCCCATGTTGGTGCGACATGTTAAGTTTATTTTTTTTTGTTAATTACACACTTTTTCACCTATGGTTATTGAAGAAATCCATAAAGTTCCCTGATCTTTTCTATGTGGATCGATGGCCCAGTATGCTGGAAATTCTCCTAATTGACTCACTATTTTGTCTTGTAGGGTGATATCACGGCTTTGGATGACCTTATGTATGAAAAAAGACGGAATTTTTTGACTGATCACCCACTTCCAGATGCCGTACCGGTCGTATCTTTTCATTCGGAAGCTAGTCGAGCCGCAACGGCCTTCACAACTTTCACTCATATTGCTCACGCGGAGCTCCCATGGGCTCCTAGTAAAAATCCTGAAGAAAACCCGACTAAAAAAAGTGAAACGGAACTCGACCAAACTGGAAAAGTTCCCGTCGTTGTGCCTCTACCTGCTCTCATGGCTCTTTCTGCCCTCAATTTGGAGATGAGATACGGGGCAGTTAGTGATGGTATGGTCGTCAGAAAGGACGCGGAGGTACCTGGTTCAGTTGTAGTTCGACCCACGAGAAAAATGGATCATGCTTGGATGGCGTATTCTCCCTCATGGAAAGACCCAAAAGATGTGGATGCACCGCAAATGTGTGAAGCACTCATCACTTTGTTGCTCGATAGTTTTCCCGAGATAGAGAAGAACATAGGCGTCAACGAAGGCATAACGAAAGGAGAGACGGAAGGAGAGAGGGAAGGAGAGACGAAAGGAGAGACCGAAAGAGGGAAAGAAGAGGGAAGAAACTCTGTCGAATTTGAGGCGAGAATGGCTATAGAGCACGACAAGGTGTTGTTGGGACAGGGAAACAATGAGAGAGGGAATGGTGAACCCTCAAAGAGTGGTGGAATGTGAAAGTATGCAAAAAAAGGGCACAACTGAGAATGAGATGACCTGAGAAAAACTTTTTTCCTTTCTTGTATATTGGGTTCCTTTCTGTTGACAGAGTTCTCTTTGATGTATATCATTAGAATTTGCCGTTTTGACGCCATCTTGATGTAATTAAGCATTGACATTATGCGTGTACATTTGTCAGTTTTAGATAGGTGTGTTTGACAGCTCATGGACTCACTGTAGAGTGCACGAGGAAACATTGATGAAAAGGGCATTTTTTCATGGTTTGTACATGTTTCATGGTTTATAGTTTTTTCATGGGCTATAGATTTGTCGACCAGGAATTGAGATTTCCTGGCTACAAAATCTTGGTCCAGTACTCGAGAAATGTCGTACTTTATGTTGAAGTCTATATTTTGCATTTATGCCATTGGTTTCTTATTTAGTTGAAACCGTGAAAAAATTGTGTTTTTATTTCTAGTCATTTTAGCCATTTTAATATTGAGAAAAAAAACGTCTCTAGTCATTTTCGGTGAATATTTCTACATTCTCTCTGTGATTGTTTAGTCAGGTACTACTAAGGTGCATTGTACCGCAACAATATCCATCTGTAGCATCTGTAGCCCTTGGTAGTTCCTACAAATTTGAGTGACAGCTTCTTGAATGTTTTGAGTTTATTATACGGGAAAATGTAGATATTATATAGTAGATGAAATGTGGTAAACAACAAACATCGCTCCCTAGACCGCACTGTAGAACATTTTGATTTCAATAAGTTAAAACAGTCGCTAAATGTAATGTCCACGAAATATCTTATCAATTTTTTTGACAGGAACAGTCTGCAATGCTTTTGCTCTGCACCAACAATGGTTTTGAATCTATGTCTTTTTCACCTCAAGTAATAAAGATCTAGAGGGATTGCTATCCTACTTTCAACAGCCAGTTACACTAAATTCCTACTTTGCATCCTTTGTCTAGGAATGAAATACTACCGACGAGTCTTAAACATAGTATTTCAGCCCTGGGTGAAACTTATGTTTTAAGTGGAACCATTTGGACACAATTCAACCAGCCTATCAAGCTTGTTACTCTTCGAGCCTGGGCCTCTTGTTGAATCATTGAGGGACCGGTGTCGTTGCTCGAGTAGATACCCCTCCACTTCTCGAACAAATTTATGTCTATTTACTTTAGAACTGTCCAGTTGGATGTCCGTGTTTCCTTTCAATCGCTATATGTGGTTACTATCACTGATATTATTCTAATTATTCAACTCTGACAAGAAAACCATGTATGGAGCGAGAAAAATCTCACTACTACATTTAATTAAGATTAAAATAACTTTCCCTGTTGGTGAAAAACAAAAACAAACTTCCAGCAAACAAGTCTCTGACATTAAACACAATTGGAGAATACAATCAAATCCTGAAAATTACATTTTCACAGGGCTATACATGTACAAATGTCGTCTCATATGCCATAAAACCACAATTTCTGGAGACGTCCAAGGATACTAGACAAGTGGAGCTGGGTTACATCTTAAAGAAGGTCGCACAAAATCCTGACCGAACAAATCTTATTCGGTGTTTCAGAACTACCTTGGGTGAGATATTATCTGTTCGATTTTAAGTCTTCCTCAAATGTGATTTGTAAAAAAAACCACATGTCACATGGACTAAATAAGCTTGGAACAACAGAACAACTTAGCATATTGAGAGAGAACAATAGACACCATCTGTAGTTGAAGACATGGTATGCACAAATTTATTCACTATCGAGCCTATCGAAACCTTCAAACCCCAGTTTTTATAATTGTTCTTGAAGAATCGGATAACAATTTTATTCATAATTTGTTTAACAAATGTTGTCTACCTACTCGCTGGGACAAACAGTTCAACGACCTCTTAAAACAAAAATTCTCAAACCTAAACAAAGACACTTAACGTATTGGACCCAATTGCCCATATCCAATTCTTAAAACAAGCATTTCTTAAAAGTAAAAAAAAAAAACCTAAACACCGTTGTACAAAAAGGGATTTTAAGTGCCTACATAAAAAGACTACCTACATTATTTTGTGCCATAAAACTGGGCACGACTAGATGTCCACTAGAATGAAAGTATGTGCCGACATGAAAAGACAATGGTCTTAGTCATCAAAATAATTCTCAACGCTATACATCAAAAGGCCTCATAATCTATACAAACGTACTGGGCCACCAATGAAGCTTACAGAGATTCAATCTTTGGGATAGGGGAAATGGCCTGTGGCTTATCACTTTGTAAACTTGACTTTGTCTCATCACCATTTACAGATTCACATGATGGCACATGAGGACCTTCTGGAATCTCCCTTGAAAATTTCATCTTTTTGGAATGGGGTAACACAAAACCGTGCTTTGTAGAAAGCCGTTTGGCAAGGAGATCATCTTCTAAAAGGACATGGGCTTCAAAAACGTCTGATACAGTTATTGAATCAACAATCCTGACAAGAGAGAGAGAGAGAGAGGAGAGAGAGAGGGAGGGAGAGGGAGAGGGGGATGGGGTAAGGTTTTTCTACTTTAAAAGTTCCCTCTAAGGTCTTCCAGGAGTACACGGTAGTACA